>OZ024914.1:16044419-16559419 GCA_964017125.1 Flabesymbios commensalis | reverse complement strand
GTAGTAGGCCCTACATATTATTCGACATAATTATAGAAGTGAGAGTGTTATATAAATTATGTATACCACTCAAGTGAGTCACATATACAACTCTCTAGCTCCTAGAGACTATTAGTATACCTCTCAGCATATACCTCTCAGCATAAACCACTCAGCATATACCACTCAGCATATACTACTAAGCATATAGCACTCAGCATATACCACTCAGCACCACTCAGCATATACCACTCAGCATTATACCAATCAACATAAACCACTCAGCATGGACCACTCAGCAATAATAATCAGCATATACCACTCAGCATAAACCAATCAGCATAAACCAATCAACATATACCACTTAGGATATACCAATCAGCATATACCTCTCAGCATATACCACTCAGCATATGCCACTCAGCTTATACCACTCAGCTTATACCTCTCAGCATATACCACTCAACATATAGCACTCAGCATATGCTACTCAACATAAACCAATCAGCATGAAACAATCAGCATAATCGCAGCATATACCAATCAGCTTATACAAATCAGCATATACCTCTCAGCATATACCACTCAGAATAAACCAGTCAGCATATACCACTCAACGTAAACCAATCAGCATATACCACTCAACGTAAACCAATCAGTATATTCCACTCATTATATAACACATAACCACTCAGCATATACCACTCAGCATCTTCCAATCAGCTCATGCCGATCCGCATATACGACTCAGCATATACCACTCAGCAAAAATATCTCAGCATACACCACTCAGAATATACCACTCAGCATAAACAAATCAGCATATACCACTCAGCATATGCCACTCAGTATAAACCAATCAGCACAAACCAATCAACATATACCACTTAGGATATACCAATCAGCATATACCTCTCAGCATATGCCACCCAGCATATGCCACTCAGCTTATACCACTCAGCTTATACCTCTCAGCATATACCACTCAACGTAAACCAATCAGTATATTCCACTCTTTATATAACACATAACCACTCAGCATATACCACTCAGCATCTTCCAATCAGCTCATGCCGATCCGCATATACCACTCAGCATATACCACTCAGCATAAATCTCTCAGCATACACCACTCAGAATATACCACTCAGCATAAACAAATCAGCATAAACCACTCAGCATATGCCACTCAGCATAAACCAATCAGCACAAACCAATCAACATATACCACTTAGGATATACCAAGCAGCATATACCTCTCAGCATATGCCACTCAGCATATGCCACTCAGCTTATACCACTCAGCTTATACCTCTCAGCATATACCACTCAACGTAAACCAATCAGTATATTCCACTCATTATATAACACATAACCACTCAGCATATACCACTCAGCATCTTCCAATCAGCTCATGCCGATCCGCATATACCACTCAGCATATACCACTCAGCATAAATCTCTCAGCATACACCACTCAGAATATACCACTCAGCATAAACAAATCAGCATAAACCACTCAGCATATGCCACTCAGCACATACCAATCAGCATATACTACTCAGCACATACCACTCAGCATAAACAAATCAGCTTATACCGACCAGCAGCCTAATTATATCACCCAACATTGTTTGTTTTCCTCTTATTTGTAGCGGCATCAGAATTAAAGAGAGTATGTTACTACACGAACTGGTCTCAGTACCGGAATGGCAAGGGCAAGTTCCTACCTTCTAACATTGATCCACACTTATGCACTCATATTATATATGCCTTCGCCTCGATGAGTGGGAATCAGCTTGCAACATCCGAATGGAACGATGTAGCCATGTAAGTCGTCCCACAAACATGAGATGTTAAATCTATGTTGGTTTGGTATTGAACCAGTGCCGTAGACAGTGGTCCAACGTAAAACCGACATTAGGTTAACCCTTAAAGCGCTGAAACACTTTCGTATAAAACATGGAGACCAAAGGGTGTTTTTCGACTTGAAATTATTCTAAATGTCTTAGTTAGCTCTTTCCTATTCTTTTGAATACATGTATTATGTGTCTACGGACAGTAGAAATATTTTTATTCTTACAGTGTGGGGATCGACTTTAGTCGACAGAATCTGACGTCTACAGACGTCAGATTCTGTCGACTAGAGTCGATCCCCACACTTTAAGGGTTAACGTCTTGCATCTGCTGTGTCAAACGACATCAACACTCTAAGTGCTGACATATTTTTCAATCCATGGATACTAAAGGGTGCTTTCACTTTAAATGCTGACATATTTTTACATAAACCATGGATACTAAAGGGTGTTTTTAATTTAAAATCATCAATAATGACTTAGTTAGCTCTTTCAGCGTCATTTTAATACCTACCCAGTCAACACAAAACATTAATATACTTTTTATACAATGTTGGATCAACGTCGAAGGCGTTGGGCCGACGTTGTATAAATGTTATACAGATGCTTTGTGTTTACTGGGTATAATCTTGTGGGTCCACCATTATGATTATTTTACACTTTACTGATAGTGTCCTATATTTCACGTTGCTCGTTCAATTTAAATGTTTCAATTTTCTTTTAACGGATTGTTGTATCTCGGATATTTTAATTTCAATGCCGAATATCCAGGAAAATCCTATCGGCTTAAAATTCCACGCAATGCATGCAATACAGCTTCCTTACTATTAATGAAGAAATAATCATTACTGTTGTTCGATTGGCATATTTATGTTTTGATTCGAATTGTACAAATGTAAGTCAATTTGACATCCTGTCGCCTTGCTGTAGATTAACCACATTTACAAAATATTGTTTGTCTTTTTCATTTTATAAAAGTTTGTTCAGTTATTTCTGTAAAGAAGAGGTATAATTCATATCCCCCCATGTATTACATAGCCGTTCATTAGCTTCATTATTTTGATCATTCTACAATTTTTTGTTATTAATCGATTCACAAATAATATCATTTTCATTCAATGACAATATTTGCATTCACCTATACATATTAGTATAGGTAAAAGTGTATATGGGTAAATGTCAGGAAACATACTGATACATATCCTGGCATGTCTATAGGATATAGATATATGCCCAGACCTACTTTTATATGTTATGAGTCATTTTGCAGAGCAAACAACTATCGAAGCAAATTCAACCCAAACTTTCAGCTCATATGTGGACCGTGACTATATGTTACCTTGGTATGATTTGTCACAACCTTTCTTTGTATTTAGACGTCCTGTGAACCATTTTTTTGGCAATGTACACGCCCAAAAGACAATTAGTTTGTCACAAATCTTACGCTTTCAATGTCAGATCAGTTCAATTGAAATAAACCTATGTAAATTTAAAAGCTACCTAAGCCCTACATAATACACAATTACCCTTCATACAGAAATAATTTCAAACTTTTAACTTTTAAAAGGCTGCATTAAGTTCTGACCACACTAGAGATAAGTGTGCGAATTGTTCGTTTGCTAATCGCTAGTGTGTGATTCGTACGAATAACGTTCTGATTAAAGCGATTTAATCAGACAAGCAAATGATTCAATATAAACGGACATTTTATTTTCTCCTTGGCAATCATTTGAAGCTGGTATATCCCACTTCTAAATAACCGAATGATACAAGTTTTGTCCGTTTTTTAAATTTAACTGCTAACACAGGTATGCTGCAGTAACATCTCACAAGGCCACCAACCCTTCCCTGAGGGTGCTACTAGGAGTTGGTGGTTGGACATTTGGAACTTCCAGGATGACGGCAATGATCAGAACTAAAGCTAACAGACTGGAATTCGCGACTACTTCAGTAACTTTCCTCAGAAAATACAACTTTGACGGTCTGGATCTGGACTTTGAATACCCTGGCAGCAGGGGAAGCCCTTCTACGGACAAGGGTCGATTTGCTAAGCTCTGTAAGGTGATGTGAAACAAAACAACTACTATTTAAAACATTAAAGGGATACACCACTCGAAGATGGTAGCCAAAATAAAACATAGGAACCTATATTTTTAACACTGCTTGATTTAAATTATCGGCCAGAAAAATGCTTGTAGAATAGAGGTGAATCGCTTTAACTCATTCATATACTATTTTTTTATAACAAGAGAACTGAAGGCCTATATCATCCCCCGCCATAAATTAGGTTAGACTTTTTGCAGTCACAAATATTCAAATAGTTGATTTGTGGTGGCCATTTTAAATTTCAGTAAAATCACATGCACATTTCCAGATGGTGGGTAATGTGATTGCACAATGTGAATTATTACTGATTTCAATTTTTCAGCTAATCCGAAGCCTACTGATCTGATCTACTGTGGCTGATCTGCCACAGGTGGTCCTAATATGATGAAGTATCGGATCCACCACGAGTAAACTAGTACGACCCCGATTATATGTGATCACTTGTAATACACATGGGTTGGTCGTCTTTGAAGTGTGTGCATGGTGTGAAAAGTAGGCCTACCTAGGTTTTCTACACAGCCATAAAAATAACTTTATTCTATCATTATATTTTGCAGGTATTAAAGTCTACATTTAATTCAGAAGTTTACAATGCATCCGCAGGCCAGCGTAAGTTAATTTTGACAGCGGCTGTTCCGGCTGGACAAGCGACTATTGACAATGGTTACGACATACCAAAACTGGCACGGTAAATTTATAGATTATTATTTATGTCTAACAAACACCAGATGCAAATTGAAATTATTTCGTTCGAACCAATTGAGCGAATGTTTTGGTAAATAAGCAGAAGATGCAAGTTCTCCGTTTCAAAACAAACACATATAAATAGTTTTTCATCTACTTGAAGCCTCGGGCAACTTGTAGAAAGGAGCAAAACTTCACGTCTTTACCATTTATTTCATCGCTTCAGAGGTCAATATTAAACACCGTCTGATACGTCCCAACAAAAGAGAGAGAAAAGAGAGATATTGAACCAATTTTACTTTAATGTTAATACACCGTCTACGACTCTGGACCAACATTGGTTCAACGTCGAATTTTCGCTGGGATCGACCCCTTAATATGGCCTTGGAAGCACTACACGGAAAGGTTTACTTCAACCTATATTGTAACTTAAGCTATGGAAAAATTTAGCTGTCATCATATCTAAAGAAAGTTCAAGGTCTCATATTCAAACATGTCTGGAAATCAGTGCTAGTGAATGAGCACACCATTTGAGTGGGTTTGTTATTTGGTAGGCACATGAATCTTTTGTCCCTGACGTAAGCCTATTCTTCGACCTCACATAGGCTATCTCTTGATGGGCCTTCTAAAACGACTATATATTTGGGCTGCGTGTGGCTTCTATTATTTAATTTTATGAACAAAATTCTGTTAAAAAGAGATTTTTGTGTGATATATCTTTTATAAGGTAATCTTAGAAGTAGGTCTATATACGTATGGCAATTTATAAAATGTCATTGTTTCGATGGTGGCCATTTTAATATCGTACAAAATCAACTTGGAAATACATCTTTCCTGGTGTAACAGTTTCAGATTACCCCTCTCGTTCAGGTAGTTACCCTATGGTAGTGGTTAGCACCGCTGCCTTTCACGCCAGTACGGGGTTCGGTTTCCGGTCTCGTCGGTTTGAAAGAAACAACAATGTTTCTTCCCCATCCACGTGTGAAAGTTAGTATTGTGGGGAGCCTCCGTGACCGAGAGGTGGCGTGCTCGTACTCAGACGGCCAGGGCTCGAATTTCGAGTCCTGTGTCTGGAGGACAGTGTCATAATAATCATCTCTCACCATCCTCAGGAGGTTCTCCTGGCCCAGTTTAGTTTATATGTGCACAAAGGTGGCCTAAAGCCCGATTCATTTCATTTCATTTAGTTACCCTCTCTAGTCTCAAAATACAACCTTATTTAACCGGTTAACTTTCAATGATAACAATTATTATATTTTATATTTTCATCACATGGTATTAGGACATTTTTGGCGACACTTTAATCTCCATAATTACATCCCTTTGATCTCCAGGGCAACTAATATAAAAATATGTTCTAAGCATAACATAACCCTCTATAGCGAATGAGGAGAAAATTTGCTTGCACGAGGTCTTAATACATTTTATTATTCATATAACCCTTTGATCTCTATGACAACCAACCAAAATTGTTTGCTCGATGTATTGAACACTTTAATCTCCAAATAACCCTTGGATTTCCATGGTAACTAGTGAAGAAACTGTTATCGCGATATCTGGAAATACTTTAATCTCCATATAACCTTATGATCTCTAGATAATGGGGGAAGTAACGAAAAACATAGTTTCGCGTTGTTTTTTTATCATTGTCGTTATTATCTATCGATTTATTTATTGCAAATGTAACGTTGACAATGTTTTCGCTTTGAAGCCTGGTGGTAACTGTCTATTTTCGTAGGCATATATAATTATTTTCAGTGATCAAATAACATCAAATAAACAGCATAGGGGACTACCTTGCCCGCATGCTTACAACATACACAATGCCAGTCATCTATGACATCAAACCAAATAGCTGGCGCATAAAAAATATAACATCAAACAACACGATTTCATGAAAACCTTGACCTCCATTTTGTCAAATCTTGAATCAAAACTCACTTGAAGTTGTGGATCGCGTCAGCGAAACAAAACTTCAAATGGGTGAAAATAGGTGAAATTGTCTATTAATTATTTTGCCGGTTAAAAGGTTATAAACTCTGACCTTGATTGAACGTTAACCATGTTGCGCATGTGGTTTCAATGTGTACTCGAAAAGTGGCGACCCATTTTCTATAATCTAGGGCTAACGGTACTTAAAAGGTCAGCAATAATCATTTTTGGTCTGTAGGCCTTATAAATTTGTTTAAGGTCACTATGTTTAATTTATCTATTTTAGGGTAGAAAAAATACAAAACGTAATGAGGGAGGGTGGGATAAAACAAACATTTAAAGGTGCGGCCCCACCGAACGCCGCGCCGCGCCGCGCGGTAAAAAACGCGGCGCCGTCAAAGATAAACTTTTCCCAGCTTTCATTTCGCGGCGCGGCGCAGCGCGGCGCGGCTTGCAGTGTAGCCTCTGCTATGATAAACAGTAAAGTGTATCTTTTTTTAACGCGGCGCGGTGTTTGGTGGGGCCGTAGCTTTAGAAAAAAAACATTGAACCTATTTTTGGAGAAAACGTTGGACAAGTTTCTAGAAAAGTTATTGAGGGAGAAAAAAACAAAAAACTTTTTTAACCTATTTAAAAAAAGTTAGTGAGGGCGACGAAAAAACAAGCAAAAAAACATAGCTAGAAAAATGTTTTTCGTCCCCTGAAATAGACTATTTTTTCGGATTTTTTTTATCTCCCGAAATTAATTGTTTTTTGGGGGAAATCGGCAACAATCCATTGCGCGCGCTGGGCGGAAAAAAACACACATTTTTACATTTTTTTGGTAATAAGCTGCCCGAATCTAATGCGCGCACTCATCTAAAACAGAGAAAAAAACATAGTGGCCTAAACCTGTAACTGGAGAGGAGGGGTAGATTAAAAGTGGATTTTTTAGTTTCAAAATACCGAGGGGTACATTGAAACTATTTTCAACTTACACCTTGGTATGATGAACATAATTCATGTTGTTTCAACGTATCCGCGGGGGTAATCTGAAACTAGGGGAGGTAACTTGAAACTGGTCTTTTTATAGAGGGGGGGGGGGGGTACGTAAAACTAGTTTCAACGTACCCCCGGTAAGCTGAAACTAGTTTCAACGTACCCTTCGGTATGCTGAAACTAGGAAAAAAGGGGTACGCAGAAATTGCTACACCCGTATTCTCGTACAAGTTACGATATATCGTAGGTTTCTGATTGGTCGAGATGGCCATCTCGACCAGTCAGAAACCTACGATATATCGTAACTTGTACGAGAATACGGGCACAGGGCATCAATGTGAAATGCTTTCACAATGAATGTTTTTTTTCAAATAGTGTCCATAGCAGTAAAAACGCAAAATTTACCCAGTCTAAAAAATTTGAAAAAAATTGTGTTCAGCAGCAGTTCAAATCTTTCAAGCGGTTTGCCAGCTTCCCCACAGAACTGCCTTCCGCATTTTATTTTCGCGAAATATATACCTATTTTCATATCATTGATTCATTCATTGAATTATTTCAGGCGGTTGGACTTTGTAAACCTCATGGCTTATGACTTGCACGGCTCTTGGGAGTCAACTGTAGGTTGCCATTCAGCTCTACACCCCAGGTCTGGAGACCCTAGTCCTACCCTCAACGTGGTAAGTTTGCTCTACAGCCCATGCAGGTCTTGAGAGCCTAGTCCTACCCTCAACGTGGTAAGCTTAAAACATGGAAATAACAAATCTGACATATTTGTCCTTCAAACTGCTATCTTCACGGATGATGTCGACATAAAACATGTTGCAATGGTGCATGCGCGGATCCAGGGGGGGGGGGGGGGGGCGCAGTCCCCTAAATTGGCTAAATTTGACCAAAAAAATCCCGGGCGCCCCTGAATCCTGGATCCGCCACTAGGGTGTACTTTTTATGGGTATGATGGATATAGGTCAGTGTATTAATTTCGCACCAAAAAGTCTAACAGCAGGGCTATATAAATCATACTCTTTTCCATAGGCATGGGCTGCGAATTACTGGGTGACAAACGGAATGCCAAAAAATAAGATGGTTATAGGTGTGCCGACATACGGGCGTACATACAGATTATCCCAGTCTGGACAGTTCAACCTTGGAGCTGCGGCTACTGGAGCTGGAAGTCCTGGAACTTACACACGTGAATCTGGATTCCTCGCTTATTATGAGGTCAGTATATGTTAACCCTCAGTCTCTGAAGCACTGTTGTTCAATACAGTAGTGTTTTAGTTACAGTTGTGGATCGCGGTAGCGAGACGCAACTTCGATTGACTACAAATTCAAATTCAGATATCGAACTGTTAAGCCTAAACCTGCTAGTAACCATGGTAACGCGTATTATATCTGCCCATCTGGGCGGTATCGGTCGCATAACGCATTTTTCCAAAGATAACAACATCTCTCTTTGAATAAATTGATAAATAATGTAGTTACATGTAAAATACAGATTTTTGATCAAAATCAACGTGTTTGGTGTTTTTTAAAATTGATTGATATGATAAAGACATAAAAAAGCGGGGGGGGGGGGTTCAAATGTTAATTTTAAGAATTTTTTTTCGTTTTTGAAAATATTATCTTAAAATGTTTAAAAATCCATAACTTTGGATTGAATAAAAATATTCACTGACGGTTTGAACCGCATACATAGTCCAATTGTTATCGTTTACATTTTTGCATTATTTAATTTTCTAAAAAAAGCGCGATACGACTGGTTTTGTGCAGATAAGTCACATCTGCGTGTCGCTAGCACTTATTTTCAATGATATAATTTGTTCAATTCATATATTTTAGGTATGTGATAGCATTACTGCTACCGACTCTACCCGGCAGGAGCGATTTACAGAAGAACAAAAAGTGCCTTACATGCAATTCCAGACCAACCAATGGATAGGATACGAAAATGACAGAAGTGCCACAATAAAGGTACATACACGCATTGTTGTTTTAACGTTGGACCAGCATCGAAGACGGTGGATCAACGCTAGAACAACATTGATTGATTGTCATTAGATTGATTATATGTGGCCGGTTATTCCATTTCCTAGTTCCCCCTGAAACGTTACCATGCAGGTTGGAAACGATTCTGAGGTTTGTGACCGAAACTCCCCATTTTCTTGAAATTGATTACCTAGTTGACCTCTACTTAGGCCTATAGATACCACGCTCAAAATAATTTTGAGACATTGAGACCCACTTCCAAGAAAATCGTTCTGTACGACTAATTTAAAAATAAAATACAATACAATATTACCACACTTGACTTCTATTTTGCCTCAAATTAGTCAAACATCATTTTACCCTCTTAACACCCATGTATTTAACACCCATATATTTAACACCCATGTATTTAACATTCACGTATTTAACACCCATATGCTTAACACAAATGTATTTAACACCCACGTATTTAACACCCATGTATTTAAAACCCACGTATTTAACACCTATGTATTTAAAACCCACGTATTTAACACCCATGTATTTAAAAAACACGTATTTAACACCCATCTATTTAACATCTCTGTATTTAAAACTCATGTATTTAACACCCATGTATTTAAAGCCCACGTATTTAACACCCATGTGGTTAACCCAAATGTATTTAACACCCACGTATTTAACACCCATGTATTTAACACCTATACTATTTAAAATCCATGTATTTAACACCCATGTATTTAACACCCATGTATTTAACACCTATACTATTTAAAATCCATGTATTTAAAACCCATGTATTTAACACCCATGTATTTAACACTCGTGTATTTAACACCCATGTATTTAACAGCCATGTATTTAACACCAATGTATTTAACACTCGTGTATTTAACACTCGTGTATTTAACACCCATGTATTAAACACCATGGATTTAAAACACACGTATTTACCTTCCATGTACTTAACACCTATGTAATAAAAACATGTATTTAACACCCATGTATATAGAAGCCCTGTATTTAACATACATGTATTTAACACTTATTTATTTAACACCTATTCTTCTAACACCCTCCATGTATTTAACATCCATGTACTTAACACCCATGTAATAAGCACCCATGTATTTAACACCTATATATTTACCACCCGTGTATATACCACTTATTTATTTAACACCATGTTTCAAACACCATGTATTTAACACCCATGTATTTAACACCCATGTATTTAACATGTTCAACACTCATGTATTTAACTCCTATGTATTTAACACCTATGTATTTAACACCTATGTATTTAACACCTATGTATTTAACACCCATGTACTTAACACCCAAGTATTTAACACCCATGTATTTAACTCCCATGTACTTAACACCCATGTATTTAACACCCGTGTATATGACACCTATGTATTTAACACCCGTGTATTTACCACTTATTTATTTAACACCCATGTATTTATCACCCATATATTTTACATCCATGTTTTCAACACTCATGTATTCAACAGCTATGTATTTAACACCCATGTATTTAACATGTTTAACACCTAGATATATTTAACACCTATGTATTCAACACCCATGTACTTAACACCCAAGTATTTAACACCCACGTATTCAACACCCATGTATTTAACATCCATGTATTTAATTAGCACCCTCGTATATAAAATCCATGTATTTAACACCCACTTATTTAACACCGACGTATTTAACACCGACGTATTTAACACCCACGTATTTAACACCCATGTATTTAAAACCTATCTGACAAACCGTGCCAGATAGCTAGACCATAACTATAAAACAAGACATGCGGTTTCAGGGAGGAATATGCACTGAAAAATCTCAAACCGATCAAATTAAAAATGGCTGACAATCGGCCATAATTAGCTTGAATATGCCTGCTATCTGCTAAACAATGCCAGATAGCTAGATCATAACTATAAAACAAATGTGCGGTTTCAGGGAGGGACAATTCTCAAATCTATCAAATTTAAGATGACCGACTATCGGCCATAATAAACTTTAGAATGCCTGATATCTGGTAAACCGAGCCAGATAGCTAGACCATACAGTATAGAACAAAATATCCAACTTGATCCAATTAAAAAAATTGCCGACCTATGACCATCATATAATTATGTGACTTAATATCTGTAATATACATGGCAATCTGAGCTAAATAAGTCGACCATTACTGTAAAACAGAATGTGAAAGTTCAGGAAAGGATGCCCCCGAAAAATTCATCTGTTAGGCTAGATATAGAGACGAAATTCCTGATTTCTAATTATTGACAACAATGGCAAAAATAAGAAATACGAGAATTTCGTCTCTATATCTAGCCTAGCTGGTGAATGCGCAGCACAAAAATTTTAAAACCTTTACAGTTCCAGTCTATGGACATGTTTACATCATATGATGATATTAAGAAGCCAAAATAAAATGACCGATTTTTTTAATGATTTTATCCTGGGCATGTCCCTTTAACAAACATTTACTGGACATATTCGAACTCTGGTGATAGAATTTAACACGGTAATCAGGTAACGTAAATTTCCGCTCTGAAAAGATTGTAGACTGTCAACCATAACTAATATAAATATGATACATAGGCCTGGATATTTACGGGCACATAAAAACATGAGCCAGAAAGGTAAGGAGGATATCCTTGTAGTATTCATTATGACATGTTTGTCCACGGTACCTTTTCACCGCATAGTGTCAGGTTTCTGCGTTGTAAAAGGTTCAATCAGTTTCTGGATACTGGCCAGAATGTGGTCATTAAATGATGATGTATACCATTATTATTTTCTGATAATTAAATTACCACGCATCGCGTGAATTAGCTCTACATTTTTAGTGAAATGGGAGCTTTGTTTGATTTGATATATGATATTTAGGTAAAGAACTGTTACCAGATTTAAGATGTAATTCGCATACCAACAACCATGAGACGTTGATGCAATGTTAGAATATTGCCGTATCAGCGTGCGATAGACATATATCTCGATACAGGTTTGAATGATAATATGCCTCATTTAATTGTTGAATAATAATAAAAACCTTCATTTCAACATATCGAATCACTATGTGTTTTGTATTTAAATATTGAATAACTGCATTTCATTTTTAATGTGAATTTTAAAATAAATTGAAGGCTGGCAGTCAGGCTTGCACAGTACTAATATTGACCACCATGCATTAGTGAGTGAGTGAATATTGCTTTCCATCGCTTTCTGCACAAACATGGCAATATGGCGACCGAAGGAAGCCCGAAGTCGGGACTATGCCATACTCCTTTCGAATGACTTCAAGGGTTCTTTATAGTGCACAGTACCATAGATAGCACTGCACACCCCAGGCCTCTGAACAGTTTGGAGCACTGTTTATGCACAACCTCAATCACAAACATCCGACCCGACCGGGATTCGAACTCAGTACCTTCGAGTTTCCAGATCCAGATCAAATGAGCCATCGTGGCCGGCCCCTACCAGTAGTACACGTAGGCCTATCAGTTATCGTCTTCAGTGTATTATATATGTTACCAGTTTTCTGAGATAAATGAAAACTTCGTTCGGAAAATTACTAATTCATTGTAGCCGAATGTAGGCCCTAAATCGTATTATAATGATTTGTCTGGCGCCTATTCAAGGTTATCCACATTCCATTTTGAATATTGAGCACTGTCTTTCATCCTCCAGGGTAATTTTATTCGTGATGAGGGATTTGCTGGTTTTATGGTCTGGAGCTTGGACAGTGATGACTTTTCAGATTCATCTTGTGGAAATGGAAAATACACATTGATAAAAGCGATCAGAAATGGCATGGAATCTGCCCCTTATACTGGACCTTCTACCACGACAGTCGCCACCACGACTACCCTATATACAGGAACGACAACCACCACCACTACTCCCCCACCAGCTCAAGGTGTGTACCAACAGAACACGTACACCCAATGCTGACTTAATGTTAGGCCGGCGTCGCAAACGGTGGCACAACATTAAACCAACAGTGGGATTACATGATACATTAAAATGATACATTAACCCCCAAAACACGATTAGTAGACCAATTGTTGGCTTGATGTTGGAGTTGGACCACCGCGATTAAATTGGTCTTAAACACACTTTAGGGGGTTACGAGTGGTGGGTGCCCGACTGTGAACTAAAACTTACCAGAGTATCATAACCCTTGTTTTTGCAGCTTGTCGTCACATATACAATAAAGGGTGGTCACTATAATACTCCACTCTGGCTTTCACATATCCTACAGTACTTTTAAAATCGACGTTTTTCTCGTAAGTAAAAGTAAAGTGTACAAGATTTTTGGACTAAATTTGATATTTTATTGCAATAAACCAAAGTAGATGGTTATTTTTTTTTAAATCACATGGCAATATAGGCCACATAATATTATCACATACAGGTACAGAATTAAATTCATGTTAAGTGGCATTGCCACTAAAAACACTGGAAATTTCGATAATATAAATAATTACTACTTGAAGTAAAATAAAAAGGCATTGCCAAGATATGGAGTTAGGGGACTATCAATCAAATGATTTACATTTTTTGTAATCGTGTTATTGCTGAAATGAAAGTATGTAAAATTCTCGACTTCTTCTCGCCAATGACATCTTCAAAGCTACAATTTTCTGTCTCAATAATAATAGCATGATATATTTTCAGGGTACAACTGTAACGGCGAAGCGGACGGGTTTTATGTGGACCCCCAGTGTTTTACGAACCAGGTGTTTTACAGATGTATTAGTGGCACAGCGTACACCTACTATTGCCCAAATAATCTGATTTTTGACTTGACCACTAATAATTGTAATTGGCCAGAATTGGTGGATCCTTGCTGTGGATATCCTTGTTGAAGCCACTATCTTTAAATTGAAATTTATGGACGTTTTGTTGATTTATTGTCTAAAATTGAAACAAAACCTTGTGTAATAACAGTAAAAGTATTTGTGTCACCGTTCATTAAGAGTTCGATTTATTTTTGTTTGTTGAACATTGTTTAATAATTTAATAATAATTTCGTATAACTTTTTATGGTCATTGTGAAACACACGTTTATTTTGTAATTTATTGTAGTTAGAGGGTCACACACATATAGCTATGAAACCAGCATTTAACGGTATTTTCACACAAATGGTCCAAAACTGACTTTTATGCAGTGATGTGAAGCGTAGGCCTACACTTTTGACTCGAAAGATTTTTTGGCATATTTAATATTGATAATTTATACATTTTAACAATACATAACTAATACATGCATTTCGGATTTTATTGAAAAACTTTAATGCAAAAAAACAAGCAACTAGTAATTAAATACATTTATTCCATTATTCATATTTAAAAAAAAGCAATTACTCAAAGACAAACATACATTCAAAAATAACAACTCATTTTGACACTGTTTACAATCGTCTGAATTTTACAAATGTAAAGGTCTTCATCCCGCCTTCAATGAACATACTTGAATATGTTCCACAGACAATGTCAATGGTGTCATTAAAATTGTATTATGCATTTCTGCTAATAAACACACAAGTTGAGAAGTTTGTCTCATTACATCTATCAGATAATAAAATCGTTCTCTCAGTTTATAATAGTCAAACATTGTACAGCAAATGGGTCAGGATACTTTCCTTTCCTTGGCAAGTAAACCTTCGACGAATTTGTAATAATTATATTTTATGTCATACTCCATGTCATACCAGTAGTTAACTGTAACATAATAAACAAACAAACAAACAAACGTACTTAGTTTTGTCCAGAAAAAATAATTAAAATTATACAATTAGTCACATCAGTTTAAATGTCACCATTTCCCACTTTCGAAATAACATTCTATTATTCATTGTAGGATTACTTAAGTATTGATTGCAGGCCTACATATTTCAACCAGTTACAAATCATAAATCAGTGACTAAACATTATTTATGATACAGAAATATTGAGTTGTTGAAGTTTACTAAATTAGAAGATCAAGAATAAAACGATTTTGACGATACAATTTAGAGCCCTCACTATTTTTAACCATGAAAGTTTTACATGTTTATAAACACTGCTCCCCGTCTGCGCACATAGGCCTTCATATACTGGAAGGCTGTGGTTCCCATATGGTCATTAACTCTTCCAGCGCTGGGACCGTCTTTATATACCTACGTCAGACGTCAGATTCTGACCTATAAAGACGGTCCCCGCACTGAAAAAACTAAAATATTTCTAATAGCCGTAGACCCAAAGAGACTGCTCTAGACTCTTTGGCAGAAAGAGCTAACGAGGACATTTATCATGATATCGAATTGAAAAAACCTTTCCTTTCCATGGTTTATACAAACATATTTCAGCCTTGTAAGGGTTTACGCCTAGCAGCCAGCCATTAACAGCACAAGGGTTAACTCTCATTTGTATTCACCTTGGCATGAATTCCCTCATGATCCAAGATCATTAACCCATAACCCATCAGAGTTTCATCATTAAATTGTACAGCGAAACTCAAGTCTCTGGCCGTCTGGGCATGTCTGGGGGTATATCCCCTAGACATGCCCAGAACCCCTTATCGGGCGAGCGAAGGAAAACGCTCTCAATAACCCACCATGCCCTATCACCCCCACCCTCACATCATCATCTGTACATCATTTCATCTCATCAATTGACTACAACGTTTTTATGGTATTACAATGTCACTTAAAAGACCTTTTGTGGCGAAAAGTGACGTAAAGCAATGTTTTACTACTACTACATTAAGTGTAAAGCACGACTACAGTCATTTTTAATGTGTTTATTAGCAGATCAAATCACAGTTATTGGGAATGAGGGATGAAATGGGTGCTTAAACATTATGATTTGAAAATGTTTCGTCTCAAGTTAAACAAATATGGTTAATTTTCACTCACTTGAAGTTGTGGGTCGCGGTAGCGAGACACAACTTCAAGTGGGTGAAAAATTGAATTATTTATTTTGCACTTTAATGGTTAAGAATAAAATAAATATTATACCTGCTATACAACAGTGTGTTTGCTGTACATGATGAAACCAGAGTGAGGGAAGAAAAAGCATCTCTCCGGGATTGATGGTCACAGATACTGGGTGAGCTTTACCATATTCTGGATACATATTATAGTCTGGCTGCATAGGATCTACACTGACCCAAGGAATCTACAAATCGTAAAGCAACTCCTAGTATACAGTACAATTCACTGGGCTCTCGTAGTTTGGACACAGTGTACGGCCACATTGCGGTGCTAGAATTCTAATCGTATTCTACACCCTATATAATTCCATATCACCGCCATTGCTGTGAGTGTGGCCATACATTGTCCACACTAAAAGTGACCAGTGGTAGAGACCCGCTATTACACGATTCGTTACACCGCAATATCAGTTATAGATCAGATCACAGACCCCATTTCTTGAGGTAAAATTGTTTTTTTTCAGTGTAAAAGTAGCGTTATTAGCGTTATACCGGGAATTCACTGTATGAATCATTTCTCACAGCCATGTTGTGATCGGTCAGCTGCAGGCCTGTATTCTCGTACAAGTTGCGATATATTATATTGTACGCTTCGGATTGGTAGAGATGCAAAAAAAAAAACCTGTGTGCGTAAATCTGAAAAAGCTACGAGTAGTTGTAGCCTACCCTAAAATAATTTATCACCCCATATTTATAAAAAAAATGATGCGTAATTAAATACGCACCTTACTGGAGCATTGGCTATATTATAAAGTAGGCCCTACTGCATTGTTTGTAGATCTAGTACTAGATTATCCAGATGATCCAGCTGGCGACAATAAATATATTTATTCCTGAATCGATCAGCTCTTCAATTTCCAGGTGTACGTCTACACACAAGATGACTTACTACAATACGCAGTGTAATTGCATATACCACTTGATGGGATTTTCAGTGACAGTGCAAACAGCTGTGTGTGCTGTTGCTGCCCGCTACTAAATTATACTAACACTATTTATAATTTAAATATGTATTTGCATTGTTCATAAACATTTTTAACTTCCGTTTTGGGGAGGAATCACGTGGTAAATCAAGAAGATTGACATTTTTCTGACATCAAGTTTAACTATAACGTTAGAATAAATAATTTGTGAAAACTTAGAAATTCTATGATTTTGCGGTTTAATGGTTTTGCAATACATATGGCTGTTCTTCAATACAATCACTGACCATTCCGACTTCTTCGTCATCAACAACGTCAAAACTACCAGATTCTGTTTCCTTGAACTTGGCCGCCTGATAATTTCCTAGCGACAAAAAAATATATGAGCCCTCTGAATTGTTCTAATAAACCCATAAGCATAGTAATCGTAATACCGTAGATCTGGTCATATTCGCGAGGTTTCAATTTCCGTGAATTTCGCGAGGTGGGCAAATTCGCGAATTCAAGAATCTCGCGAAAATTAGTGTGAAAATAGCGCTACTACCAACAAAATGAATAATTCGCGAATCCCCAAATCACAAATTCGCAAAAATCTAGACATGCGAAAATTACCAGATCTACAGTATTAAAAAAAACACCAAGGTTATCAAATCTGCAATTCTACAATTAGCAATTCATTTAACAATATGAAGACTATCGTCTGGAAAATATTAATAGTCAGAGTTATTTAATTCACTGATGTTTCTAATACCATGTTTACAGATCAGACTTGTATTTTTGTTCTCACCATATGGAACGAACGGCTGGTCTGTCGGAGGCAGGAGTGTGAAGGTTTTGCTACCATTCACAACGCAGTATAGATTCTCATAGTGATCTTTGTGCACTGAAAATATTAAACAATTATACATGCATGAATGTCATTGACCCAGAGGTACAAACAGGTAGAGCCTGCAAATCAAGCACGAAAGCAACTCAACGAGCACAGCAAACACGATACGGCGGCGTTTTGATGGTCACGTCTTACATTGTAAAATTCCACAGATCCAGGCGTATAATCGGGGGAAACGAGTGCGTATATAATCCCTTCTTTCGAACATACGAGCAGGTAACTAACAACAATGTGACACTGTCACTACAGGTATGCACCATCTGAGCTTCCTGCATGAACTGTAAGCTGCACGCTGATATATTGTTTGGTTTATCTGGTATCTCAAAGGAATCACTAAATGATTTACTTTTCAACTCGACCTTCGATGGCAATGAAATGATCGGTGTTTTAGGCCACCTTTGTGCACATATAGGCTAAACTAGGCCAGGAGAATCTCCTCAGTATGGTGAGATGACACTGCCCTCCAGAGACAGGATTCGAGATCCGAGCCCTGTCGGCTTGAGGCCGAGTACGCCACCCGTCAGTCACGGAGGCTCCCCACAATATTTAATCTTTATTCGATGGCATAAAACATTGTTCCCCGCCGCAAACGCGACACCTGGTGATCCAATTTAAACTGTGTGTTTGAAACAATAAGCGTCACCTAGTGATTATAATTAAACTATTTTGAGAGATCACGCCATGCTGTAAAATATATACATGAAGAAATAAATAACAATTGTTTCGATCTTCACTAAATTTCCAACATTTTTCTTTTTTCCTTCAACATGTTATACACCATCTGATCACGTTTATCCGTAGGGGCCTATATATAGGCGTATCTACATATTAATGAAACCTTTAATTTAACGTTTGTCTCGTCTAATTCGTATGCATTTTATTCATTTGACCAACATTATAGGCTACATACTGCTGGTTACTGCACGCTCATCTCCGATCCAAAAATTGACTGCATCTGGTTTTTTACCTGTCAACAAATGATGAGAGTATTATGGAGTAAAAATATACAAAATTAAAACAAATACTTTGTCGTAATCTCAATCTGGTAATAAAAACAAATAGTATTATGAAGCTGAAAACTTGAATAGCTATCATAGTTACAAATAAGGTTAACCACGTCTAATTTGTTACTTCGACCAGAGAAAAACTGTCAAAATAGGTCAAATATGTAAAAGCTTATAGTGTATTTTTTTTTACATCGAGTATCAATGTGTCTGCATCTCGATAAAATAATAGTCATTCCTTGATCAGCAGTAAAAAAAATCCAAGAAAATTAATTTTGTCCTTGTGACACATGATATACATATTTCTACATCTTCACAAAATAATTCCTTTTTATTGATCAGCTGGCGTACCTAATGCTGCTGTGGCAAATGAAATATCCGGCTCTGCATCTGACATCAGCTCCTTAAACTCATCTGTAAAATTTGAGTTCTGTTTCTGAACATAGAATACTCCATTTGAATGGGTCTTTTTCTCAAAGATATCTAGAACCTGATTGAATTTCATGAGGCGTTCTTCAGGCATCACAAACTTCTCTTTGTAGATGGCATCGGCATAACCATTTGGTGTCACAGCCACAGTAACCGTACAATCACCTATCTTTTCCCTGTAAAACACCCAAATTGAGGTTATAAGAACGAAGATCACAACAACTACCGTGGTGATGAATAGTAAGCCTACGACTAATCTTGAAAAGTTTGTAATTTTAATTTAATTGGAACATTACCCAAAAGTTTTTACAACTATTTCTGTAGGCTACATTATAGTCAGCGTTGTGCAGCTTACTAATTTATTGTATAAGCTGTTTCTTGCGTTATAAAACCTTTTTAGACGTCACGTGACTTTAAGAGGATTCTGTCTAATGTCGAGCCCCGCACTGTAAGAATTGAAATATTTTTAAATAAGCGTAGACCCACAACATAGGTATTCAAATGGAGCGGAAAGAGCCAACTAAGACATTTATGATGATTTCAAAATGAAAAAAACATTGGTCCATATGGTTTATACAAAAATAATTCAGCGCTTTAAGGACTAACCTCAGATAGTCATGTGTCCATTTTTTTAATGCCGGCCACTGGTCAGTAGCTCCTCGAATGACAACTGGACTGTTACGACTCACAAAGTCCCTGTAAAATTCCAGAGGTGATGGCGGGGCATCTAAGACTGGAATCTGTCTGCTCAGGTACAGATCTGAACATAATGCAAGACGAACTCTTGTTAAATTTTTATTAGACGGGGTACACAGTTTTGAAAATAAACCCATTATGCCTTAGTATAATACAGTACACAATAGTGTCCGTTGTAAAGACAGGTCAAATATGGGATTGATATATAAGGCTAACCATGCTAACTGAGTGCTGCAAATAGAGGTTTGAAGGTTTTTAAGTACAATAACCATGCTAAATAGATTAAATAGCATACCATAGCCAACTATCGGGACCGCGCCCATGATTTAGACTGGGGCAGTTTTATGGTGTTTTCAATGTAGGAAAATTGGACCAATTGATTTCTACTATGTAAAAAATTTAAGCCCCACCCAGTGGCCATTTCGCCGTGATGTATACGGGGGTGAAAATATAATGGGGATGCACCTATCTGCTGGGGATTCCGTCTCTGATCCCTTAAAGTGCCAGATTGAATAATTTAAATTTTCACCAACTCGAACTTGTGTCTCGCTATCGCGTCTTCGCTTGGTTGAAAATTGAGCATTTTTTTGTTAATTTGAAACCAAATATATATTTGTAAATCTTGATGTTTAAACACGCGTTTCATTCCCAAGAACTGTGATTTTCTTGGTCAATGAAATGGACTAACACGACTATAGTCATGCTTAGCGGTTTATAATTACTGTTATCCACTGGCGTCACCATAACTAAAACAACATGTGAGCATATTATACCCGCCAGATAATATTGGCATTGGCAAGAGCAGATTTTTTATTGATGCGCGTTATCTGTCAGTTAGCTTCTGAGGTTGGCATCTTTTCCAGAGAGTGGGCGATGAGCAATGGTGAGAGACTGGAAGGATATACAATTATCAATCTATAATGTAGTATGTGGAGACATAACAGTCCGCGCTATGGTTAGAGAAGCTGTGCATTGTTCGACCGCTGGTGCTTGATAAATTGACAATTGTTTTACAAAAAATAATTATGATATTTGTCATCAGAGAACAACATGTACAAGGTCAATACTGCAAATTGCTATCTTTTACATTGCCTGACGCACCCTCATATTTAGGGTGTTGTTGAGAAAAAATATATAATTAATAATAGTGCTGTTGTATGATATTTGATTAATTACATGTATAATGACTTTAATTATTCAAACACAGTACCAGCTGCTTCTTCTCCTAGTTTGTTAAAGCATTCTCGCAGGTCGTCTTGATCCATATCTCTGATTGAGAATATCCGTTAAATAAATCTGTCAAACCAGAGAAAATCATACTGTCATACTAGTATTATACAAACTGACTTATATAATGTATATCAGTGTACATGTTATATACAATTCGATATAAATAAATACTAAATATACTAAACAGTAATATACAGGAATTGACTTATTTCAGTAGGCATATATATAAATCGATATAAATAAAAAAATTACTTAGTAAATTTACTTAGAAAAAGGAAAGTCATTTCATATTGTCGTTCAAAATCTTTTCTGCAGATCGCAAAATTGGTCAGAAGTTAGGGTGGTTTGTTTTCGTTCTGAGAGCCAGGACAATCTTCCACTCAATCTAGTTGCTAGAAAAGTATGACCTTCCGATGTGCCTGCTTTTGTATTTTAGTACACCTCTTTTAATCAGTGTTAATAGTATGTGTGGAGTTTTTATTGTTGTCAGGACAGCAATCGACCATAACGTTTATCAAGGACACCCCTCCCCCGAATTAACTCGTTACTCACTTACTGATTGTCCTTTGTCGAGGTTACACCATTCTCAACTAAAATCAGATCCACTCTAAGCCCTCTTGCTCGCAGCTGGTGGCTCTGATTGATTACACTGTAGTATGTGTCGTTTTAGGAATATTCACGAGTTTTGACCTGATTTTTATCTGGCCAATAAGGAAAAACCTGTCATTGTAATCCACGTAACCATGGTAACATGCCCAAACCAATATATATATAGGCATACACGTGGTCAAAACAGGTGATCAAAATAACATTACTTCAGTTTTGGTACTTCAGTATTGCATTTTGAAGAAAGGTGTGGAGTACGAGAGGGGGGATCTTGAAATTGAATACAACACAAAAATTTAAAAACTAAGTTTCTCATGCGACTTTGATATTTAGGCCTGGTTTAGTACTGTAAAACGATATGCTCGGAGTAAGTATATATATAGGCCTATAGCATGTATATATCTCAGTATTATAGTAAGAATGGTAATGTTATATAATTGCACCAGTAGACATAAACACGAGACGCCGACCGCCGCTGGCTCAACGTCGGCCCAGCACCGATCCAGAAGGGCCACCAAACACGATGCATTGAGCCAATGCTGGCTTAATGTAAGGCATTGCATTAAACAAATCGTCAGTAATCCTATATTGCCAACAAAAATGAGGGAGCACATGGGTCCTGGAAATTAGAGATTTTTCCTACTTCACCTTTTACATATTTTTTGGTCTCACTATTCACTTTTTCTACGGGAAAAATGTTCCATTATTTATAAGAGATTGTCCTCATTTTTGATAATATTTCCGCCTCAGTTTTTACATTTATAATGGCTTAGGACAATTCAATAAGAAGTTTGTCATAATGGAAGTACCATTATATATCAACTAGATTGTCTGTTGCTGAAACAACATGATGTGAGTTTGGACAGATTTGACTGGATTTTTGCATAATTCTTTTACATATCGGCCATTTTTATTTGTTGTCGGCCATTTTGAATTTTATCGGCCATTTTGGATTTTGTCGGCCGTTTTGGATTATGTTTGGAACGTAGCTTATAAATTGGAATACAACCGCCCCCCCCCCCCCGGGTCCAAATTTCATTTCTTTTTTCGCCTCAGAGTTTCCGAGATGTTTCATTTTCAAATTTCACAATACAATCTCTTTCTATGGAATTTCTCCAAAGTTTCGGCAAGCGGGTGACAATAGGGAATTTTATTGTAACAATGGAACCGCCCCGAAGTGGTGTTCTATAAATGTGTTGTTCTATAAATGTGTTTTATACTCAGAGGGCCCAAAGTTTACTCCTTTTTAGCGTCAGGCGCACGGTTTTCGAGATATTGCCGTTTTTAATCCAGCCAATTTGCTAATGTTAATTCAATGAGATTTTTTTTAACTCAAACCCTGCGGTAGGCTACTCGCACACTATTGGTTGGATCGCGTAGAAAAGTCACAGTTATTGAGGTCAAATTGCGAGCCGATTTGATAAAAACTGAGGGCGAAATAGGGTGGCAATTTTTTTGCCCAAAACTCAAAGTTGTAACAACAATATTCCAAACTAATAATAAAGTTTATAAAAGAGCAATAAACGTTCGATAGCTATAATATACTGACGTCGATATTCGTTTTTAATAACTAGTACACTTCGTTTTTTACACTAGATATACATTTTTAACTCAGTTGTTTACATTATTTAGAAACTGCAATCCTTGATCTTCGGCCCGTTCGTTCTATTCGTTTTTTAACCCATATGCACACTTAATGAGGTAGGAGCCTACCCTATGTGTAGCCAGACGCACACAAAAAGTCGTTGGTCCAATGTTGTATAGTGTTGGCTGACTGTACTACAGTCCAACACAGGATGATCAAGAGGGGAGGGGGGTTGGGCCTACTTGCCAGCCAGTTCTAAAGTTGAAATTTAGATTTGACATACTTTTCAGGAGTCAGGTTAGGGTCGCCGGATTCAAAGAAACAAGATTTTACAAAGACACAGGATTTAAACAACGTGACAGGGTGGCTATTGATTCAAACTTCAGAAGCCGAGACAGAACTAATGTTTGCCTGTTTTCTACTTTAAGCCTTAATCATGTTAATTGTCTCGCTGATGTGTTTGTGTAGGCCTATATATTTGTCATTCAATTGAAATTATTCAAGTCGCCTATAGTTCAAGGTGATGACTCATAACATTAAATTGTGTTTAATTATTAAATTCCACAAGTGTATGAATCCTGTGACATTTATATTACCATTGTTATATCGACCAATTGAACACTTTCCACCAGATCTGATTTATTGCTGGTGCGGTCCGATTATTTGACCTTTAGGCTTCAGGTGATTCACCCAATCAGAAGCCCCATGTATAGGTCACATTACTGCAGAGGGATCGAGTTATGGACGTTTCTGCAAATTATTCATGTATCCTTGACTGGACACAGACGTTGATGACATTTACGTGTCCATGTAACTTAGGCTTTGTATTCACTCTGACTCAATATGACCTTAAAGCCATAGACTCTATGTATGTCTCTGGTTTCAGCTGTACTCCGGTTGCCTTTATCTCTGTAATCAGCGTGGTGCTTTCTGGGTACAGATGTGTCTCGCTGCTCTTGCACAGTTGACTACTACTTTAATACTCTCGGCCATACAGAGATAAGTGTGTTACAGTTATTCTTGAACTGCATGTTCACCAGCATGTCGCCTACGTGGAGAGTTCTATATGTTATCTTTGTGCTGGAGGGAAGTGTGAGTCATATTGGTCATAAGAAGGCAGCTATGAGAGGTTTTATTCTCCATCAGTCTAATCCACCATGTCATGACGTGGACACAAACAAAGAACTTAAACCATGTACTCTGACCAGCCAAAATGACTACCATAAACTTATGTCAGTGAACACAGCTAATCCTTTTCCTCTAGGCCAGCTGAAGATTGGCTGCAAAGATGGTTCAAACAATATGACATGTCTACCTTTGTCATTGGCGCCTGTAGAGTATTTTTGTGCCTGCGCTGCCGAAAAGAGTGATCTAAACATCGGAATCAGATGGGATGATTCCTGGGAAGAAATCACCGAGTCAGGATTAGCATACAAGCGTAGTCTTTGTGATACACAAGCTGGCTGGTGTCTGGATGGAATGTTCAGGATGATCAGGATGTTCAAGGAGGACCTAGTGTATCTGGTGAAGCACTATGCTCTCTTGGACAGTCAGATCACCGTGTCTACCATATATAGCACATATTTTAAGAAGCAGAACATCAGATTTGAGCATACTGGCCCAATATGTGCGTGGCTTAAAAGTGCAACTGATAGCTCACCATGGGTGAAGTTTGACTTCCTACAAAGTCGTGTAGCAGTTGGTGTTAAGATCGGGCAGCGATGTGATGCTACGGAGCAGCATGTGACGTCATTTCACGTGTCCTCTTCTGCTAATGATGTCACCTGGTCTTATATAGGTACTGATGTGCAGGCTGTGTATGAAGGTATCATCGCCACCTGGTGGTTTGACAAGGAGATTTCAGCACGCTACTGGAGAATCGAACCCGTGACTTTCAGTAACTATGCAAGTATGCAGGCTGATTTCATTGGATACTGATAAGATATCTAAAGGGCGTAAGACAGGATCATTACAGCGTGTACCAGCAAAGATTACACCTTGTAACAATATATATCTAAGAGGTGTACCAAGGATTATGAAAACGTGCACCCGCAGAGATTATACCATATGCATCTATAAGAGGCGTATCCAGGAACAGTATAACGTGCACTCACAGAAATTGTACTATGTACATCTAAGAGACGTACCCAGTATCATAATTGTGTGCACCAACAGAGATTATACCATATGTACATCTACAAGAGGCGTACCCAAGATCATTATAACGTGCACCCATAGCTATTTTATCATGCACATCTAAGGGACGTAACCAGGATCATCATAACGTGCACCCACGTAACTATAGTATACAATGTACATCTAAGGGACGTATCAAGGATCATTATAACGTGCACCCACAGAGATTATAGTGTACCATGTACATCTAAAAGACATACCCAGGGTCATTAAACGTGTACCCACAGCTAGTATGTATACCATGTACATCTAAGGGGCGTACGCAGGATCATTATAACGTGCACCCACATAGATTATACCACGTACATCTAAGGGACGTATCAAGGATCATTATAACGTGCACCCACATAAATTATACCAAGTACATCAAAGGGGCGTACCCAGAATCTTTATAACGAGCACCCACAGAGATTTTACCATGTACATCTAAGGGGTGCAGGGGCGTGCGCAGCTTTTTGTCAAGGGGGGGGGGGGTCTAGACGTAAAGTTTAGAAAAAATATGGGGGTTCCGGAAATTTATGATTCTTTTATATCTGCAGCTCAAGGGGGGGGGGGGGTCAGGACCCCACTGCCACCCCCCCCCCGTGCATGCCCCTAGAATCATAATAACGTGCACCCACAGATAGTATACCATGTACATCTAAGACACGTATGCCTACCCAAGATAATTATAACGTGCAACCACAGAGTACATATCATGTACATGTAATGGGCGTACTCGGGATCATTATATAACGTACATCACAAAGATTATACCATGTACACCTAGGAGGCGTAACCAGGATTATTTTATTGTGCACCAACAAAGATTACACCATGTATATCTAATAATTATAATGTGTCACTTCTACATTAATTTCTTACACTTCTCCACTTCTACAATCGGAAGGCTTGTTCGTTCACCCGGGTTGAGCAAGCTCTGGTGTCCCCTACAACTCAAACATTACCGCCATTTCTCATGGATACAACACCTTGCTTCTTCACAAAGTAACACAATGTGTGTATGGCCACCGATTATACAAGCAACTCAACACGCAGATAAATCATTACACTTTAATTTGTCAGACGAATACTTGCTGTGCAGTCTCACTGTCATTTTGATAAAATTGATAAAATCAATCTCCACCAAACACAATTCATTATCTCAATGTATTTTGTCATGCTGGTTCATCGTCTCAGACGCTAACCATGCTAACCCACAGTTAAAACAACATCAGATGAACATTGGCTTGTGGTGGCATAGACACTACTAGAATTTCAGGATGCTAATATTCCCACAGTTAAAACAACATCAGATCAATATTGGATTGGGATAGTATCATGAACATAGATAAGCTAATTTCGGGAATGCTAACCCACAGTTAAGACAACATCAGATCAATATTGGCTCGCGATAGTTTAGACACGTGAATTTCAGGATGTTAGCTGTCATCTCATTTAGAGTTTTCCTGTGTCCAGCAAATGTTCTGCCAATGGTGTTGGGCCAGCGTAGCAGACGGTTGTCCATCAATAAACCAACTATGAGTTTGCTGGGATATCGAATATAGCCACTAAATTACTGTGGATGTTGTTTATAACATATATTTATTGTTTATCTCATATTAATTTCTCAGCAGGATGGCATCGTGTTTAGATAACTTCAGATCTCCAGCCAACACGACAAATCGACCAAATATTGTGCACAGGATAATAGGGCCTACATGTTTCACTGTATCACCATTTGTCTTTTTAACACAGAGTGTTTTTACTTTTTTTAATGAGCCACCTCCAACAAACATAATGTGTGACGAAATTGTAGAAAGCATGTTTACACAAACCACTACATATCAACAGTATGCCCTATCAAGCTGAAATGCTTGGATTCTTTTAATTTCCTGGGATTACAATAGATAAACACTTAACATGGAAAGAACACATACATTTAATTGCAAACAAAATGTCTAGAACAGTAGACGTCATAAATAGCTTTAAACATTATATACCACTACATGGGGGTTTAATACAGATAGGATATTAAAAATTCAGAAAAAAGTTGTCTGGTCAATTACTTTAAGCAAATACAATGCACGTGCTGAACCAATATTCAAAACATTGACATTATTAAGGATACAAGATATTTTTAAATGTCAAACACCTAAATTCTACTACAAATTATTAACTGGTAATCTTCTAGTAGGGGGGGGGGGGGGCTATATTTTAATCATGATGACTGGTATTCTCTTATAAGCAACATCCATTGTTATAACACAAGACGGCAACATATTGACTGTTATTCTGCATATATCTAAATATACATAAAAAAAAATATCACAAAATCTTGCAATGTTGTCTTAGTGTGAGTCTCCTGACCGAGCACAGATATGTGATTCTTGCTAATATAAAATGGGCAGTACCCAGGAATCGAGCAAATGTTAAAATTCAAAATGGCCGCCAGAGGTCAACCCGAAAAACTCAAAAAATATGGGGATGTGCAACTGATTTTTTCACGATGCTGCCATTACCAAAATTCAAAATGACCGCCACAGGGCAACTCCAAAAAATATTTTGTGCGCAAAAACTCTAAAAAACCCCAGAAATTATTCAAATTTTACAATCACATTCCCCACGCTATGGAGATGTGCTGGTGATTTTTTTCAAGGTTTTACTGAAATTCAAAATGGCCGCCATGGATCAACTTCATATTTTTTGTGGCCCAAATAGGCCTACTCAAAAATTGAAGTCATAAATAATTCATATTTTATAATCACACTACCCACCATCTGGAAATGTGCAGGTGATTTTACTGGAATTCAAAATGGCCGCCACAAGTCGACTTTTTTATATATTTGTGACCGCAAAAACTCTAACCTAATCTATGGCAGGGGATGACATAGGACTTCAGGCCTTTTGTTTACATTGGACCTACTAATCTAGTCGATAAATAGAGTTCCCTAACACCCGCGGGAATAGACTTCTATTTGGTGTATCCAGCTTAAAAAAAGCCGATAGAAAACGATCAGCTATGTTAACAAGCTGAAAAAAGTCCTACGTGCCATTGTTCTGCATGCAAATGTTGCCGCCATTACCGAAAAATGTAGGCCCTATATTTAGTTATAGCTTTGTCAATATCACAGATAACGGCACAATTAATGAGAAGACAATAAAACTACTTTTTAGAGTGATTTAATGTGTTTCATAAAATTTAGTATGCTAATTAGCACCGCCACGACCAAAAAAATATATTTGATTATAGGTTGATCAATATCACAGATAACGGCACAGTAAGGGTGTCTACACCCATGTGTTTCGGGTCAAAGAAGACAATAAAGCTATTTTTTTAGAGTGATCAAATGTGTTTCCGAAAATTTAGTACCCGGTATGTGAATTAGCGCCGCCACTACAGAAAAAAAGTAGTTATAGTTTGTTCAATATCACAGATAGCGGTGTCTGTGTAGGCTAAACCCATATTTTGAGGGTCAAAGAAGACATTAAAATTGCTTTTAAAGTGATCTGATATGTTTGAGAAAATTTAGTATGTAAATTAGCGCCGCCACTACCGCAAAATGCATATCTATTTATAGCCAGTCGGTGTGCAGTCGGTGTGTTGCATAAATTGACATCAATGAAAAATGAATTTCACTTCATAAGTAGATAAATATGCCCATCGTTGAAAACAGAACACATGAACATTAAATTTTCTATCCTTTTAACAACGTTATTAAATTCAAGGGGGGGGGGGGGTCAAGAGGTGAAATATGGGGGTTCCGGATCCCCAGAAGACCCCTCTGACTCTCTCCCTGTGTGCACGCCCCTGGATAAAGCCTACCGAACGTAACAATTATGCTAAACAAAAAATCATTTGGCTTAAACTTCCACGAAATATTCAATGGGCTCAATTTGAATAGTCTAGGGTCCACTAGTAGGCCTAAGTGGCCTGCTAGTAGGAATACTAATGTAGACTACAATACTAGTAATTAGTATGAATTCTAATATAGGGTAGGGGCCTACGAACCCCAGTAAAAACGCTAAGTCAATATAAATAGATATACATAGCACAATAGATTATTCATATATCTTTTTTAAATATTTATTTGTGAGAATTTAGAATAATAGCCTATATAGCAGTGTCATCCTTATGACTATAAGTGGCCTTCTGCCTAAAAGGCAACTTGATCAAATTTAATGTAGGGCAGAAGCCTAGAGTATGCCCTAGTGTAGGTCCCTAATCATTATATTATAGAGGTCGACTATAATGTCATTTTTGCAAGATCTTGCCATAAAGAAATCGGAAAAAAAATAGTGTAGGCCTATGGGCCCTAGGCCTATTTTCTAAAATTGGATCATTTAACATGTAGGTCTACATGGTCAAACCAGAGCATGGATTCCACCGTGACGGAATGACCGTTTTCGTTAATTTTTTATAATACATTTCCTAGTACAGATTTCACATCATAATGCCGAGCAGTTAGATTTTGTTTACAATAACGTCTGAATTGGTTTGCCTGAAAACAAATATTAAAAACTCATTTAGTTGATCACAGTTAAAAAAAAAATACACTGATTCAATGTGACGGAATGACACGTTTTCGGACATGGTGTTTCTGGTGAAGTGATTCAAAGTTAAAATTCTGCTCAGTTTATGAACCTAAGGGTACAGGTTAATTTTCACTATATGACTACATATTTACCATCAAATTAGTACAGTTTATTTACACTTGTGAAATTTCGTTTAGTTTCTGTGGAGGCTTTAATGGTACATATGACTGTGACGGAATGACGTGACGGAATGACGTGTGCAAATCCAATCCTGATATATATAATAGGCCTATGACACCGAACACGATAAAGTGCCACATTGACTTCCCGACCATAATTTTTTTGTAAATATGATCAAAATGTGGTCAAAATTTACTCATTTCAGCAGTGCAATGTTAGTTTTCAGGTACTTTTGTCAATGGGATAGTTTATTAAATCAATAGAACAAAAAATGATTTTTGTGAAAAAAATGTAAATGATTTAATAGAATTACTATAAAATCTGCTGAGAGTATCAGGAACGATGAAGCAACCATTAACAATATTCAAATTGAAATTAAAAGACTGTAGATTGTATTTGTGATCAGACAAGGAGGTTGCTTAATGCCAAGTGTCATTTTTGTTGAATTTAATGTATGCTAACGTGACGTTTTTGTTGACACTTAATGTCACGTTATCAACAGTGTTACTAGAAGCTACTTCACTGGCTAGAATTTTCTGAACCCACTCAGAAATAAGTGTTGGTATTGTTTTTTTTTTTTTTTTTTTTTTTTTTTTTGAACTTTCAATATTTTAATTTTGGGGCACTTGAGACAATGCCTTTCAGTCATGTTTAACCTGTAGAAGTTGATGTACATTACAGTAACGCGAAACAAGTTATCGTTCTAATAGCGACGAGGAGACGCACTGCGGGACGACAATAAGCTATCAGACAAATATGGGCTGAGGGCTGAAAATAAAACAAGAGGCTAACCGGCCATCATAATCCCCCTCCCCGACGACGTGATATACATTTTTCAGGGTGCATCCTTCCCTTAACCCTCACGTTTTGTTTTACAGTAATGCCATCTAGCACAGTATATTAAATACTTATATTAAAGTCAATGATGGCCGCAAGTCGGCCATTTTGAATTAGATCAAGTTGAAATTTTGAAGTGCATATCCTTCCCTAAGTGTTGATATTCCCTAAGTGTTGGTATTGTTGATTTTAGATTATTGCATTGTAGTATGGCTTAAATAACTGTATTTCAATGGTTTGCAATAAACAGCAGCATCTAAAATGACAGAAGTCAAGACACTTGATATCTGATTAATGTCAATGATACAAAGTATTATACTAATAAAAAAATAATAGTTAAAATTAAAAGATGCACGGACAACGAAGCAGCTTCAAGTGAAAATTAAAAATCATAAGATTATATTTCTGATTAAACAAGTATATATTTTAAAGCTAAGTGTGTTTTTTGTTGCATTTAAGTCTCACCAACGTGACGTATATTTTGACATGTGGCTAGTGTCACGTTAGCAACAGTGCTAATAGAAGTCGCATCCTTGCCCAGAATTTATATGCACACAGCTATAGATATTTACTTGAATGGCTGGTTTCAGATTGTTGCATTGTAAAAGGGCTACAGGATTTTATTGTTGCTGTTTGGAATAAACATCAAGTGCTAACGTGACAGATGCCAATGTCACACCCCAAAGTATTCTGTTTTTGAAGAACATTTTCCAACCACTGATGTACATGATGTTATACTGGCTATGTAAACACAATTGGACTAAACACAAATCTTTTGATTTTGGTTTTGGACATCTTATTTTTGAGGGATGAGAAGAAGGATCTCACTTACCCTATAAATAACACTGTCACGTTGACAGTGACAGTGTCACACAAAGTGTCACGTTAACATATGAAGGGTCAAAAAGCATGTCACGATACACTAATATGTGTCAAGTATATTGTCACATTAACAACAAAGGTGTCCAAACTTATCTCACGTTAGCACATGTTTAAGACTGCTGTGGCTCATATACAAATGCAGCTTATGTTCAATGATCAAATTGTGTGAATGGACCATGCATATTATTATGCACAGCATCATAGAGTTTTAATATTTAATTGCACACCTAATATTATTTTTACAGTACTGTGCCATGCTAACGTTACAGCTTATATTAATACCTGCCATGATGGTAGGTAGTCAGAAAAGAATAAATTTGTTCATATATCAATGCTCTTATGAGACCTGAACGAATTTAGTGATTTTACACTGTCACGATAGCATTGTAAGATATGCCATTCCTTCTATTTATATGCATATTCCATAACTATTTATAAAAAGATGGCATTTTTATATCCAAGTATGATACACTTTCAGACACATTGGAAACATGTGTTATGTGTATTTTTTAGTTTTACCTTCGTGCTAACGTGACGAAATACATTGACACTCAAATGTCACTTTTTGTTGTTTTTTGCACACCTGTGAACAGTTGGAACGAAAGTTCTTATTGTGATCCTGACAGTAAATGCAGTACTGTGCCATGCTAACGTTACAGCTTATATTATTACCTGCCATGATGGTAGGTAGTCGGAAAAGAATAATCTTGTTCATATCTCAATGTTCTTATGAGACCTGAACGAATTTAGTGATTTTACACTTTCACGATAGCATTGTAAGATATGTCATTCCTTCTATTTATATGCATATTTAAAAACTATTTATAGAAAGATGACATTTTTATATCCAATTATGATACACTTTCAGACACATTGGAAACATGTGTTATGTGTATTTTTGAGTTTTACCTTAACGTGACGAAATACATTGACACTCAAATGTCACTTTTTGTTGTTTTTTGCACACCTGTGAACAGTTGGAACGAAAGTTCTTACTGTGATTCTGACATGCATTTTTCTTTAAGAAACATTTCTACATGAAAATCGATATATAAAAAACAGAGATCTTACAATGCCTTGGTGCAGTAAAATTACATTTTAACCACATGTGGTAAATTAGGGAAGTTTCAGAACCACAATTAGACACTTTTTTGTTCCTTTTTTCTAAACCAAATCCGATTTGAGTGTCGCATGAACACAAAACTTGACCTACTATGTCTCCGTTCATCATAGAATGAATGAAACCTAACACACATTAGAGGAGATAACATCATAACAGTCTACAACAGACTAACATTGCTATTTGCACAATGGGCCATCTGGGTAAAAATAACATTTATTTTTCTATCCAAAGACAAAGCCATAAAATCGGAGTTATATTTTATGAAAGTATTACTGGTCATGTGCAAATGTAGATACATTATATAAGCTGGAATCTAGGATAAACATAGGCCTACACTTTTTGAGTCAGTAAAGTTCTAAGGCCCATTATGCCCGTGTCTCCCCTACAAGACAGATCTAGTCAATCATAAGACAATCAAATTTATTTTTGTGTCATTCCGTCACAACACAATTTGTAATCCTGTTTTCTATTCAACTCGTTTTTTTTATTTAACTTTTTAAATGACACTTGCCATAATATAATATATATGCATAATATATATATTATATAACATACTATATATTATTAAGTGAATAGAAAAACAAGCCTAGAGAAGGTTTATTAGAGATACAACCTCCAAAAAGTGAAGGAAGAATTACACCGTGAAGGAATGACGTACAACCACGATGCGTATTTTTTACCTGGTTGTAAAGAACATTTTTTTTACCCAAAAACAATGCAATCGAAGAAATTATTGTTTGGTGATGAGCAAATCTAGATAGGCCCTACAGCATATGAGTTGGCACATAAAATAAACACCCACTTTTTGAGTTATTGAAGTCAGGGGCTTATTATGCCCGGATCTCCTCTGCAACACAGATCTAGACTATCATTATTTACGTTTCTGTCATTCCGTCACAAACTTGTCATTCCGTCACAGCAAAATGTGTAATTCTGTCACGCATTTATTTTTTAAAATACAACGTTTTTAATGACACTTGCTATTTTAAAAATACAATATATATGCATGTTAAGTGAATAAAAAACAAAAGATGTCTAGTAGGCTTTTTGGAGATAAAAACTCAAAAAATGATAAAAAATCGTGACGGAATGACAACCACCACGTGTGATTTTTTACCTGGAAATGAGCGTTGCTCCAGCTCTCCTATATCAAAGATATTCAGTCTTGCAAGTTTTGTATCACCTTCAAAATCTCCAGAAGACTTTGTAGATTTGCGATGCCATTTAAAAAATTACCGATGCACACACCAAATTACGGATTTGGTGCGATTTTACATCTGTGGCACACGCTGTTCTAGACGAATCTGAATCGTGTGATCCAGAATGCTTTTAAGTGCTCCAAGTGATGTCACAGTACAAAAAATAGAAGGCTGTTTCACTAATAATTATGGTGGAAAATGAAACCTGACATTGTGTCCTACAGCTCACCATCACACTGGTGTCGTTTGGCCGTAAATATTTTTTTGACCAAAATGTCCCCTTTCTCTTGGAATGCATGAGAGATATTATAGTACCTTATGACTAAAAGTGGCCTTCTGTCTAAAAGGCAACTTGGTCAAATTTAATATAAGGCCGAAGCCTAGAGTAGTGTAGGCCCCTAATCTAATCATTATATTATAGAGGTCGACCATAATGTCATTTTTGCAAGATCTTGCCATAATGAAATCGATAAAAAAATAGTGTAGGCCTATGGGCCTTGGTCTATTTTTAAAAATTGGATCATTTAACATACATGTAGGTCTACATGGTCTAATAAATTAGTAATTATGACAAAATAAAGTTGTCTATATATCCATTACACCTTCATATTCAGGGTTTATCCCAGAATTATTCTCTGTCCGACGGTGGAAGCTGGTCCAAAATGAAAGCTAGATTTTAGGTATCTACAATTCTCAAGCGATTTTTCATGAAATTGTGTAAACCCTATTTTCTGGTCATTTTGGCATCGATTCTGAAAAATTCGTAAAAAAATATATTGTAGAGTTCAAAAGTTAAACCATTTATTTTGACATGTAGTAAATGTCTATTTATGACGCTCCTCTGTAACATGTATTAACCCATTCACTTCATTCCGGTTTATTCTCATAATTTCGTTATTACCTGTCAAAAGATCCAACTTTTGAAATGCTCAATGGGATTTCGCGAAATTTTCAGGGTTTGTTTATTGCCAAATGACTAGATATTAATGGTTACAATTTTTTTTTATTATGCCTAACTTATGAGATTGAATTGTCATGTTTCCAAATGACTAGGCCTAATTAGGGATGTACCATTAGATATCCATGGAGAGGGCTATTTTTTTTATTGGTTGCAAAATTGATTTGCCTCCACAAGAAAACAACACTTTTTTTTGGCGCGTAACGTCTGACAATTTTTTCTAGCCCCCCCCCCCCCCAACCAGATGTCTAATGGTGCATCCCTATAATCACTGATAATGTTTTAGAAATAGGAAAATCGGTTGGGAATTGTTATTATTGATCAGTGATAGTAATTATAGGTACCGGTAGCCTATGTTTCATATTGGTCTTTTGGACAATCCTCTACAGCTGGACTGACTGTAGGCTAATTATAGGTCTGGTTATATGACTAGCCTCTCTTTATAGCCTAATACTAGGCATATAGCCTACATTCTAGTCTAGAGATTCATGTTCATGTATTGCCATATAGCCCTTGGCTCCAAAAATAGGCTTAACTGCCAATAGATAGACAGAACACTCAAAGGACAACGAGTGGGCGACACAGGCTGTGTGTGACTGTCAGAGAAGTTTAGAATCTGGTAGACCACGGCGTCGTCGTCCATGGCATGAGTAGGCCTAATTAGCTACAGTACCTTTTACACGTTACTCTCTAGGTTAGACCAGTTATTTGGTCTAGTCTACTTGGCCACATCCCGGGCCACATTGTCGTCTACAGTAATGTAGTCTATAGATCTACTTAGCCTCACGCTAGACTTAAGTCGAATAGTAGCCTATCTATACTACTACAAAATTGTAATGTAGGCCCACCAGAATCAACAACACTCTGGATGTTTTCCTGACTAATAGACCAACTCTAGTCAACAGATGCGAACCAATACCAGGCATCAGCGACCACGATACCGCCGTCTTTGTGGACTCTAACATCCTTCCCAAAAGACAAAGACCCATTAAGAGGAAAATACACAAGTGGGGTAAAGCAGACAAGGAAGGAATAAAGAAAGACCTCGCCTCCTTCTCTAAAGCCTTCACGTCAAAAAACACCACCCAGACGCCAGTAGACACGCTGTGGTCCCAGTTTTCCACCAAGTGTAAATCCACCAGGGACCACCATATCCCATCCAAAATGACCTCACAAAGATTTGACCAACCTTGGTTCTCCCCCGAGGTCAAGCGTCTTGTTCGGCGTAAGAAACGCTATCACAGCAGAGCCATCAAACTTAGAACTGCTGAGACCAGAGCTAAATTTAAAGCGGCTGAACGCGAGTGTCGCAAGGCATACTACTCATATATCAACTCTATGATAACCGGAGATGAAACAGAACCCGGGAACTTGAAACGTTTTTGGTCCTTCATCAAAAGCAAAAAGTGTGACAATAGTGGTGTGGCTCCTCCAAAGAGAGATGGGGTGGCTCACAGTGACTCTCAGGTGAAAGCCAATATCCTGAACGATCAATTCTCATCAGTTTTTACCAAAGAGGAAACTTCCACCATTCCCAGCCTTGGCCACAGCACCCACCCTGACCTGGCCCGCATTACTGTGAGTGAGGAGCGTGTGCAGAAACTATTAGGAGGCCTTGAGATCCACTCTGCTGCTGGCCCTGATGACATACCGGCTAGGCTACTCAAGGAGTGTGCTAGCGAGCTCGCCCCTGCCTTGACCTTGATATTGAATGAATGAATGAATGAAATCTTATATAGCGCATGTATCCAGCCGGCGGCTGTTCAGAGCGCTGTACATCGAGAGTAACTTAGCAAGGCCTGTTATCATTCAAATTCCAACTCAGTCTCCTGGGAGATATACAGCTGAGCTGCCATTGAGGCGCATCAAGCTATTTTCATTCCAAGCAAATTCGCCTTATGTGCCAAGTACTCACACATTGTGGATTTTCTGGGGTCTCGCTGGATGGAAACTGCGCCTACGTCCATTGAGGTTCTTTTACGTCCAACTCTAGGGCAGTCAGACGAGCCATCTGATTTACGTGGTTCTCTGAGCCCCACGAGTGTATACAGCACCTGGCAGTCACCAGGCGGTCACCCATCCAATTATGAACCGGGCGCGACGTCGCCTAACTTCAGTGATAGAGCCAATCACTATGAGCGAACGCCGTATTCCGTATATGAACATCAGTTTTTTCAAAGCCTCACTCGATCAGAGTGCACTACCAGCCGCTTGGAAGCATGCCTGGCTTATACCGGTCTTCAAGAAAGGAGAGAGAGCTCGTCCATCCAACTACAGGCCCATATCATTGACCTGCATAGCATGCAAATGCCTCGAGCATATCATCCACAGCAATATCATGGATCACCTGGACAACAACGCAATCCTATCAGATTTCCAGCACGGGTTCCGCAAAAAAAGATCATGCGACACTCAACTGAAACAGACTGTCCACGACCTAGCCAAATGCCTCCACGACGGTGAACAAATCGATGCTGTGCTATTCGACTTCTCCAAGGCCTTCGACAAAGTGCCACATGCGCGGCTTGAGGCTAAGCTCAACTATTATGGCATAAGAGGAAACACCCTCCAGTGGATCAAATGCTTCCTCTCTCAACGCTCCCAACAAGGTCTAAGTATGGGAATGACGTCATCGCTTGATATGCGTGTGTTCATGTGTGTGTCTCTATATGCATATATGTATATATATGCATTATTTTTATATAACATTCTTTTGGTAAAATTATATATACCAGTGCTTTCATCATATACATTTTCTAAAATATACCCTAGCTATTATTACTTTTATAAGATGTCAAATAAACTTCTAAAATGTATTCAACAAATAAAAATAGGCCTACTAGTGAATTGCCAGGGAGGAGGAGTGGTGGATCTACTGACCCGTGATCAACTGTCTGATCCAAGTCTCTCCGAGATTGACAATGTCGGAGGGCCCGGGCAGCCCTATTTCGGGCTAGCTATCCCAAACAAACAAAAACAAACAAACAAACACCACTTTGTCACCCTCATTCATTCGTTTCCATTCCCACCTGTATATAAATAAATAAATGTACACTAGCCTTTTTAATAACATCTTGGTCATCCCATCGTAGAATACCACATTCTCGCTTATAGGTAGAAATCTAATTAAAAGATTCAAGTGGCATTGAAATGGCAGCCTGTGATTGGTTGAAATGTGGCAATGTTGCTTCCGTTTGTGCGAGCTGTTTTCAAGACCACGTTTTGTGTATTTTTGGTGTGTTAAAATGGCATATAAAACACTAAAATAGCTGTTTGCTGAATCATATTGTGTATTTTATCTATTCAACATGCTATGTTTTTCTTTTTCATACAACATATATTCTAAATAAGTTGGTACTCCACGACACAAATAATAACTGTTTTTATTATCGCTCATCCAATCTTTTGCTTTTCGCCAGTTCGCCTCACATTCACCAGAGGGCGTTTGAATGAGACGTTTCGCATCATAGACATATCGCATCAACACCCTGGTGTCCGGCGTCAAGTTTTCTTGTGGGGGGGGCACAAACTACTGGTCGTTTTTTTTTTTAATTTAAACATGACATTCTTAGCAACATGTAGATGTCTACAATTGCAATTTTAAAAGTGCTACAAAAATTTAAAATGGCCGCCATAGGTCAACTCCAAAATGTTTTGTGCGTGCAAAAACTCAAATTTCACTATCACATTCCCCACGATATGGAGATTTTTTCAAGGTTTTACTGAAATTTAAAGGTTGCCACCTATCAACTTCAATTTTTTTGTGGAGACAAAAAACTGTGAATAAACCCTTTTGTTGGTGACATATTTACTAGGATTTGTAACATGTCTTTACAGTTACAGTAGCAAATATTCTAATGAAAAATATCATGCTCCTGTCACAGTTGAGGTTTCTATCCACCTATCCCAGGGTTCCTGTCAGAAATGTTTCAGTGTGTGGTTCAGAATTTTTTTTTCAAAACTGAAATCAGCCTAATTTAGAAAATATTTTTCAGTGCAGAAGTAACATCCTTATTGCGAGGGGCATGTGTGATTTGAGTGTGAAGAAACAGAAAACTATGGCTAAAATTGGAACACATAATGGCACATTTCATTGTGATGAGGCATTGGCGTGTTATCTTTTGAGAAAGCTTCCAGAATATAAAGATGCAGAGATTGTGAGGTATTATTTTGTTATTTAAATCACACTAATTTTAATTTGAGTCCGCATTGGAATCGCCACAAATTTTGTTTGAAAGCAATTTGATAGCTTTTTGCCATGTAATACTGAACAAAAGATTCCTTTTTTAATTTTTTTTTAATCATGTACAAATTTGTCACATTTATCATGTTTATATAAACTTAAAAGCCATTTATATTGACTTTTGCAGTGATGTCCTCTATGTGAAATTTGACCATCTGACCATTGCCTAAAGGCTTTTCTAATATCCACATTGATTTAGTTATTGTATTGTACATAACATACACAGACACATGCATATATTATGACCCTGAAAGGTTAAAATAATTATAATGGTCCTAGAGAAGACCAAAATCATAGATATCTCCAACATGTTCAAGTGAAGCAGAAAGAGTTAACTAAGCCAGATAGGCTTAAATATACAAATATTACAGAGCTTTAACCCTTTCACCACTGAAGCCCGTTTTTATGTGCTGAATGCCATAGCATTCAGCACATAAAAACGGGCTTCAGTGGTGAAAGGGTTAAGGGTTAGCCTACATATTGTGTAAATTTGATAAAAATTGCCCTCTCCGGTTCAGCCAAAAGTACATGGCACAAAGTTACCTGCATACCCCTGTTTGTTGACCAGTATTACTATTACTTTTTGCCTAAACACCCAATTATATGTTTCAGAACTCGAGATCCAAAGTTATTGGAACCTTGTGATGTTGTTGTTGATGTTGGTGGCGTTTTTGATAAAAGTAAACACAGATATGACCATCATCAAAGGTAACATAGATTTTATTCAGTCTAATGTGATTATTGATTATGGTCTTTGGTTCTTTAAATCAATTATACAATGTGCTGTATTGAAATGATAATGAACACTAAAAGAAACATCTATTTGACAATTAACTCATATGCACAACCATCCCTAAAAATAGACAATGTTAATTTATTCCATTGTAAATAAATTTATTTATTTGGAGCATATTTGACTTTTTAATTTAAAGACATATATTTACTGCTTTCACCCTTATTATTTCAGTTATACCATTGTATAGTGTTACCCTGGTATATTGAACCCTGCTTCAATAATGTGAAAAACATAAATATTAGGAGCTGATTAAAAAATGATTACCAGATATTTTAAAGATAATTATATATACAAAAAAATCTATTGAAACCATATAGACTTGTATACAGTCCCAGCAGCACAAGGGTTATTACAAAATAATTTGTTCCAGAACCTTCTCTGAATGTATGAACAGTTTAAAACCTGACAAGAAATGGGTGACAAAACTTAGCAGTGCTGGTCTGGTGTATTGCTATTTTGGAGAAAGAATTATTGCTGACATGCTGGGTAAAGATGTTGATTCCAAATTAACATCTGTTATATACAACAAAGTTTACGAGTTTTTTGTTGAAGAAATTGATGCTATTGACAATGGAGTAGACAGAACAGATGAAAAGCCAAGGTGAACATTTTAATGCTATTTATCCTATTTATTATTGTTAGGTTCTAGCTATTGCAATGGTCAAAAATAGTCTAGAATGGCACTGGGTAAGCCGACCTAACAAAGAGCATTCAGTAAAAAACCGGCAACGATGTTATAGGTTTTAAAGTTTAATATATATATAACAAACTGCGGCGGTACAGGGTGACGGTAAGTGTGAAAGGTGAATTTAATGTTAAGAGTCTTTGGCGCTGGCATTGGCTTCAGATGGTGTTAGACTGTAGGTTGTCTGCGTCTTGAGGTTGAGTGGTCAGTCCGAATCCGCGCGGATTATTAGAAGGGGGAATAGAAACGTCTTACCGGAGTTTTTCAGTTCATCGCCATGATATCATGGATGGGATTTACTGGCCAGTAAAATGGTGAGAATAATCCGTAGACATGACGAACAAATACAGAAGCTCTGAGGCACCACTGGTGTCGTGTAAAGTCACCACTCATATTTGACTGCATGGAATGTGACTAATCTACATCTGAAGACATCTTCTGGTCTCGCTGCTCGGCCGAGAAAAATGCACTGCGAGAGTCAATGAAAATGTTCACACCACTATAACTGAAGGCTGGACCCGATGCGGCTGCATGAGAGTACCCAGAAGTTGTACAACCACGGTGCTGAAGGAACGTATGCAATCAAGTCAACCACGGAATCGACAAAGTGTATGCAGCGTGAAGACAATCACATCAACATCTCAAACGTTGAGCCAATGCTGGCTAAAGTATGTTTTCAAATGTATTTACCAGAGTTGGGCCAATGCCGGCTAAAGTATATATTTCTATGTATTCAACAAACGTTGGGCCAATGTCGGCTAACCACTACTTATTCACTGTCTAATTACATTATGTGATCATAACAATTATACAAGACCTAGTATTTTCTGGATTGTACATTTATATCTTGTGTTTTCAATTCAATGCACATTATCTTGATTTGCTTCGAAATGATTAAAATGTACTTTATCATGTTTATATCTCTGTCAGAAGAAAAATACCAAGTTGCTGATCTAACTTTTAATTTTACTTACTGTATTACATTTTTACAGATACAATATTACCACCAACTTGAGCTCCAGAGTTGGAAATTTGAATCCAAGATGGAATGAAAGTGCAGATGATGATGATATGATGGTATTTATATCATTAATTAAGTCTCCACCCACTATGTGGTGGTGGAGACTTATTGTTTTTGCTGAGTCCGCTCGCCGCCGCTGCCGCCGCCGCCGCCACCACCACTTGTTTCTGCTCTCACTCGAAAACCCTTACTCGGATTATTTCCAAATATTAACAGTCTGCATACTGGCCCTGGGGAATTTGTCTGGTAATTTTTTTTCTGCGTTTTTCAGTTTCTTCAACAAAATCCAAGATGGTCGCCAAAATCCTATGGCGCACGCTAGAGCTCGAACCGCTTCATTAATTTGTTTCATGTTTGGTTTAAATGAAAGACCTTACTCTGGTCATGAGCTGAAAAGCTTTTGGTGTGATTCTGATAATAAAAACTATGATTTTTTTACGTTTCAGAATTTTAGCGGATTTTTCAGTTTTGTTCATTTTGGTTATCATCAAAATTTGTTAACTAGCTATACACCCCTGCTCAGAGTATTTCTAAATATTTGCAGTATGCATATTGGCCCTAAGGAATTTGCCCGATAAACTTCTTTGCGTTTCTCAGCTTCTTCAGCAAAATTCAAGATGGCCGCCAAAATCCTATGTTGCTCTCTAGAGCTTGAACCGCTTCCTGTATTTGTTTTATGTTTTTTTTATCGGGAAGACCTAACCCTGCACATGTACTGATTTGTTTTTGGTGTGATTCTGATAATACAAACTTTGATTTTTTTATGTTTCAGAATTTTAGCGGATATTTCAGTTTTGTTCATTTTGTCTATCATCAAAATTTGGTAATCTAGCTATACATCCCTGATCGGATTATTTCTAAATATTTGCAGTATGCATATTTGCCCTAGGAAATTTGCCCGTTAAATTTTTTTGGCGTTTTTCAGCTTCTCCAACAAAATCCAAGATGGCCGCCAAAATCCTATATCACTCTCTAGAGCTTGAACTGCTTCATGGATTTGTTTCATATTTGGTTCAAAGGAATAACCCTACCCTGGATGTGTGCTGATTAGCTTTTGTGTGATTATGATAATAAAAACTTTTTTTAACTTTTCAGGATTTTAGCTGATATTTCAGTTTTGCTCATTTTGGCTATTATTAAAATTTGATAATATGGTTATACAGCTCAAATTTGATCTTTTGTGTATGCTCAGTGGCCCTGAGAAAAAAGTCAAGAGAATTGTTTTTCATTTTTTCAACAAAATACAAGATGGCCGACAAATCACATGTTACTTTGAAGAGCTTGAACTGCTTCATCGTTTTGTTTCAAGGAAGCAACTCACCCTGGTCATATGCTGATTAGATTTTGGTGTGATTCTGAAATCACAGTATCACGTGGTTTACATAAAAATTTGGTGACAGAACTGTATTACTCTATAATTAATGTACTATGTGGGGCGGGTGGAGAGGCAAGCTTTGCCCCTCAGGCAAATCTAGTTTTAAGTAGTTTTTCAAAGTACCGTATTTATTCTAATAAATGCCCATATTTCAATAAATGCCTACTCCCCAGATTTGACAATCAAATCCATGCTCATGGTACACTATAAAGCCATTAAAAGCTACTCTAGCCTTAGGGGGTATTCTAATTCTCGCTCAGGGTGTTTATTAGAATAAATATGGTAGTTTGTTATTGCCACTATGATGATTTCTGTAAATAATCAAATTTTATTGGCCCACAAAACATGTAAAATAAATATTTCAGTGAAGTTTCAAAATGTATTGTTTATTAAAATGTTACAGTGCTTGTGTCTTCTCGTAGAAATATGTCAGGCAATTTCTGTCAACAGAAGAACTTGCAAGAATCAAATCAATCATGATCATGATGATGGGTATAAATAGTTTTAGGTCTATACAGGGCTCGACACTAGCTGATGTCAGGTAGTAGCCCAAAGGGCCAGTAGCTTCAGACAATTACTGGCCCTTAGCCTTGTCATTCAAGTCCTTAGCATACACAGTATCAAGGGGGAGTGTAATTTTTTTTGTTGCCCCCAGGGCCAGTATCCCAGGTGATTTACTGGCTTTTAGTGATTTTTACTGGCCTCGGGCCAACGGGCCAGTGTTAGTGTCGATCCCTGCTATATATTTACTGTTATAGTGCTGATATTGAGGTGATGGCACTGGTTTAGTTCATCAGGCCGCATCATTTGGGTTTGGCCAGGCTGAACTAAATCAGTGCCATAATCTCCACACCTGCGGTCACTCGCTTACCCATATATTATCACTGGAAAAGTTGACATAGTCCATATGTGGCTGTAGCAAGGATTCAGGGGAGTGTATTTTATGATTGCATACAGTGGATTATTTTTGACTCATGAGTGTGTGATGTCACACCTCCTCACTACAACCGCACCTTGATTTATCCTCTATATACATTTATATATATCAACAGATACATATACATTTCACTGTATTCCTAGTATAACATAATTTCTTCTCTTATTTTTAGATAAGATTCCAAAAAGCGATGGCATTGACAGGTCTTGAATTCACTGACAGAGTTTTATATTATGGTGAAGCATGGTGGCCCGCTCGGGAGATAGTAAAAGAAGCATTGGATAAACGCTATGAAGTACGTTAAATTTTTTAAACTCTTTTGGGGAATTAAAATGAGGTTGTTTTTTTATATTATTCTGTGTGACTGTGTGAGTAGTGTACAAAGTACAGTCTGTATGCGGGTTTGACACAGCAGGTCTCTCCTTTGTTTTTTGTTACATGGCAGAGCTATGAATCCAACTTCCTGTCACTCTCATATGGCAGGCCATGTCAGTCTGACCTCAATCTGGTAGGAGTATGAAGTATGTTAAAAATATAAAATGAATAAATAAAGAATATTTCAACACTTTTGAATTTAAAAAAATCCATTCTAGTGTTTATTATTCATAATCATAACTCACATACTGTTGAGCATTCCATTATAAAAATACAAAAAAAAAAATTTTAATATGTTTTTATTTTTAGATTTTGTATACATATATATGTATCGTTCTAAATCACAAATGAAAAGTGATAATTGCATGTCCACAGCTTACATGCCCAGCAGATACAAGATGTTGAATTAATGTTGGTTGAACATTGGTCCACCGTCTATGACGTTGGACCAACCGTCACCAACGTTGAACCAATATTAATTCAACGTCTTGTGTCTGCTGGGTGGTTTACTTTAAACGATGTTGGTGTAGCGGATAAATATTTATCATCGAGCTACACTTCGCTAAATGTTTTTACAATTTTCAACCATTATGGCAGGAATTGTATAGGACTATTTTTCATCCATTTGAAGTAGGAATTGCTAACGCAATTTCCAGCTCCAAATGATGAAAAATAATTATATTTATGTAAAAATATACGTCTTAAAAATGTAATTATAAGATCAAATAAGCATCTTTCACAAAACAAAATAGCAGCTTGTTTTGGATTTATTTGGTCTGAAATTTACTTGAAAATGCATATATACAGTGCCGGCAGCATAGGGGTTAAACAGTATCAGAAATAGTGTATGAGCAGAGAACATTTGATTCAGTCAAGGCCTGTTACTGCTGAACCAGACTGCTTAAATTATCTTCAATGTATATCTAGATTGTTACAAAGATGATCGGAAAAAGATGATCACATGAAATGGTAATACCAAGTCATTACGTTTTATGATGTAAAATTACAATTTTTTGGCTCAAAGATCACATTGTTACCCCTTATCCTGCTGATCACGACTATTGTCGTTTTTAATCTGTTTTATTAGTTGAACAAATCACTGTTATTGGGAATGACATGTGTGTTTAAGCATCACGATTTGTAAATGTTTATGCTCAAATTAAACAAATATGAGTAATTGTCAGCTACTTGAAGTTGTGGGTCACGAAAATAAGACACAACTTCAAGTGGGTAAAAATTGAAATAAATTACCTTGGTGAGATAATTAATTACATGGACACCAAGTCTCCCGATTTTCACGCAATTCTCCTAATTTTCACAAAGTTCTTCCGATTTTCACAGAGTGCTCCTGGTTTTCATGAAGTTCTCTCGATTTTCCACCTGTTTTCCCATCTTCTGAACCGCCCTGTCAATTTTCTGCCACATTTCACAATTGGTCAGGGCTTTACAAAATACAGCATGGGGTAGTAGTCCCGGACATGGCTCCTGATGCCCTGTGTGATGCGAGGTTGTCCGAAAAACGACTGACTTAATAAATACTGTTCTCGTCCCAACATTTGACAATTTGAACAAAAATGTGCTGTTTAGATGCAAATTCCAGACTATAATCATTGATAACAATGAAGTACAATATGTTGAGTGTCATATTTTAATTGTTTTAAATCATTTATTTCACTTCTGATAGTTGCCCATTGGACTTGTGCATAGCCACATCCAGTAGCCCGCAGTCATTTTTATGTTGCCTCGGCTCCGGACTATAAGGTTTGTAAAGCCTTGATGATGTTCATATAGATCTAACATACATGTACTGTATAATGTTACAGGTTGACCCCAGTGGTGAGATAGTGCTCTTTCCACAAGGTGGAGTACCCTGGAAGGACCATATGTTTTCCATAGAAGAGGAAGAACAGTACAAAGCAACTGCTAAATTTGTTCTATATCCAGACCAAAATGGGAAATGGAGAATACAATGTGTCCCTAAGGATTTACACTCATTTGAAAACAGGTTAGATATCAATCATTGAAAATAAATGTCAAATAATTGCTCAGTTTTAGTATCTGCTATCAATCAGCATTATAAAAAATCAATGCATCAGACAGGGAGGGGGGAGGGATGATTAATCACTTGCCGGACCCTTGAGAAATTTATCAGAACACTTAAAATTTTTTTTTTTAAAGTTTGGTATGTTGGACTAGATGGAAAATAACCATTCTTGTATCTTGAACCTTGTGAACCATTTTTTTTTCTACAATGAATGCATGATGAAGGAGTCCTTTGTCAATTTGTCCCCTGAGCTGGCAACCTGTATTTAAAGTTGATCTACTAGACCTCGCATTCATTAAGCTTATCATATGGCACTACATAGTTTGAGCTTTCAATCTTACATTTACAACAGATTTCTCAATATTTTAATTTTATGTGTGACACTATAATAATGTAATAGTTAATAAAAAATACTATCAGAATGTCAGAGAGGCTTAAGTCTAAAAAATAAATTGATACAGTCTGCATTTAAAAAACCCGGTAATATTAAATAATTGAACCATTCTGTTCATGTTGTGACAATATATGTTTTTGGGAGTCAGATTTTCTGTGCATTTATCTTTCTATCTTAAATATGTTTAGGTCTGTTTACTGTCAGTATGTATCTGGAGTTGACTTTTTTATTTTTCAATGTGACATGGTATTTGTTTGTTTGTAGACTATCCTTGTTGAAAGAATGGTGTGGCATTCGCGATGAAGAACTGAGTAAATTAAGTGGCATTCCACAGTGTATATTTGTACATGCTAATGGTTTCATTGGTGGAAATCATACATACGAAGGCGCGCTTGAAATGGCAAGACGGACACTGCAAGGAAAACCATCACTTTAGCCCGATTTCTGAAAAGGTGGCCTTATAAACATGATAAAGGATTACTTTGTCTCCTGTTGTGTTCATACTACATGTACTTATTCAAGAGAACCCATATTTCTTAATCATCCACTGAATTTTGATACACAATACTATATACTGTTACATAAGGACCTGTGAAGTAATTTCAAGGAAGCATCAAATAAATAAGGACTTTACATGTTTAAATACATATTGGTATTTTATATTTTGATAATGGTGTGCTCAAATAAGTAGAATAATATTATGAAGAACTGTGTTTCAAAAAATAATAGTTGTTTCCATCACAGATAAAATCTTATGTTTTGTTCTTCAATTATCAGATATTTAATTGTGGGCTAAATGGTTCAGATATATTTGTCCTTAAAGTGCTCTATTTGAAATTTGTACCCACTTGGAAGTTTTCTCACTACCAGGAACCTCAAACTAGTAATATATCTCATGTTATATTTCTGTCGAATCTTGCAAATAAACAAAGCATATAAATCTCCTTCAACAACTGTTACAAACTTTTCACCATCTTTTTTGTGAATGTCTGGTTCACCACGATTTCCCCTGTTAAAAATGTTCTACACATGACAACTTATCATTCATAAGTAAAAAATATGGTGTGTGTAAATGACTGGGAAGTGTGAAACATCATATTCAGGGGATGCCAATAGTGAAATGACAATAGTTGTGACTAGTACGTAAAGGGTTACCACCATACTGTGTGTGTTATTGTGGCTGTGTAGTGGTAGAAGTATTTAACCCTTACAGCTCCGGGATCGACTTTAGTCCTGACGTCTGTAGAAGTCAGATTCTGACGACTAAAATCGATCCCCGCACTGTAAGAGTAAAACTATTTATAACGGCCGTAGACCCATAGATATGTCATAGAATCAGACAATCGTATAAATCTATAATCAAGTTTCTTGTTATTATTGACATTGCAAATACCGGTAATCAAGATAATATTAATTTTTTGAAGTCTGAAAAAGTGCCACACACTTTTGAAAAAGTAAGTGCAGAACTGTATATAAAAAACTTTTCATTAAGAAATAAAACATATTTTTAGTAAAATTGTTGTTTGAGCCATATTTTCAACATTGTGTCTTTGTCTTTGGTTACAGTTTTTGTTTGAAAAAATCTTGTATATTTTGACCTTGACCCGTGCTGATAAAGTATTTCAGTTTAATTCACTTTTATTTTTTAAAAAGGAAGATAACATGCAGATGATCTCCGTTATCTTGATATTATCTGTATAGATCAAAGCTATTTCAATTGCGCTATTATGGATGGGTATTATTTATATTGACATGTTTAGGAGGAGAAGTTCCTATAAATAATCACTCACTTGATTCAAATGCTTTGAATGCGCGTAGGACTGGGGAAAGTGAACTACACTGATTTTTTTCCAATTGACCAGCAGCTATTTTTTCTGCTGACTAGAAGTTTAGGGTGGAGTTATATCAAAATTTGAGATCAAAATCTTAGTACAGGTGAACATATAAAAATTTGATAGCAAAATCTTGGTACAAGTGAACATCGTTATAGCACGAATCGTTACATCACGAATCGTTACAGCACGGATCGGTTATGGCACGATAAGGTTATGGATCCCAGAATTTAATACCCCTTTGCTAGGTTCTCTTCCAGAAAATCGTGTTTTAAAAGCCAGCTGTTCTGCCTACACAATTTATTAAAACAGTGAGCGAGTCTTCAGCGCCGATTCATAACTGCTGACAACACAAACAGGCGTGCTTGTCACAGCGTTCACACAACAGTTCGCTAGCTAACAGCTACGTTATGGTCAATATTGGCTTATAAAATTATTTTCACTTTATTCACAATACAGTATAACAGTTCGCCAAGTTCAGCAAACTATTTTATATTTATCATATTTTAGACGGTTTATCATTGATTTCACAATCATCGTTTAAACAAACAAAATATGACATTATACTATATGACCCAGGTCCGTGCTCTGAGGCGTCCCAAAAGCTAAGATATCAGCTAAGCTGCTAATTTACTACATTTTTTGTACTTGTTGAGATATATTTAACTATCAGCTTCATTTTAAGCCTGAAATCGGTAAATAAATATAATAAATACAATTTAAATTTTCACACACTTGAAGTTGTGTATCGCTACCGCGCCCCACAACTTCAAGTGGGTGAAAATTACTTATATTTGTTTAGTTTGAGATCAAACATTTGTAATTCTTTATTCACAAATACATATTTCATTCCGAATATCAGTTATTCTACTGACTAACTAAACAGATTAAAAACGATTATAGTCGCGCTTAGTGATTTAACGTTTAAGATCATCCCAGTACACTGCCGCCCCAGCATAGGCTACCCAATAAACACAAAACATTTGTATAACTATTCCTGAGATCTACAATAATCTGATAATTAACTAATATAATACTGGACTACGGCATTACATAATATCACAAATCATGCATACTTGGCATTTAAAGCTATCATGTCCTAGTTACAAACAAGTTCTGAAACTCTGTAGGCCTACAGTTGATACAATCTGGAAACACATGAAACAATTTTATATATAAGGCCCAGACAAATTTACCACAATTTAAAATAGGAGTCCACAAATAGCATGCAATTATTTAGAATCCAACTTACTAAGCAAAAACTGATTGTTGGTCCTATTTTATTTATATGTCCTCAATTGGGCAGAATTAACATGAACACCATTGAGATAACGCTCAACTCCAAAAAATCCTATGTAATCATTACACACAAATGACATTAAATATCACAAAATTAATATCGTAAAAACACTCGTAAATAATTTTGTATTCAAACTTAATATCTTAAATATGGATAAACCACGGAGAAAAAAAGTTGTGAACACCCGTCTAACCTTTAATATGTACTATCGTCTGATGGCTTAACCCTTTCAAGTCTGAATTTTCCATTGTCATCTTCATCCACTACAAGCCGCAAATTTCTGTCGCAATTCACGACTTGTAGTGGATGATGATGATTTAAATTGGGTGAAAAATTAAAGAAAATTGTCATGTATTGGTAAACCAGTTTCACTGAAATTTCCATTCCAAAACCCTTGGTTGTAGGAAAATTAAATCTTAATGCATCGTAAGGGCTTAAAGGGTTAAAAACACCATTAAAAGTGCTGATGAAAAGTTATGGGACGATTACAGTCGTGATTGGTGCTCAAATGGTCAGATAGCATAACAATATATTTAATTTTTAAGCATTTATTTTGGGTTGTCCTGTGGAAGTCCTTGCATAGACTAGTTCACTCTGTTATAAAACATATCGTCGCCTTCGATATGAAAGGGTGTATCTGCCACTTTGTAAAGTATCCGATACACCCTTTCATATCCAAGGGGACGTTATTTTCTACGAGGCATGAGACAAGCTGGGCAGTCGTTGGATTGAATTTTTCCCACCTTCCATGCAAACACCAGACATTGACCCAATGTTGGTTTAACCCTTACAATATTTGTGTATAAAATATGGAGACCGAAGGGTTTTATCAATTTGAAATAATAATAAATGTCTTAGTAAGCTTCTCTCCGCTCCATTTGAATATGCCTACCTTAGTTAGGCACACCTATGTTAGGCATGTGGGTATACGGCCATTCAGCGCAGTGGCCGTCTTTAGACGTTAGAATCTGACGTCTACAGACGTCAGATTCTGACGTCTGAAGACGGTCCCAGCGCTGAAAGAGTTTATGATTCTCCATCTACAACGCTGCCCCAACATTAAACTGGCCCAACATTAAAGCAACATTGTGTCAACCTGTCTTGTTCGTTGTACAATATCCTGCTATGAAGGTAAGGCGATTGACGTTATTTGTAACCACTAAACAGCGCGCCGTTCCAAGTTGATATGCGTATTTCTCTAGTGAATATCCCACAATAACCTAATTGCATTTTAGCACGAAGTAACTGCTTTCTTGTCATTAATAAGATTGTCTTTAGTTGGGTCTGAAGAACCTCTGTCTATCACATTTTTTAAGGGATTGTGATGATCATCGTTCAGTTGTTTGCATTCTTCCACATCTTTCGTCGTATATTTCTGGAAAAAAATTCATTTGGTAATAAGTAGTGTAATTTTCTTAAATGATGTTAATCTTGGTAACATGGTAACATCAAATACCAGAAACAGAAACTATAATAATTACAAATTCTCATCATTTTCTCATCTCGTATCTACCACCCTCTAATATCAGCGGGACAAAGCATTTACATGATTACACATATTTCGTGAAAGAATAAGATGTAGTTACACTGACAGGATTCAAATGTTTTGACAGCAGCTACACTTTTCACCACAAAATTAGTCTAAGCTTAATTTACACAAATCACTGTTTGTGTAACTTGCGACCAACAGTTATATCTATACTTGTCTCGGCCCAGATTTCGGATATCGTTTTCTTCAATCAATCATTTGCATATCTGTCAAGACTATTTGTGAAAATAATGTTTCTTTAAAAAAAAACGCTATCACCACATAGATGTCACGTATGTTCATATCTTGTTAGATATTTTGTTAAATGTAGCCTATACTCATCTTTTAACCCTTTCACCACTGGAGCCCGTTTTTATGTGCTGAATGCTATGGCATTCAGCACATAAAAACGGGCTTCAGTGGTAAAAGGGTTAAATTAAGGTTCGAGGTTCAATATCGCTCACATACTGAGATATTTGAACATACAACTCACCCCATCGTGTTCTACGCCACAGCTGAGATGCTGCTGCCACCTGTTGGGTAGACATGGACACACTATGTGGAATAGAGGTGATATCGTCCTCGGATCCACATCCTCTGGTTTAGACGCTCCTGTTAAAACACACAATAAAATAACTCATTTTCAAGGTGTAATTATGAATTTGTGCATACATTGCTCTTCAAATAAGTGATCGTGATATTGTCATTGTTACCTTCAAATTATTGTATTAATTGTAAATGTTGATTTATGTCTATGATGGAATATAGCCTACCTATCGTAGATAGTGAGTCAGATTTAGGTATCTACAATATTAATTTTCCGGCATCAGAAAACATAGCAATGGTTCTTATCCCTTTCAGCCCGGGGACCAATTTTAGACGTCATAATCTGACGTCTATAGACGCCAGATTCCGATTTTATGGTCGATCCCTGCACTGAAAGAGTAAAATATTTATAATAGCTGTAGACCCATGACATATCCAAATGAAGCAGAAAGAGCTAACTAAGACATTTACCATTATCTCTTGGTATATATAAAAATATCTCAGCGCTTCAAGGGTTAAATACACACTATTTTCTGTTTCATGTCCAGTATTAGAAACATTTTGAAACCGCTCTTCCATTCTCAGTGAGCACTAACTTTTTCTGTTTTTTCCTGTACTGAGTGCAGACACGAGACATTGACTCAATGTTGGTATATTGTTGGCCCAGCGGCGAAGACGGTTGGCCAACAGTATACCAACAATGGGTCAATATTTCGAGTTTGCTTTCCCATCTTACCTGTTATAAAGCTTACAGGTAGCCCCACACCACACACGATCAGGACAGCCACAGAACTGTACCAGAGGTATGACAGGGAGTACAGGCGAGCTATGGCAGGTCTGAAAATATGCAAAGATTAGGCTATAATAGTAAAAATCACATTATATCACTGCCACAGAACATATGGCTATATCTCCAATACCCTCATTGCAGACATGAGAAAGATGAGTTAGGCAAAGCAGTAAAAATAACCTGGTCGTCATTAATAAATGTTCTCAAAATAAAATATATCAAAGCTTTTGTTATACATATTTAGTTTAGGATTACAATTAATATTTTATGTTGCAAAATATTTATACGAGCTATCAAAACAAGCAATACATGTGAATATTTACCTTTCTTCAACAGCTATAAAATCATCGCTTGAATTCCTGTAATTGACCTCTATGGTGGTCACTGACACAGGATTAGCGTAGTATGTTCCTTTGACCATTGTGTCATTTGAAGGTGACCATTCTGTGACGTTATTAGCAGGGCATCCCAGGGTACTGACAGGGGGTCTGTAGGATATGGGAGGGTAAATAGTGGCACCCACTCCAATCCACATCATGAATAGCAAACCAACTAGTAGTCCACTGAACGCTCCCTATACCGGGATACACATACAGAACATATAGGATTAATCCTTATGGCGATAACTAAGATTATAGTCGTTTCTAATTTGCTTTCTCAGCTGATCAAATCACTGTTATCGGGTATAAAATGAATGTTTAAACTTCAAGATTTGCAAATGTCTGGTTTCAAATTAAACAAATATGAGTAAATTTCGCGGTAGCGATACATAATTTCAAATGGGTGAAAATTTAAATTATTTAATTTAGCGCTTTAACCCTTTCAAGCCTGAATTTACCACTGTCATTTTCATCCACTACAAGCCGCGAATTGCTGTCGCAATTCTCGACTTGCAGTGGATGAAAATGACTTGAAGTGGATGACAAATGAAAAAAATATTATTGTTATTATTAAAACAGTTCCATGAAAATTTTCATTCTAAAACCCCTTGTTCTAGGAAATTAAGTCGTTCTTCAGAGATGCAAAATGATGCTTTGATGCATCGTGATGGTTTAAAGGGCTAAGGGTTATAACCTTTGGTCTAATGCAGTATAACAATTTGAGCGCCAACCTAAATAAGTCCGAATTATTTAAGTTATTAATGTTATATACATCTTCTCGGTGAATACAATGTCGTTGCATTACCACAATAATGCAAGTGGATAAAAATACTTTTTGAATTTGAGACTTTATCTTTGCTATTCTTGATAATAAACACAATATTTCACTTTAGAACTCCGTTGTTTGTTGTGCTAAATAAGAAAATAATTTAAAAAACTGGTCGTGATCAGCGGTCAGATATTTAAAATATAAACTTTATAACATGACATTTCTGAGATACAACATTGTATTCACCGAGAAGATGTATATAACATTAAATATTATAATACAAATAGGGCTTCCATTTACCGACAAAGTATGATATTATCGTAAAAAATGGCGATTTATTAGTCAGGCTCTACATTAGGCCCATATTTTTAAAGGCCATCTTATAATTTGATTAAATATTTATTTATTGATGTCGCCAATACGCTGCCGCAATAAAATTATTATTATTTAGCCTAATGTTAGTTAACTTCCCATTACTAAAATCAATATTTACCTTCCAGTTGGCTTGAGGGAAAAACATGCCAAGTGTAAACATTCCCAAAAGGGGACCACCAATGATTCCAAAAAGACCTAGTGCTGCCTGCAAATAAAATAGAAATTATGATTTTCGGCACACAAATGCAACTTTTATGGTCAGCTAATTTTAATGCAGCCCAGCCCTCAATAATTATACGGATTAATGGCGATTTAGTCGTTTTAAAATGTATGAACATAAATAATACAATAGGGTACCCGTCTCTTTATTCCATTTAGAGACGACTGGCCCCGTCTAAAAAAAGCTTATGCCATTTCCTAAAAAATGCAATATTTTTTAAACGCAATGTAATTCGGGTAGGCGCGCAAACGTTAAAAAAATGTAAAATGAATGAAAAAGAGAAAGAAAATACATCAATGTAAAGCCCAAACACATGATGTGGTATAGGTTAGGTTAATTTCTAACTAAATAATTATTTGTATATGGAAGAGCTCGCATAAGGCTGTCAAATATGAGTTGAAATTTTTTATACATCATTAAGTTACATCAAAATATTTTTTACTCACAATAGTCATAAGCGTAAATATTGGAAGCAGGTAAATGTTAAGTCCCCATCAATTTGTGCAGCAATAGTAACGATGCAGACCACACCAGATGTCATGTCATTATATTATGTCCTTATGTAATTTGTACTTTTACTCACAAGGTGGCATTGACACCAATTTAACTAAATAATTATTTGCAAATGAAAGAGCTCGCGTAAGGCTGTCAAATATGAGTTGAAAATTCTTACACAGCGGTAAGTTACACCCAAATATTTTTTACTTACATAATATAGTCATAGGCTTAAAAATGTCATAATATCCCATTGATTTTATTCGTATGCGGTGAAAAGCGTAAATATTGGCAGCAGGTAAATTTTAATTCCTCATCAATTAGCGCAGCAATAGTAACGATGCAAAGTAGCCAACGCCAGATGTCATGTCATTAGATTATGTACTTATGTAATTAGTACTTTTACTCACAAGGTGGCATTGACACCAATTTTTACGATAACAAATCAACAATTAAACTACGATTTAAAACAAAATATTACCTGATTACAGAGCGTCTCGCAAATTAATTAGGTTTTCTCTAGTGATAAAGTTAGTGGATGCGTGATCAGGGCTTCATATCACATTCTGCACATTAGTAAAGAAGTCAAAACTGAGCTGAGTCACCTAATTCGTTTAAATCATTAAATTTTCATTCACCTTGAGATGTGAATTGCTTTTGTATTTCCCACCTCAAAATGGATGAAAAATAGTGTAAATCCCGGAGTTCTACATTCTTAGCTGTGGAAAAGGCCTCGGCCTTTGGCCTAGGCTTTTCCACAGGTAAGAATGTAGAGCTCCTCGGGCTTTATCCTATACATAGAATTAAAAAATGCTAGGGGCCTTATGAAAAGTGTAATGTACCAATTTGTTTTATTCCAAGGAGGGGAGGGGGAGGTAAATTATGTTGTATCGTGGTGGACAACATACCTGTAACACTGATCCCAGCTGCGCGGCCACGATGGTAAGGAGGATCATAACAACACCGTAAACAAAAGCTGAAAACAAACCGAAAAAATAATGTAAGAAGGCTATATCTTTACCCTTTGCCCAACAAGGTGTCTAATTTAAATTTTCACTCATTTGAAGTTGTGTCTCTCTGCCGCGACCCACAACTTCAAGGGGGTGGAAATTACTTATATTTGTTTAATTTGACACCAAACATTTACAATTTGTGATGTTTAGGCACTAATTTTATTTCCAATTACATCGGCTGCTAAAACAAATTATAAAATCTCTGTATTCCTGCTTAGCGTTTTAATAAGGGATACGCTTTGTCAAATTGGAACCAGTGTATTTAATGTGTCGCTGTTCAAATTGATATTTTACATTCAGAAACGTTTTTCTGATACGAAAATCAAATATGCTAGGACGATTTTAGTCGTGTTTGGCACACAAAGGGTTAACTCTTTAGCCCTTTCAGCGCGGGGACCGTCTTTATACGTCAGAATCTGACGTATATAGGCCTATACGTCAAATTCTGACGTATAAAGACGGTCCCCGAACTGTAAGAATTAAAATATTTCTATTGGCCGTAGACCCATAACACAGGTATTCAAATGAAGCGGAAAGAGCTAACTAAGAAGTTTATGATGATTTCACATTGAAAACAAAACATTTGGTTCCCATGGTTTATAGAAAAATATTTTAGCGTTGTAAGGCCACCGGTTTTTATTTCTCTGTTTTAGATCAGAAAAAATCCAAAATCTAATGAGGGAGGGCGGTGAAAAAAAACATTTAGGAAAAAAAAAACATTCCACCTATTTTTGAAAAAGTTAATGGGGGCGACCAAATCAAAAAAAACAATGGACAAATTTTTGGAAAGGTTAATGAGAGCGACGAGATAAAACAAATTTTGAACTATTTTAAATAAAGTTAATGAGGGCGACGAAAAAAAAACAAGCAAAAAAAAACATAGCTGGAAAAAAGTTTTTTTATTTCCTGAATTTAATTTGTTTTTTTTCGGAATGTTTTTTTTATCTACCAAAATAACTGTGTTTTTTTTTCGAAAATCTTCAACAATTCAATGCGCGCGCTGGGCAGAAAAAAACACATGTTTTTTTTGGTAATGCGCGGCCTTATTCTAATGCGCGCGCTCATCTAAAACAGAGAAAAAACCATAGTGGCCTAAGGGTTAAGCGCTACATTAATGCATGACATTGTCCCTTCATTTGACATTGATAACCCTTAACATACTAATTCTCCTTGAAAAAAAAAGAGAATTTGTAACAGATATATATGTGCATTTAGTTTGTAAAATGGGCATATATTTTGATTCTAAGTGTACAGATATATAAGTAATATTTACCTACTTGAAGTTATGGATCGCGGTGGCGAGCCTTAACTTCAAGCAGGTAAATATTTAATTTGTAATGCAACACTTGAAGGGCTGACATAATTACTAGCTTCTAACAAAAGCAATTCGCGTTTATGCTGCTAAATTAAATAATTTAAATTTTCACCCACCTGAAGTTGTGTTTCGCTACCGCGACACACAACTTCAAGTGGGTGAAAATTACTCATAATTGTTTTGCTTAATTTGACATCAAACAATCTTGCAAATCTTGCTGTTTAAACACACATTTCATTCGAAATACCTCTGATTTAAACGACTAATAAAACAGATTCCAAATTTGCTAAATATAATTCCAGTTACAGCGGCTGTGGAAATAAATTTCAATACGCTTACATCGCCCGCATTATGTTAAACAAGTATTACACCGTCGTCAGAAGCAATAATTGTGTAATCTTCGATATTTACTGACATGTATGATAATATCATAAAATAAATATCGAAGATTACACAATTATTGCTTCGGATGACGGTGTAATAATTGTATCATACGACGGCAAAAGTTATCTTTGATGCACTCCAATGCACTCAGACTTACCCATAATTTTGGCCAGCATGGTGGCTCTCGACTCGGAAATATCTGGCCAAAAGTATCCTCGAATGAAATCTTGAATAGTAACTGCCGCCAATGAGTTTAACCCTGAAGATACTGTGCTGTAAAACAAAGTAAAATTCTGTGGTATGGTAGTGAAAAATCTGACGCCTGTAGACGCCAGATTTTGACGCATAAAGACGATCCCCGCACTAAAAGAATTAACTAAAATAATTAAAACACGTATGATGATTTTTATTAGAAAAAACCCCTTTGGTCTCATGGTTTATATACAAATATATCAGCGCTGTAACTGGTAAATGGTTAGTCAGAGTAGATTGTTAACAAGTATCACATTTTTAACATAAGTTATATTTTTAATATACAATGTATAATGAACACGCTGGTTTTTCTCTGTGACATGCAACCCAGCAAACATGAGACGTTGGCCCAACGTTGGTTTACTGTTGGCCCACCGTCTACGACGTTGGCCCAACAGTAAACCAACGTTGGGCCAACGTCTCGTATATGCTGGGAAACCATACCTGAGAGCCCCGCTAAACAAACAGGCCACAAACAACCCCGGCAGTCCAGGTAGATGCCGTAAAGCTTCCATCACATACAGAGGCAATAACTGTAATACAAAAGGACAGTTTATATTAAGGGTTTTAAATAACGATATCGTTAGACGTAACTATATTTAAACTTTACTTTGTATAAATTAACACAACGAATCAATCGTGACTATTTATATCAACATAAACATCTCAATGACAATATTATCAGCCTATATTTATTGTTTTAAAGGTCAATTTGTTCGTTGTCCATTTATTATCAAAATAATCCGCATTGTTTTACATTTTCATCAACAAAACACAGTCAGATTATTGTCGATTGACTACATGATACAAAAATATTTAAATACATAATATTATTTAAAGATATTTAATGACGATACCTGTAGCATTTTACGCAATTTGTAATGTAAAAATAGTTATATTCTAAATTTCCGCACGTATTTCAATGGCATTAATGTTGACATGTGCTGTAAATGTAAATATGCTTGCTGTCTATACTGTAAACCAAATCATTCGACATTTTTTGCATTTCGTAACTTACAGTTTGTGATATGGTAGATACACCCTTTTATTCCCAATGATATGATATATACTATAATCACCTGATCTGAAGCCCATATCTGTCCATTTTCGAGTGGATCACAATCCTTAAAATGTGCGAACATGATCAAACCACAAAAACCAGTGAGCAGCATAAGTGTCAGTAATCCGGGTGCGTTAAGAAGAACAGCTCTGTCACGTAACATAACAGAAGAAATATAAAATAATTATAAAATATAAATATATACATTATGACTTTGGATCGTGCTTTAACTGAGAGCCTTCCAATTAATTCACACGTTGTAATCTAAGCTTCATCGTTTCAGGGCGGGGGCCCTAGGGTAGTGGTTAGCACCGCTGCCTTTCACGCCAGAGTTCGGGGTTCGGTTCCCGGTTTCGGCGGTTTGAAAGAAACAAAAAATGTTTCTTCCCCATCCATGTGTGAAAGTCTGTATTGTGGGGAGCCTCCGTGACCGAGAGGTAGCGTGCTCGGCCTCAGACCGCCAGGGCTCGAATTTCGAATTCTGTGTCTGGAGGACAGTGTCATCTCAATCATCTCACCATCCTCAGGAGGTTCTCCTGGCCCAGCTTAGCTTAACTGGATCGTCTTTGCGCTTTCGGGATTGTATCCGATTCTTTAAAAGTAATTTATTGAATGACACTGGAATTGTCCTCAAAAACACCTCGCATCAGTCTATTTCTCGTACAGCGCATGGGACCATTATATAACGATTACTTACATTTGTGCTGTGCGTAGATCAGGACAGGAGAGAGCCCTCTGGACTTGTGACTGATTGACGCCATAAATAGCCAACCAGGTGAAGAGAGCACCAAACGACAAGGACCACACAGTATGGCGAACTCCAGGATCCGGATTAAAACTGTCATAAAACACACACCGAATCAATGTAGAACATGACAAATATGTCAGATTATTTGAATTCATTTAGAAAGAAAGTAATTGAGTAAGACGAAATATGATGTTGCATCTTTAATAATTGTTACTACTTTCAATGCATGCGGGGATCTACTTTAGACGTCAGAATCAAACGTCTACATACGTCAGAGTTTGACGTCTAAAGTCAATCCACTGCACTGTAAGTGTAAAACATTTATAATGGGCGTACACCCATAACATAGGTATTCAAGTGAAACAAAAAGAGCTAGCTAAGACATTTGTGATGATTTCAAATTGAAAATAACCTTTTGGTCTCCTCGGTTTATACAAGAATATTTCAGCGTTATGATATAAGGGTTAGCCCTCTCAACACCCAGCTCTCGCAACTCTCTAATGAATGACCTGTTTATTTGTATAACTCTATATCGTCGCATCGGAGCTAAAGGATCCTATCTGACACTCGTCAGAGTGGCAGATGGGATCCTTTAGCTCCGAGGCGACGATATGAACCTTATACAGGGTGAGACAAAAATAAAAATATATCTATCTATTTATTCGCATTTTTATTCAACCTGAGATGTAAATTGATGCCGCAATTCCGACCTCAAGTTAAAAAAAACTGAATTGATAAAATAGCCAAGTTAAGTATAATATCTCGATTGTGATGAATTATACTATTTTTTTCAATCGACGAATTTTATTCAAAATGTGCCACGTGGTGCATAATTACAAAATGATCTGTCTCACTCATCAAACTGTATCCTGCCGCCTTCCTTGGCAATCTGCCAGATGTTAATAAACCCGCCATTGTCTATGCTGCCCTGTATGATTACCGCTAGTAGGCCTGCCATCATCATGGTCACCTGGAAAACATCTGTCCACATCACTGCCTTCATTCCACCCTGGAGAGATAAAGGTGGGACATTCATAATAATAACATATGAACATTATGATATGATACGCACATTATACTCAACAAACAATGCTTCCTAATTCTTGTAATATTGTTACTGAATTCAACACTCTCTGTAAGAAACTTGTGAATAACTCAAGTAACTATTGAGAAAAATGTTAATGGGACTGCTTATGTTGACAATGTTTCAATTTTGTCAATTTTGAAAATTTACTTCATATGAAGCTATATGACATTGGTCCAACTGATCCTGAATAAAATACAAAAACATAAAAAAAAACAATTTTAAAGCACTGAAAACGAATAAACTAGTTTTATTCCCAAGACATTATATATATTTATGTAAACAAAACTGCCCCAAACACCGACCATCTCAGGCGGCATGATTAAAGTAAACACCTGGTTGCATTAATAGCTGCCGCCCTTAAATGGTATGGGAACGTGATGGTCTGCTCAACGCCGGGCCGACGGCATCAAATTGTGGCCCAATGCAGTGCTAGAATTCAACCATCCTTTAGGTTGATACACTGTATGTTTGGGTTATTCCTGGATTCTTATAAATGTTGATAAAAAATATTTGAAAAAATCATCAAATTTTGAAAAAAATAAAATTATGATCTATGGGATACACTACTTACTTACAAAATTAAAAATCAAAGTTGATGCCATCCCACGGAGCCGTTTTAATTTGTAGGGTTTCAAATACATTTTTAACGCGTTGTTGTGCGATGTTAAAAAATCATAAAACCTCAAGAAACGTATTTATTTCGCTATAAAAACTTATTTCAGGCAACGCTCAAAAAAATATTTTTGTGGAATATTATAATAATAATGTAAGACCATATCCTTATTGCGTGCGAAGGTGCAATATTTCAAAAAATCATTAAAAATGTTTTTGTAACTTTTTTGTGTAACGTTCTCAAAATGTTTCAATCTGTGATTGTGTTACTTTCATACTTTTTGTTTTATTGTGGCCTAATTATTATTTTGCAAATTATCGTTGTAAATAGTATGTTTACATATAATATATCATATACTACATTCTCAATCACAATAATGCAGAAAATAATTTGTAAAATTTGACCTGTATCAGGGTCATCAAATGACCCTGATGAAGGTGAAATTGTACAAGAAGGGTCTACCATTAACACACCTCCCTCCAAATACACGGTATATTATACTTTTCACATACCAAAGTTGTGTAGAATGTACAGACACAGCCCACTGATATCACGGACACCCACACATTTAATCCTGTCACTGTCAACAAAACAAAACATCAATATAAACATCTAATCCTGTCACTGTCAACATTTAAACTAACATTGGATGTGTTTTCCGGGATTGAACTGACATTTTTCATGTGTGCGTTAAACCGCTGAAAATCTGTAAACATGGCAGATTTTGCAGACTAAAAAATGTAGAATAATGCAACATCGGGCATATATCTTCATCTTGACAGCAGAGGTAGATATTTCCACGTGGAGGAGGGGTTGGAATAGGACGAAAATGCCTCATTGCAGGTAGGGGTGGTGGTGTTAGGCCATGGGATGATGGGCTACTAGCACCCTACGTGCACCCCCCCCCCCCCCACCCCACCCACAACTCACCCACATCATTTTTTTTAAAAACCTTGATCAGCTATTGATATGTCCAAAACATGAAATGAGATGTTAACAGCAAAAAAATAGGGACGGACTTTATATTTTGACCCCTCATAGGGGGGGGGGGGGGTTACCCCCAAACCTGTCTAAAATTAGAAGGTAGGTCATAGAATATAGAATGTTAACCGACATATCTGAATTCAGCACACCCAAATTATGTAAAAATTAATTTGCACTCAAATGTCGAGCAAAATTCAATGTTTCATATTTCAGCCCATGCTAAAAACACACATTTTCAAAAAAGGCTGCAATGATCTCGCATTTCAAAATATATATGCCATGTACAAATCTAAATAACACTCAGTTTTAAGCATATACACATCTGGGTTCAGAAAACATAAGTCAAATATAGATATGGCCAATAATTATGTTTTATTAGATCGTTTCCATTGACCATGTTAACTAGCTTTTTTTTCGATTTTGATTATTTTGAGATAAAAAAAACATGTTTCAACGTATTTCCAGATATAACCCTTTCATCCAATACATGCAATACATCATTAGAACGGAAATTTAATTACTTTTTATATGGTATATTGCATGTGTAGATTTGTAAACCAGAATAGCAACGACATACGTTTGCGCAATCCTACCCCCTAATTTTAGACAGGTTTGGGGGTACCCCCTATTATATAAAAGATTTAAATATAAAGTTCGTCCCTATTTTTTTGCTGTTAACATCTCATTTCATGTTTTAGACATATCAAGATTTAAACAAATAGTGTGGGTGAGTTGTTGTTGTTGGGGGGGGGGGGGGGCACGTAGGGTGCTAGTAGCCCATGCCTTATGTGAAAACAATCTCTGCTGACAGGATGCTGACGATGGCCAATCACAGTTCTCCTTAGAAAACACTCACTCACCTACCATTTGCGTTGAGTTGAAGCGTTGCGAAGATATGGATATGAAGATATATCCGAATTGGAATCTGAGCACGCTGCAAGTGGCGTATCCAGAAAAAAGTGAAGGGGTACTTAGATATATGAGAAATTATTTAAGGATGCGGCCCCTCTTACTAGGGGTGTGGGGGGGTGTGGTTGGTTGGTTTAGGGGGGCATTTTAACCCTAAGGATTTTGAAAAAAATAAACAACGAATACGGTTTCAAGCATGCTTCAGATCAATAGAAATACCACTAAATTTGATAATACAGTTTTTGGTATTTAAATGTAAAGATTTTTCGTCATTTGAAGCTGGAAATTGCGTTAGCAATTCCAGCTTCAAATGAAAGAAAAATAGAAGCAAACAATTCAGCAGGACACATGTTAAGGGATGTTCTCCAGGGACGGATTCACAATTTTAAAACGGGGGTCCAATTTTACAAAGAGGGGTTAATCAATGATGATTTGTAAGTATTCTCAGCTATTTAGGCCTAAGGCTATACGCTAGTAAACTAGTAAAAAATACTTTTGCAATTGTTTTAATGTTTAATTTTGAAAAAGAGGGGGGGGGGGGCAGGACCCACCTGACCCTCTCTGAATCCGCCAATAGGGAAAATAGCATGGGTCGAATATGCTAGATTGAAAGACGCAGCTCGTTTATTTGGATTTATATCAATCGACAGAATCATCCCATATTATTAGACCAGCATAAGACGAGGAATTGGTGTTCATGACGTTCCAACATTTGAATCAATACTGGATCAACGAAAACGCACGTGTACAATTATTTGTTCAAATTTAAGCTGGCGTTTACCATTGTAGTAAGCACAAAACACAGTAAATGCTAAAAATAATTGTTGGACCAACATTGAGCATTGAGCATTGAGTCTCATCAGTGCAATGAATAATAGGCGTGGCTTTTATCTATGTTGTTTTAATGTTGGCCACCGTTTTCGACACTGGGCCAACAATAAACCAACATATGGTGAACGTTCCTAATTTACTGGAGGTAATACACCTGGGAAACACTCGAGTACTGATTACAGGTCTGACAGTCTCTGGCAGGCTGTGATAACAGAAACTTCTTCTGCCATGGTCACCCTTATCAAAGAAGAGCGCACAGCCCTCAGCTGCCTGTAGCGCTATATCGTCCAGTGCTTGTATCAGTAAGCAATACTAGAAATTTTGCAAATATTATTTTAAAGAAAATGATAAAACCCGTCGACATAAGGATGTTTCAAGCCTACGTTTTTATCTAATTATTGCACTTGGAAATTTGGGAATCCTGACAGTAAATAACAGCTCACAGTGAATTATGATACAATTCCAGCGGCTCATGTACATGTTACCATCAGAGAACAAAACTGTATTGACGTTTTTTTCATTTGTTTGTTGAGGACCTAGTAATTTGATTATATATTTTCTTCTCGTCTTATGACCCACTGCAGACAATCAGCGACCTCATGAAATGTAGCCTCAATATAGGGACATAAATTGATGAAAAGATCGGTTTCATAGTGATTCAGCAAAGGGTTCACCATGCTCTGCTTCCGCAACAAACATAAAGCATTCGCCTAATGCTGGGTTAACGTTGGCCCATCGTCTACGGCACTGGAACGTCATTGAACCAGCATCATCGGGTTGTTACATATCGTTCGATAAGTCTATAATGTTTTAGACAGCCCAGTGTAAATTTACGACTGCTGTTTGTGTTCAACTGCGTGTAACATTTTAGACTTAGTTATACATGCCGTTATTCAGTATTGTGGGGAGCCTATGTGATCGAGAGGTAGCGTGCTTGGCCTCAAACCGCCGCGGCTCTAATTTTTATTCGTGTTTTCACATTATTTTGAATTTCGATATATCTATATTAAATTGCTAAATTGTAGTGATCATGATGACTGAACAATTGTGTGTCATTTTTGAATCACCGAATATCCTTGTGCCTTAAAGGCATAAAATAATTTGGTGATTCAAAAAGGACACACATTTGCCTTTCTAGCAAACATAACACTAAGCCGACTAATAGTGGCTAGATATTGCTCCAGCATATTATACCATTGTTTTGACATCGTAAGCCTTAAAAACACCAAAAGAGACTTATAGCTTCTTACTGATCAATTTTGTATATTTGTAAGACCGTATATATGTTTACTAAGATAATATATGGTTGTGCGATATTTTTGTGTATTGTATAGTTAAGTGAAAAAATGTAAAGATTTGAGAAGATTTGAACATGCATAATTCTAGCTAATCAGTTTTGCACACTTTACATATTTCTGCGACGTTCAATAAAAGTGAACTGTGGAAAGCAACATATTACTCATTTGGATAATTCTACAGTTGTAGGCCCTAAGCAGTTTCTTAGGCCCTAAGCAGTTTAAAATTACCTTCAAATAGCTGCCATGAATATGATAAAGTCTATTGATTGTATATAATAACCAGCCATGTTATGTAAAAAAAACGGTTTTGCCAAAGCAGAAAAAATAACTTTTCCAATTATCAGCGTTGAGTATTTGTAAAGGTGAACAGCCACTTGTGTACTGCTTCAAAAGATTACCCTCTCAACGTCATGCGCACATGACGTGCTTGATGGGCATTAAAGCTGAGTGATCGTTTAACCTTTAGAAGGCTAAACAAGCATACTTTAACAAATTATTCAATTATAATTTTCACCCCCTTGAAGTTGTGTCTCGCTGACGCGATCCACAACTTCACGTGAGTGAAAATTATTCAAATTTGACAAAATGGAGGTCAAAAACTTTCAAATATTGTTGATTAATGTCACTTTTTATCAGGTTTGAAAGTTGATAACTATGTAATGTGCTAATATAAAATGTAAAAAACGAATATAAACGGCACCGGCGGTTAAAGGGTTAAGGGTCGTTACGGCGGAAGGTCTGCGATACACGTACTATAGGCGTTTTTGATTTGTTTTATTAGCCGATCAAATGACTGTTATTGGGATCGAAAAGAGTGTTTAGATAGCAATATTTCCAACCAGATAAATCCCAAACAATATCTCAGCGAACAGCTTTCGTTTCATGCAATGGAACAGCGTTTGATTTTTGAATCGAGGTGGGAGATCTGTCAAAAGTGGGAAAATGCAGTCATCATAAAGAACAAATAACTACTATACAGCACACAACAAATGGGTACAAGTAGACCATTATCCTAAATATTTTATAAAATATTTTACTTTGAGACCATGCTGAGACAATACCAGAAAAACGAGTCGGGGCTATGTAGCTTATATCCCAGCAAACAACATTTGGTCCACCGTCTGCTATGCTGGCTCAACATTGAAACGATATTGGGTTGTATTCTCGTGCTAGTCGGAGCGGTGTGTATTATTCAGGTAACGTATTATAGCCCCAGTGATTTATATAACGATGGTGTGCGCAACAACTGAAACGCGGATAAAAATAGTCCCCGAGATTTCGGCAATGACACGAACAAATTGATTTTTCTACTTTTTACAGTACAACAATTCACGACATAATTTGTCTGAAATAAAACATTACACCGTAATACACTTCTTGGTAGCTTATAATTAGGTTTTATTTGCCTTTGCAATCAAGACAATAGTATAGGCCTACAAAAGCCGATTGTGCTCGAAATTTTCATGTGGTGACAATTTTATAGAGATTTGTGTTTTGTGATCTAGAGACGTATTTTGGTGATTGTATTCCTCATGTTTACCCACTATTTATTGAATAACTGCCTTGCATATGCTTCCTGAATATTTGACAAAAGTGTCGTATTCGTCACCAAAATGAAATGACGGCCACAGGTCCGATAATGTGATAATAAGGTGACTTTCATTTAGATTGATAAATAACTATGGGTAGGATAATGACAGATCAATGCAGACTGCGACTTTTATTTTTTTGATGTGGAAAAAATCGAATACATCATAAAGGATAATCAGGTAATATAATTGTGTAAATAGCTCTACGGTTACCTAGGCACAAAATACTTATTTCGATCCATCCTATCGGCAAAAATAAGAAATATACACCAGTCGCCTAGGGGAGACCGGAGCTAGTTCGCACAGTGGTTTGTCAGTACAGTGCCCATAATTTTGCGAGTAATGTATTTGACTTAATGTTCGAAGGTTTTTTTCAAAACAAACTATGAAAAAGTCAAAAGTACTTTTTTGCTGTCGCACAAAATGGTTTTTTGCTCAATGTTTTCTATTGCACCTGACAGTTTCAACTCCTATACATGTAGTTGTAGTGTCCTAACTGAAGTTAATAATCCTTTTTACATGTTAGGTTGCCTTCTATGATGTTAGTTCTAAATATAGAATTTGTCAAAATACGTTATTGTGGATCAACAAAAAACAAATCAAATGGGGCTAGTTCGACTGTTCAGATTAACCCCACAAAATATCTGGTACATCCAACACTGTTCAGACACACCCCATCCCATGTTCGAACTAGCCTCAATGGTGGGGTTTGTTCGAACAGTGAAAAATCTATCTTTAACATGATTTTCTGACTTTACTTTGTTTTCAATTTGAGAATATTGTATGCTAAAAATAGCTTCTATAGTTGAATACTTCTGGACAAATAAATCAGTCTCTCAACTTCATTATATAAAAAAATAAAGCATTTTGTCAAAATTTTGTTCGAAGTAGCCCCGGTCTCCCCTACTTAATAATTGTATTTGTGAGACCGTGCATGATCTAAATCACAGCAGTCGAGTGGGACAAAAATATAATTCTTGCGCTACTAACCTGCATTGAGGGCCAGGGAAGGCGCGTAGAGAACAATGGCCATGTATAGGATCTGTAAACAAATATAAAAATACATTATCGCAGTACGTAAATATAATTTTTGTCATATCTACTACTAGTACGCATATCTGTATATATACAACTTACCGAATAAACACAATACGCTGATGCAATATTGACTTAACGTCGGTTCAATTTTAAACCAACATTAGACCAACGTTTAGTGTTTGCTGGGTAGGCATATGCACCTATTAAAAACCAATATATATCTACGTGCCGTGTTATAGTTATGGTCATATTAATTGGGGAATTAAAAGAGCATGAAGCATGAGGGCCAATTGGCAAACACACAGATAATTTATGCCCACACGAAAACAAAATTAATGACACATATTTTCGAATTCAAACTAGCTTGGTCCATGTGATTTAGAACAATATTATGTACCGCATCTGCCACAATTCCCACTCCATGGTAAATTAGATATACCCATATTTATGAAAAATTATTCAATGCGTATGATATTAAACAAATGCACGAGCGTCCCAATTTTTACGGATTGTGATATTTTATCTAGAAAACTATTATTTAAAATATATCATGTTGCAAATATCTTTCTCAACAACCAAAGGGTCGTATAATTGTGACACTCACTTTAGTGGCACAAGCATACGACCCTTTGGCTGCCAGGGGATGACATACCAGGACTATATCGACAGTGGGATAAAAAAGGGAACTCACCATTTGAAATATAAATGTGGAGGTGCCGGCTAGCCTGATTAATTTCTTCTTGAAGCGCAGCTCTAAATACTAAAAGAAAATGTTCATATTATTGAATGTTTATGTGAAAAAAATCATATAACATTTGAAAATATCATAGAATTATGTGTTGTTCCTAAGCCACTAGAAGCAAATGAAAAAGAAAAAGGTAGGTAAATTGTTAAACGTGAGAATGCGAATAGTTGCTATTGTAAAGGGCTTATCTCTTAATCAAACCATTCCTTCAGCACCATTCAATAAGATATATAGGTTGCAAATATTAAAGAGGCTCTAAACATGCTAAAAAATGACAGATGTATTCTTATTTCCACAAAAGTTTTAAATTGATGCGGTCTAAAGTAAGAAGTCATTGTATGACTTACACATTGCTCAAATGGAATCTAATAATAGTAAGCTACACCCGAAAGTAACCCGCAGTCTCAGCAGGACAAAACATTAAAGATCAATGAACCGATAATCATGCTAATGAAGATCAAGAAAATTGAACTAATTTGGTATGTTATTTGTGCTTTAAATCAATCTTCATTGAATTATTTGGTCACATGGCATTAAAATTGCCACATGTACTTCAATTACGTAGTGTTTCCTCCATCACAATATTAGTTGATCATAACTGAGCTCAATTGCCTGAAATAACAGTCTGCACTCGTCGCGGCAAGTGTACATGTACAAACAAAAACAGATCTCCTATTGCTACATATCTGATCACATCGATTTGTAGGAAGGAGTGTGCTCTTCCTCGCTCAACAAAGTTATTGATGTGGTCCCTAAGATTGATCTAGATCTTAGGTCTGTGATTGTTCGAGATCGAGAGATCGACCAATCATAGACCTTAGATCTGGATGAAACTTAACCTTTTCACCACCATACATGACGGAAATTTCCGTCGTCATTCGTCAATGAACGTAACCATAAAATGACATCAATTTTCGTCAAATATATACTACATTTATGTATTTTTCGTCATTTGAAGCTGGAAATTGCGTTAGCAATTCCAGCTTCAAATGACGAAAAATAGAACTCCTACACCAGTATATCTGGATCCTGGTATGCACCCCGGCCTGGAAGTCAAAGGGTTAAAGGGGATACCAGACCTGACAGTTATGGTATAGTAAATCAGTAAATGTTGAGAGCCACTCATGCTTCGTACGAATTTGAATGTGTCACCCACTGTAATCATGTATTATATTATGTGATCCACTTTTTAGGTTATTTATTGTATCACTTTAGGCCTACATTTATTTGCTCTTGTCGGTACAAATAAGTGGGCAACTATATAAAAACTGTTGCTATTTAATACAGCAATGTGTATAGTCGAGATCTGCATAATCGCGAGAAAGAGTACAATTTGGCAAAAAAATAAAGACCATTTTTTTAGGAATTCCCAAGCTAATCTTACACTTATTATGGATTGGACAAAAAATATTATATGTATAAAAAAACAGGAAACATCTGCTGCGTTTTGTTCTATTCAATAAGTAGAATGTTTTTTTTTAGTGACGACAACCTTCGGCATAATCATGATAATACTCCATGTTTTTTTGACAAACACACAAATACACTGCACGTGCAAACAATTGAGATACATTTGCATTGCAAAGTTTCAAGTAGCTTTGTTTTTGTGATTTACATGATTTAGAAGTAAAGTATGTAGCGCATCTGCCCTGTTCAAGGGACCCCGTATGGGACTCTACCCCTGATCAATGGAAGAGGTGTTCGACCTGTCACATGACGAGATCAGCCAATCACGGACATCATTTGTTGCTATTTAAATTAGGGGTAGATTAGAGCACCATTCTTGGGCTTAATGTCTTGACGTTGAGGGCAGGGGCCCTAGGGTAGTGGTTAGCACCGCTGCCTTTCACGCCAGAGTTCGGGGTTCGGTTCCCGGTCGCGGCGGTTCCAAACAAACAAAAAGGTTTCTTCCCCATCCACGTGTGAAAGTCAGTATTGTGGGGAGCCTCCGTGACCGAGAGGTAGCGTGCTCGGCCTCAGACCGCCAGGGCTCGAATTTCGAATTCTGTGTCTGGAGGACAGTGTCATCTCAATCATCTCACCATCCTCAGGAGGTTCTCCTGGCCCAGTTTGGCCTATATGTGCACAAAGGTGGCCTAAAGCCCGATTCCTTTCATTTTGTCTTGACGTTGATTCAGAGTTTTGTGCGAAATGCCAGCGTGCATTTTCAAATCATTAAATACCCTGCCGAGACAAAAACCGGAATCATACCTCACTTACACTAATTAATTGTGACTAAATAGAAGTTTAAGTCTTTCCTGTCATTTAGTCGCTATATTTTCAAATAGATGACGCTGATAACTATGATAACGCGTACAATGAGTATTAGCATAAGCAATAATTAAACCTATCCTTTAATGCTGTGTTATCAAGTAAAATAATTCCACGCGCATCCAAAGTAAATTATATTTTGCTCTTCACATTGATCAGGTTATTTTCTAAATATTGTGCCACAGTGTGATTTAATTAAAATTTATCAATTAATTTCCTGTTGATCTCTATTATTTATTATACGTGACTTTCCTGACCTCAACATGCTCAATGAATATCTGTCTATTACAAGTACAACAGTTAATACAGCCCACATGACTTAACCCCTTATCAGCTAGTGGCGCATAGTTTTGAATAAAATTAGCCATTAAACATGTTAAAGCGCTAAATTAAATTATTTATCTTTACATCCACTTGAACCTGTGTCTTGCTACCGCAACCAACTACTTCAAATCAGTGAAAATTAATTACACATATATGTTTAATTTGACAGCAAACCTTTGCAGATCCTAAGCACTCTTTTAGCTCTTACAGTGCGGGGATCGACTTTAGTCGACAGAATCTGACGTCTACACACGCCAGATTCTGTCGACTAAAGTCGATTCCCGCACTGCAAGAGTAAACATATTTCTAATGGCCGTGGACCCATGACACAGGTTTTTCAAACGAATCGAAAAGAGCTAACTAAGACATTTATGATGATTTCAAATTGAAAAACCCCTTCGGTTTCCATAATTTTCATAAAAAAAATTCAGCGCTTTAAGGGTTAATTCCCAAAAACAGTGCTTTTTGATCGGCCAATAAAACGGATTTAAAACGACTATAGTGGCGCTTCGAGGGTTAATATAAAATACCACAGCAATTAAAACAGAACGTCTGGAGATGTAATATATGATATAATATACTTTATTATTTCATTAAATTAGGTAATTTTTTATTCAGTGCAAGGTGAGAATTGAGTTAGCATTTCATAGTTTACCATGTTTACAGAGAATGAAAGCATATTGAACGTTGCCACAGCTGTAAATAAAGGGTTCTAGCGTTTTTTCAAAAATGTATACATTATACATTATGATGTATACATTATATTAGTTATGTACATTTGTAATGTCAATTTCAAATATTTACATGGATAATATTCACAATTGCATTGTGTATATGCTATTTTATTATCATTTTAATTCTAACCCTTTGAGTCTCAAGTTTTAACAATGAAACCCCACGTACATCGCAACGTACCTAATCATATATGATCTATATACTCAATACAAAAGAATGTCTACTTTATCACCACTGCTATGCAATGTATGATAAATTCACTTTGATAAATACAAAACCGTCAACTTATGTTTAAACCCACACTTACATGTTGATATTTATGTTTATTTATGTTTATTATTATTTATGTTTATTTATGTTTTTTTATTTATGTTTTTTTGTTGTTGTTTTCTTGTGTTGTTATTGTTGTGTACTTGGTCATTCAGTGCCAAGTTATGCAAATACTCTTGTTGAGAATCTTGTTTTCTTAATAACGATCTGGGTGTACAGAAATTCAATGTAACCTGCGTGTGATTAATAACGAAGTTAACTATTAAATTCTAGTTGTGGGGCAACTGCCTGAATTTTGATCTCATTAATTATTAAACTGCAGTGGTTTCGTAAAAGTAGTATTTTAGAGGCCATTAAAGACATGTTCTACATGAGCTAAAGTCGATCTCCGCGCTGTAAGAGTAAAAATATTTCTAATGGCCGTAGACCCATAACAGAGATATTAAAATGAACCAGAAAGAGCTAGCTGAGACATTTATGGTGATTACAAATTAAAAAACCCCTTTGGTTTCCATGATTTTCTTAAAAAAATTCAGCGCTTTGAAGGTTAAGTGCCATCAGTATATGTGCGCCATCCGTATCTTACACGATGGCTAATTGCATGTAGTGGTGATAAGTAGTAATAAACAATTATTTCAATTATTTCAATAATTGAAATATGTTGGTGTCCACCAATATTTTGTAAATGCCTCTTGAAAAACTCCGCAATGTAGTGATCTTGGGTACAAGGATGATTTTGTATATGCACATGCACAAATGACCCTTGTGTTTTAACACAAATGCGATATGAATTGATTACGATTGATTAGGTGATGCCTATGATATGCGTTGCTTACTGCATGCTTACTGCTTACGTACATATGGTCTCACCACCCTAAATGAGCCGAAATCCAAGAGGGGTGGCTACTGACTAGAGAGTGCGTACACAAATTACTGCTTTATATGGTTGTTTTTGATTCTGGTGAATTAAAAAAAATACGGAGATGCTGTAATTTTGTGTATAATTTGCAAGCACACATTGTTATACCTCATGTGTGACATGAGGTATAACTGTGTTGTGAGATTTTCGGATGGTTACAGGGGGTGAGAAGGATGTGTGTGTTTTCTGTGAATAGGCGTAAGAATATTTGGGGAGATCTGGGCAAGTTTGATCATTTTACCTTCAAGGGAGAGTAGTTCAAAACGGTACTTGATAGCATACCATTTTCGAACCTGTTTTTGAAAAAGGACAGCTGAGGGATCATTATGGTGTATCACATAGGGGGGTAGTTAGGGACGAAAATGGTGAATTCGGCACTTAGAATGTTGGCATTATACATGTGTTTCAATGGAACTGGCATTTGGGGTGGTGAGACCATGTATACATAGGCCCTTAGAACAAAATATTCCAATGTTTTTTGGTGCATAGAAAATATAGAGAGATAAGTTCCACATACCATGCATACAGGGATGTATTGAAGAACTTTCAAAAACCTTTTGTTTCAAAGAGTGTATATGTGCATGTGGAAACGCAGACATATTTAGAACATAGTTATTGGGTACAAGTTGAGCTGCGTTTCCAATTTTCCATACAATCTACGGATCAGTCCAAACAAACTACATATATATCTTACCTCGTAGGCGCTGGTGAGTTGAAGATGATAGAATATTGGGATGTAGAGATAGGCTGCGACAGGCATTAGCATGATGTAGCCCACACCTATGATAAGGTACTGAGTGCCATAGAGGTAGACCTCAGCAGGGGTGCCCAGTAACATAATGGCGCTCATAAAACTGGCCAGCATTGACAGAGACACTGGGATCAGCTGCATCTTACGATCTCCCATGAAGAATTCTGCCGTGGTTTTCTGGCGACCCCCGGAGCAGCCGTAGAACACCCCTATAGAGGCCGACACCAGGAGAACCAAGGAAAACACCAAGTAGTCCCACACCACAAACATAGCCCGCTCACTGCCAACAGCCATTGTGATAGTTAATCTTTGTCCTGCTAGCTGGACCCGTATGTAGGTGTTCGAGCAATCAAATCAAATCAAATGAAATTCCACTGAAATTAAGAAAATAGTTTGTAGTAAATGATCAGTTAGTAAACTTGATACATATCTATTTTCTTAACTATAACTATCTTGTCCTCATTTGAAGCTGGAAATTGCGTTAGCAATTCCAGTTTCATATGACGACAAATATCACCTACAACCCTGCACAATAGGCTACATCATGACAATGACGTTCTATGATTTGTAAGTGAGATTTGTGTGATGGTAATACAGTTTTCACACGATATGATATAAAGTATATTGCACACTTCTTGTGCAGTATATTGAATCAATAAGTTGTTGAAGTATTAATACAATCGCCGAGTGGATATTTTCGACTTCCAGATCCCAGCTTTGAGTTTTTATTTCCTGTTGCCTAGCTGCTGATTTCTAACAACTGGCTTCAACTTAGAGTTTCTGTTTCCAGCTTGCGGCCTGCAGACCTCTGACTTCCAATTTCCGACTTCTAACTTCCAATTTTGTAGATATTGACCTAAATAATTCTAGTTTACAGTTCAGAAGTCAATTGGAGCTCGGAAGTCAAAACATTGCAAGTCGTAAGTCAGAAGTTGAAAGTCGGCACTTCGAAGTTGGAAGACCCCACTCTCGTGAAGATGATCGCAACATGGACTGCGAAATAAACTTTTTCAACCCTTTAACCCTTTAAGTTATTCAATTAAAGTTTTCATTCACTTGAAGTTGTGTCTCGCTGACGCGATTCACAACCTCAAGTGAGTGAAAATTATTCAGATTTGACAAAATGGAGGTACATTTTTTTGAAATATTGCAGATTGATGTCACGTTTTATCCTTAACATTTTTAAAAGCTGGTAATAAATTTTCTGATAAAAATAAAAAAAAGAATATAAGCGTGCTCGGTGGCCACAGGGTTAATTTTGGTATCGGAGACCAAAGGGGGATATCTGCCCCTTGTGTGACATATACCTCCCTTTACGTCTCAGCATACGATAACTGTTGAAATTTGGAAAACATGCCATCAACATGCCTAAATAAATTACTTTTGGCGGTAGTTAAAATTAGGGACAATCGGCTACGATCTCTTAAACCACAACAGCTAAAATTTGAACAAAAAAGCACAGTAATACGAGATGTTGTACTTATGTATCTGCCACTGGTTTGACATTGGTCCACCGTCTTCGACATTGGCTCAACATCAAACTAACATAGCGTAGGCCCCTATCTGCTGATCTACGTATCATATGAGAATATCGGCCTTATTGGATCCAGAGTCTCTCTGTGTGGTTATGATTAATAAGTGTCAATGTTGGTTTGATGTTGGACCACCGTCTTCGACGTTGGCCCAATCTCTAACCAACTTTGGCTGAACGTCTTATGTATGATGGTCTGCTTACCATATAGTTATTGGATCCCGGATGTCTCTCTATGCGGCTATGATTGATAAGTGATGTCGTGTTTACTCATGCAGTCCTCTTTACGTCTTCTTGTACAAAGTGGGCATTGCTTCGCTTCCTGTTCAGTTATCCGCCGAGGCGGATCAAGAGAACACTAATAAATCCCTACGAGATTGACTTCATAATCACACCTCTACTCTGTCAAAAAGTGACTTTTTTCCACTCGTCGCCTTTCCTGCACATGTAAAGTGGATGGCTGAGGAAATGCCAACCTTGAGAGTAGCGTGGTGCTTACTGTAGAGGCTGGTAATGTTTCATGACGTGACACTTTCTGGTGGTTTTGTTCCAAGCAGTGGAAACTTGAGCACGTACCCCATGTAATTATTCCTTTTAGCCGGGCCAAAAAGTAGCAGGCGTAAGTCGTCAATATTTGAATATCTGCCAGCACCAATTCAAAGCAAATATACGCAATGTCTTATGGAGTAACATAACAATCCGGGGGATAAGACTACATAATCACTGATAAGGCTGAAAATAAGACTAACCGCTATCTCCCGGCTTTTCAAAAAGTTACATAACAAACTGTTGTTTAGGTACACTCAGTGTACCAAGGGATTTGTGGAATCTATGTCAACGGAAACGATTTGTTGACACATGCACCGTATATATCTTAAGAAGAGAACTATAGACACAAGAACTGTGATTTAACGGACGGAATAGAAACAAGAGACCTCTAAACCTTCATGGCGTGTACCTGTGTCCCCCGGCATACCACGCGAGTTCTGCACACGCTTCCACTCTGCGTTAGTTGTCTAACTGGCAGGTGTACTCGTTCCTACTTAAGCAATCGATGCCATCAATAGTTTACGCGTGCCCGCACCCTTCATAGCATGCCAATTTTTTTTTGCCAGATTTCTAATCGCGTTAAATCACGCACAATGAGAGTCCAGCAATAGCTTTAATCGCGCAGGTATCCATTACGGGTGGAAATGTAGCGGCACAATATCTTCATCGACACATGTAGGCCTATTCGTGGAATGAGAGAATAACAGTCGACGACAGAGGCGCAATCTGCTCTGCAAAGGCAACAGGCAGTATATGCTTACTTGTGAAGTGAGCAGATACTGCCTTTTGGCTTTGCATGGCAGCTCTGCTCGTCACATTACCGTCAAAGACAAACAGCAGTAACTGCTTACTTTCAAGTAAGCAGTTACTGCTGTTTGCCACTGCCCAATTCATATCCTTGCTGCTGGCAATGCCTGCAGAAGTAGCATGCACGCTGCTGCTGACAAGTCTGTAGTCCGGCTGGACAAACCTCTTTTTGTTGCTCATTCCGAGCATTTTCCACATCTCGTATTCACTCTACTACAAAAATGTAGGCTAGTATGTAACATTTTCAGAGCGGGAACCGACTTTAGACATCATTATCTGACTTCTTCAGACGTCATATTCTCACGTCTCAAGTCGATCCCAGCAGTGAAAAAGTATTATAAAGGTCGTAGACCCATAACATAGGTATCGAAATGAAGCAGAAAGACCTAACGAAGACATTTATGATGATTTCAAATTGTAAATAACCCTTTGGTCACTTGGTTTATACAAAAATATTTCAGCGCTCTATAAGAAAAGAACCCTTGAGTACTTTACCATGTAACCCGGGGAAACCTTAGCAAAGGTTCTCTTGGGTTGCGTGGTATAATACCGAACGTTCTTTTTTGAAAAAGCGACATTATTTAGAGTGCAATATATGACGTAATGTACAACAAAGTTAATCAGTTTACTTTCAAGTGCGATTGTTTTACATCAAAGTACCTGAATCGTCGCTAGTACGCATGAACGAAAGTGCACCACATAAGAATGGAGAATCATCTATGGATTGGCAATATTGTATATTTAAAATAAACAAATAGACTGTTAACAAGTTAAGTTATCCTAGCACACTTTATGTGAGTGGAAATTTAAGGTATCTTATTAAGCGTTCCAAGATTAATCAATGAGTGTCAACGGGCAATTACAACGGTTTTTACACTATGAAATGTACAACATATTTTATTAAGTAATCTACCTAAACGTCATATTACAATCTCTGTATTTTAAGTTTTTCTACGTAGATGACAAATATGCTAAAGCCTTCAGACATGGGATTCGAATTCAGAACATTATCAGCCTGAGAGGATAATACAATAATATTGCTAATCAGCCGTCGTCTACGCGTTGAGAATACGCAGAAGACAACGCCAGACCATGGAGATGGCCAGACGAACTAGATTAGCCGAGATGTGTGAGGCATATTTCTTTTGTTGATGCGAATGATGGTTTTCAATCAATGTGTGTCCAGCAAACACGAGATGTTGACCTGATGGCCAGCTATTGACACTAGGAAATGTACAACATATTTTAACTTACTAGATTAGCCGAGATGTGTGATGTGTGATGTGTTGATGCGAATGATGGTTTTCAATCAATGTGTGTCCAGCAAACACGAGATGTTGAACCGATGCTGCTTTAATGCTGGACCACTGTTTGCGGCGCTGGCCAACTATTAAATCAGCATCGGCTCAACGTGTCGTGTATTCTGATTGTAGATGTCTCGCAATGTGCGATTCATGTAAAAATGTGGATCCCGGCGATGTGTGTGGACGTCTTGCCACGGGCGATCCACTTAGGGCCTAAATCCCCGCAACAGATCAATCAGCCTTGACCCAGTAACACAGAAAGCATTATCACTGAACACCCACACAATAAGCAGATCGACCCATGGTGTTTTAATGTTGGGCCAGCGTCGCAGATATTGGGCCTACAATGATCCTGCATTGGATCTATGTCTGTTGTTCACAGGGCACACAGTCAGTCCACCTTGTATACAATCTCCACGCCAGGTGATGGAGTGCAACTTAAACATCAGCAAGATACCAGGAAGACTGCTAAGCTAACTGATTTCCGGTCTACCTTTCCTGCTGTCAATTTATGTTTTTCATCGGCTTGATAAGCGAGTAATTTGGGCTATTTTGTCACTATAATCTAAATTACTGAACCAACTAATTGTTCAAAGTAATGTGATTTTTTATGTTTATGCTAAATATATACTTTAAAAACAATGACAATTGAAGTTTACAATTTCAATTAGACGCCAAAGTGAAACTGTTTCAAACTTGACTGTTACAAAAAAGTGTACCCAGCAAACACGGGGTATTCACCCAATGCTGTTTCAATGTTGGCCCAGCGTCGAAGACAGTGTGCCAACATTGAAACAGCTTTGTGTGAATGCCCCGTGTTGGTAATCATAGCATCACATAGCAGGTATGCGATATTGAATATATGACTTTTCATGTGTGGCTTAAATTCATCAAGTTTTGTTACAGCTTCGTATGTGATTATTGTGATATGGTAATTTGTTCCAAAGTAAGGGGACAGCTTTATTAAATGATCTATCACCATATTTCACACGGGGAAGAATATTAAACATATATGAGAGAACCAAGCCTTTTCATTAGGTGCGAAATTTGATGTGTGTGGTCAGACTTTAATAACTAAATGTATGGCGGCCATTTTGAATTTCCAAGTGGTAGATTTTAGTGAAATTATATAGTTTTTGTATATATTTTTTTTATTCGGAAATGATGGTCCAGAATAAATTACTATTGAAAGGATAAAAATTACATATTTATGATATATCGACATTTAGATACATTTATGGGGGGAAGGGTACCCCACGTCAACTCAGATTTATGAAAAAAGTTCCGTTGGGATATTTTTAAGAAATGCATTTTCAAATTCAGCATAAAATTCTACAATAGAAAAAATGTTCAGACCTTTTGGCCTTAGAAAGGTAAATAAAACCCTTCCGGGCTATATGTTTTTAACTTTGTGGGAGGCACCACCAACAGATGTTTGGTGCGCAGTGGGCGACATGGAGAATAAGGGATGATACAGTCTTTAAGGTAACTGGGTGCTAGGCCATGTTGCGCTTTGAAGCTAAGAAGGAGACGTTTATATTCCATCCTTTGTCTGATTGGCAGCCAATGCAACTATTTCAAAAGAGGTGTCACATGATCAAATTTCTTTCTTCGATATATAATCCTCTACATAATCCTTGCTGCACTATTTTGAATTCGTTGGAGTTTTAAAATACAGCTATTTGGCAAACCGTACAAGATAGAGTTGCAACACTCAAGTTGAGATGTGACATAGGCGTGGATGAGATGCTCAGTGGTCACAATTGATAAACAATTCTTAATGTCACCGATCTTTTTCAGAAGAAATTGTGCTTTTTTGCAAATTTGATTCACATGCTGACACATGTTCAGATGTTTATCGAGCATTACTCCTAAATTATTTGCACTCACTGGGCAAGTGAATGAATGAATGAATGAATGAATGAATGAATTAATTAATTAATTAATAAATGTGGCTTTATGCCACTCTTGTACACATGTATATAGGTTGAACTGGACAAGAGAACATCCTGAGGATGATTTGATGAATCAAATGACACTTCCACGATCCAGACACAGGATTCGAAACTCGAGCCCTGGCGGTTTGAGGCTGAGTACGCTACTTTTCGGTCATATGAGTACCCGACAATAGAAGATAGAGAATAAATATTGTAATTAATTTTTTATTATATATTTTACAGCATATCCGACATATCTATTCATATCTCGATAAACTATTGGTAAAGCTGGAAACTCTTGGTAAAGAGATCATTCATCTGCTGATCATCTCATACTAGTTTACTGTTAATCACTAGGTGACGCTTATCGTTTCAAACTCAGACAAATAACCAAGTGTCACGTCTTATGGTCCCACATACGCTTGATTCTTAAAGTATAAATTAATTTAGTGGACCAGATAAACTACAAACAATATCTCAGCGCAGGCTACTGCTTTCATTCAATGAGGCAACTTTTGCTTTTTGAAGGATATCTCCCCCGCTCCAGTTACAATCTATTATTAATGGTATAGTATTTTTATGATGTATTGTGAACATGTGTACTTGTCCTGTGGAAAATCTACCCGGCATGACCTGGCTGCCTAACTCACTTCGCACAGATGTCATCAGGTAGTGGTAAAGCCTCAGCTATTGTATTATTTTTCGTAAGCCTATTTTTGCGGCGCATATAGCTGGATTGTTGTTAATTGGCTATTAGTACTGATATGTTTGACAGAACATACTATTGTGGTTATAGGCCTATGCATACTCATTACCCCTCTTTATTACATGCCATCGGGCCAGTAATTTGGTATCTCTATGTGACATTTTACAAAGTTAAATATCATGATGACATTTCTACAATGTAAAATGGCATCAAGATAATCTGTATTAGGACTGGCCACGGAGCTCCCCCTTAATCGCTGCCGACGCTGATCCGCATCAAACTGAGAGCAAGTGGTTATCCTCCTGGATCCCGATATAATTTGTGAAAAGCTAACAGCACTAAGTAAAGTCGGAAATCGCGGGTTCGAATACCACTCTGGCCTTCAATTTTCAAAGAAACAAAGGGCAATATGTCATCTCGCCATCCCCAGGAGGTTCTCCTGGCCCTGTTTAGCCTACATGTGCAGAAAGGTGGCCTAAAACTCAATTCATTTCATTTCATTTGATCACAACAAAAACTTGAATTGCTCTGATTATGTACCACAACCGCATGGCCAAAGCTGACCAAATACACACATGATTTCTATAAAGAAAATACACTTTGACCGCATTTCAATTATCCACATGCTCGCGTGAGGAACCCCAGCACTGAGAGCAAGATAATGACATTAGGATCTCAGATTAGTGAGTCTTTTTTAGCCTATCAATTACATTCTCGGACTTCACTAATATTATATATGTGTATACTAGATAACGTGCAGCTCACAATGTATTTCCTCCTCTGGAGGCGTACAGTCTACGTGACCATTATCACGTCTCTCGTATTGTGTTTGTTAGCCCGTTAACCCTTGAAGCGCTAAAATATTTTTGCATAAACTATGGATACCAAAGGTGTTTTTTTTAATTTGAAATCATCTTAAATGTCTTAGTTAGCTCTTTCCGCTTTATTTGAATACCTATGTTATGGGTCTGCGGCCATTATAAATATTTTAATTCTTTCAGTGCGGGGATCGTCTTTATACGTCAGCATCTGACGTCTGTAGATGCTGACGTATAAAGACGACCTCTGCACTGAAAGGGTTAAGTTGCTAACGTGCTTGATGTGTCTCTTATCTGCCACCCTCTGGGCCAATGACATACCTACTGCTCTGCTAAGCCAAGTCTCTGCTTACCTTACAAGTAAGAAGATACTGCCTTTTGGCTTTGCGCGGCAGCATACATTTTGTTCTTGTAGTATAATAGATGAGTCTCAACCACTGGCTACACTGGTGTATAGCAGGGCAGTGACATCAAAACACATCGGTTAACTGACTGATAAATTGCAGATCTTCACAAAGAGATAAGATATATCATAAACACTATACAATATCTGTGAATATTAAAACAGTTGCAAATGATCATCAGTCTGCAATGTGTGTGCATTACTGTATTTATGGCGCAGCCTATGTACGGGTTGCATATAGCGCAGGAATCTGATGGCGTATTCTCGTACAAGTTACGATCTATCGTAGGCTTCTGATTAGTCGAGACGGCCGTCTCGACCAATCAAAAGCCTACGATATATCGCAACTTGTACGAGAATACGGGCCCTGGTACCTATTTAGTCCAGGAGCTAGTTTTTGTAGGGGCTCTATTTAGTATCTACAATCTGAATTGTCAGAATGGTAGAATGGACCTTCGGCAACAATCCCAGGTAGTATGTACAAACAAATTGTGGTATCGGTATTTTTGTACAGCCCATTTTCTAACATAGGGGGTGTTTTTCGCTATGTTCGTCAAAGTGGAGGTCAAGTTCGGATAATAGCCATATTTTTGCAATGAATGGACCAATTCTTACACTTTTGGTATCACTACACTCAGTATTAACTTATCTGACTATTGGGTGCGTCTGGCCTTAGATTAGATTGTGTATTGTGAGAATATAACAACATACATCAAGTCACATCTCAATCGTAAATGCGTCATGGATTTTTTTCCTAAATCTTTACAAGAAATGAAACAGAAATTATACTAAGCGTATTACACTAAGAGTGTTTCGGTCCCCATGTAATGCAAAAAGCATAAATTGAGCATTTCCGTGCGACAAACCAAAAAAAGAGATGGAATTTACATTTTTGATAGCCATTTTGTTTTTCGTTCATTTGATGGTGAATGTCGCGGCCAATTTAATTTGTTTTTCTAAATTTACTTGTCAGTAATGTTTATTCCTGGTCCACTAAGTTACTTCAAATAAGTCGTATTATTTTCAACATGTTTAATAGTATAATTATAGTAATAGTAAATATTTAAAAACGGCGGACGTATTGAATTTGAAGGTCAAATAAAGGTCATTTCTTCCCAAAGACACTCGATATAAATTTCTCGAATAAAAATCTTCCAGAAACCATAAATTGTGCTTTCATGTGCGATAAACCATAAAGAATACGGGGTTTATTAACATTTTGACGGCCATTTTATATTTGCAATAATCTTCCATTAAAAAAATACATGTGATATTTATAATTATAAATAACACTCTTTTTTAAGCATACATATATTTGGTTGAGAAAACATAGGCCAAATATCGATATGTCAAATAATTATGCTTTATTTAGACGCTTTCATTGAGCATGTTGACTATTTTGTTTTGTTGCTTATTTCTATTCTTGTGTAATAAAAAATTATGTTTCAACGTATGTGGAGAGATGACTATTTACTCCACTGCAACATGCAATATATCATTGTAACGAGAATTGACTTTCCATGTGTACATTGATAAACTAAAACAGCAGCGACAGACGTTCACGTAACTCTACCCCTTAAATCTAAACAGGTTTGGGTGGTCTAAATGACCACTAGAATATATCAATAATCACCAGGACCGTACGCAGCATGAAGTGAGCTCAGTCCCATTAAAGTTACACCTATGGAATAAAATTTGCTCTTACTTTTTTCCCGAAGCATTGTTTATTCTGGTGATTTAATGCCTTTTTAGCCAATACGCTTATTATAATTTTTGTTTCATTTCTTGTAAAGATTTAGGAAAAAATCCATAGCGTTTTTATGATTGAGATGTGACTTGATGGAAGCTGTTATATTGTCGCAATACACAATCGAATCTAAGGCCTGACGGACCCAAAAGTTAGATAAGTTAATACTGAGTGTAGTCATACCAGAAGTGTAAGAATTGGTCCTTTCTTTGCAAAGATATGGCTATTTTCCGAACTCTACCTCCACTTTGACGAACATAGCGAAAAACACCCCCCATGTTAGAAAATGGGTTGTACAAAAAAACTGATACCACAATTTGTTTGTACATACTATCTGGGGTTGTTGCCGTAGTTTCATTCCACCATTCTGTCAATTCAGATTCAATGCTAAACGAAAAAAATTTCTTGGTGTCCCTGCTCCTGGACTAATTATTTTAGCTTTGATTAGCGGCTAAAATTGATGTAACTCCCTTAACTCTTGAAATACCCTCGCATTTCCACTATTCCCCTTTGATATGTGAATAGCTGCTGTAAAACTTAGAAGAGTTTTTTATTTGTAAGCTTGGCTTTAAAGTGACATAGCTTCAACAATGGTACAATCCGAGTGCCATAACCTCAACAATGGTACGTACGACCCGAGAGCCATAATCTCAAGACAGGTACGATCTCCGGGATATAACATCAACACTGATACGAGCCGAGTGCCATAACCTCAACACTGATACGACCCGAGTGCCATAACCTCAACACTGGTGCGACCCGAGTGCCATAACCTCAACACTGGTACGACCCGAGTGCCATAACCTAAACACTGGTACGACCCGAGTGCCATAACCTCAACACTGGTACGACCCGAGTGCCATAACCACAACACTGGTACGACCCGAGTGCCATAACCTCAACACTGGTACGACCCGAGTGCCATAACCTACGAGCCGAGTGCCATAACCTCAACACTGGTACGACCCGAGTGCCATAACCTACGACCCGAGTGCCATAACCTCAACACTGGTACGACCCGAGTGCCATAACCTCAACACTGGTACGACCCGAGTGCCATAACCTACGAGCCGAGTGCCATAACCTCAACACTGGTACGACCCGAGTGCCATAACCTCAACACTGGTACGACCCGAGTGCCATAACCACAACACTGGTACGACCCGAGTGCCATAACCTCAACACTGGTACGACCCGAGTGCCATAACCTACGAGCCGAGTGCCATAACCTCAACACTGGTACGACCCGAGTGCCATAACCTACGAGCCGAGTGCCATAACCTCAACACTGGTACGACCCGAGTGCCATAACCTACGAGCCGAGTGCCATAACTTCAACACTGGTACGACCCGAGTGCAATAACCTCAACACTGGTACGACCCGAGGGCCATAACCTACGAGCCGGGTGCCATAACCTCAACACTGGTACGACCCGAGTGCCATAACCTCAACACTGGTACGACCCGAGTGCCATAACCACAACACTGGTACGACCCGAGTGCCATAACCTCAACACTGGTACGACCCGAGTGCCATAACCACAACACTGGTACGACCCGAGTGCCATAACCTCAACACTGGTACGACCCGAGTGCCATAACCTACGAGCCGAGTGCCATAACCTCAACACTGGTACGACCCGAGTGCCATAACCTACGAGCCGAGTGCCATAACTTCAACACTGGTACGACCCGAGTGCAATAACCTCAACACTGGTGCGACCAGAGTGCCATAACCTACGAGCCGAGTGCCATAACCTCAACACTGGTACGACCCGAGTGCCATAACCTACGAGCCGAGTGCCATTACCTCAACACTGGTACGACCCAAGTGCCATAACCTACGAGCCGAGTGCCATAACCTCAACACTGGTACGATCTCCAGGATATAACCTCAACAGTGGTACAACAGTGGTATCAGGCACTTGATGACACCACTGACCTTTTCGGTGCAACATTTAAATGTATGTCGAATAGACTGATGTTGAAATTGTTAAACATGAATAATAGAGTAAATGTAATATAATAAAAAAACTACTAGTAATTGATTGTTTTTATTGCATTATCGTTTTTTTTCACGAATTTAAATATTTAATTCAGTTATGTATTATTAAAATATATTATTTCTCAATATTGAGATTATATATAGGAAAATGTATTTCGAGTCAAAAGTATATGCTTAACATCTACTACTGCGAACATGTCGCTAACCGTATGGGTCCAAATACTGCTAAATGCTTGTTATATATGTATATGTGCGACCTCTATACTACATAAATTACAAAATAAACATTTATGTCCCAATGACCATAAACTTATCTGCTAGCTGATTATAAAAAATGTTCAACAAACAAAGATAAATCGTACTCTAAATAAACGGTGACACAAATTTGTTTATTGTTATGAAACAAGTTTTATACAACATTTTTACACAAGGAATTCACAAAAGAACCATTATGAAGAAGAAAGCGTGGGACTAAGAAGTGATGTTTAAAATCCTTGGGAAATAAATCAAGTTTAAATCAAATGTCCATTGATTTGAAAGCCAATTAAAAAATATGACTGCTTCAACAAGGATATCCACAGCAAGGATCCACCAATTCTGGCCAATTACAGTTATTAGTAGTGAGGTCAAAAACCAGGTTAACGGGGCAATAGTAGGTGTACTTTATGCCCCCAATACATCTGTAAAACACCTGGTTCGTAAAGCACTGGGGGTCCACATAAAACCCGTCCGGTTTGCCGTTACATTTGAAACCTGAAACAGTAATTACCATTATTTTTTTATCATATAACATAGTCGTTGTGGAGACTTTATTGACGAGAAGAAGTCAAAGAATTACAATTCATTTGGTTTACAAAACTATATGGTTTGAATATTGCATAGAACTATAATATATATATCTATGTATACATGTATATTTATAATTTTATTTACGAGAAAACGTCGATCTCACTAAAGTTAGCAGCTACTTCAATGCATGCAATACGAGTAGAATATATACCATCCTGAGAGAATTCTCATTGTTACCACACGCCATTTAATTTGATTTTATTTATTTCAGATACAATTTACTAGATCCTATATCTCAATATTGAGCATGTATGTAAAAATTTCCTTTTTTCAGAATGTTTTAAACCAAATAGCTGATCCGAATGTTTGTTCTGCCCTGAAATACCTTACGACAGAATTTTACCCTTCCAACGCTGACATATGTTTATATAAACCATAGAGACCAAAGGGTTTTTTCAATTTGAGATATATCTTAGTTAGTGTTTCATCCCCTGGCAATTTAAAAAATCTAAGGCTTCAAATGGTGCATTCTAGAGCATATTACGGCCTAGTTAGTTATTGTCGTTTTTTTAAACACCGAATGGGGAGAGGGGTGGATCTGCCACTGAATAAACGCACAATGGATCAACTTCTCGTTTTGTTTGGGTTAGTTTATCATGTTGGCTGGGGTGAACATTCACCCACTGCTGGTTTAATGTTGTGCCATTGTCTGCGACGCTGGCCCAGCATTAAGCCAGCATTGGATGTACGGCTTGTCTTGGTACACACCTTGAGCTGGTGGGGGAGTAGTGGTGGTGGTGGTCGTTCCTGTATATAGGGTAGTCGTGGTGGCGACAGTCGTGGTGGAAGGTCCAGTATAAGGGGCAGATTCCATGCCATTTCTGATGGCTTTTATCAATGGGTATTTTCCATTTCCACAAGATGAATCAGAAAAGTCATCACTGTCCAAGCTCCAGACCATAAAACCAGCAAATCCCTCATCACGAATAAAATTACCCTGCAGAATGAAAGACAGTGGTCAATACTTAAAATGGAATGTGGATAGTTTTGACTAAGGTTAGTCATATCACTAACATACCACTTAAAGGGACTAGCCCAGGTCTAAAATCATCAAAAAATCGGTGATTTTATTTTGGCTTCTTAATATGACCATATGATTTAAACATGTCCATAGACTAAAACTGCAAAAGTTTTTTTATAATTTTTGTGCTGCGCATTTACCAGTAAGGCTAGATATAGAGACGAAATTCCCGTATTTCTTATTTTTGACATGGTTGTCAATAATTAGAAATCAGGAAGTTCGTCTTTATATCTAGCCTAAATGGTGAATGCGCAGTACAAAAATTAAAAACTTTTGCAGTTCTAGTCTATTGACATGTTTACATCATATGGTCATATAAAGAAGCCAAAATAAAATCACCGATTTTTTGATGATTTTAGACCTGCTCTAGTCCCTTTAATAGGGCCTACAATAAATTATTATTTTTCTGACCGAAGTTTTACTAAACATAAAAACTGGTGACATATCTAATACACGTACCGTGGAAAATAAATAGCGCACTACTGCTTTTAGTACAAATCAAACTAGTTATTATGAGCTGAGTATATAGCATTTATATTGCGCCTTATCTCAATTGATTCTAAGACGCATAGAATACTGAACATCGAGAGTAACTTAGCAAGGCCTGTTTGCACTCAAATTCCAACTCAGTCTCGTGGGAGATATACAGCTGAGCTGCCACTTTGAGGCGCATCAAGCTATTTTCATTCCAAGCAAATTCGCCTTATGTGCCAAGTACTATGACGTTATTTATCATTGTAAAATAACAATATGTATATGCAAACACCATTTTTATGTATGATTATGATTCAATTCCTATTTTTACTCCAATTCACATGATAACTTAGCTAGATTTGATTATGATCACGTGAATAATTCAGCCATGCAATAGAATTAGTTAAAAATCACAATAACTCAATTATTACTATATTTGGTAACAAACTATATTTTTTTTGTTAGTGACTATTATTATTTTATACAAAAAAATATGTCTTCGAATGTTTTGGTTTCAACATCAACATATCGATTTGTGGCCTCAAATGAAACAATTTATTTTCGACCACTTGAAGTTGTGGGTCGCGTCAGCGATACACAACTTTAAGTGGGCAAAAATTTATATATATCTAATTATCTGTTTAATTGGAGGCCAAACATTTGCAAACATTTATATTTAAACACACATTTCATTCCCAATAACTGTGATTTAATCAGGTAATAAACAGATTAAAGCGACAATAGTGGCGACTATATAGGGTGAAAGGGTTAATGATCACAATATATAAAGGACATTTTTTGTTTGTTTTATTTCGCTATGCACTGTAGTATGCTTTTTTTTATAAAATTACATCATTATCATTCACCTTAAGCTGAGAATTGCAGCAGAAATTGACATAACGAGGTGAATATAAATTAGAAGAATTTCATGTGTGTTAAATATACATGGATATCACGAGGGCCTATGTAGCCTATGTAGGCCTATTGGTAAAACAGTTTCATGGAAATTTTTCTTCTACAACCCCTTTGTTATAGAAAAATTAAGTCTGTTTTCAGGAATTTAAAATGAGTCTTTGATGCATCGTGAGGACGCAAGGGGTCAACACCCACGTATTTAATACCTAAACGTACGAAGAATGCGCTGGAAAAATAACACCTATCTTCATCTGTGAATTTTCCACCTTTCGTAAATTATTGATGATACAATTGCTTCCAAAATATAGGCCCTACATTTATCACAATGTCACAAAAAAAAACGTTTTCGACGCTGGCCAAACCCTAAAATAACATTGGGTTAATAATCACGTCACCAAAGATTTTAAACACAACAGTCATATCATCATAAACACACGAAGGCTGCTCTGAATAAACTTTGTCTACAATTGGTAGTTTTATGAAGATACAATTGTTTTCAAAATGTAGGCCCTATACTTATTAAAATATCCGAAAAGAGTCGATAAATTGACTCAATGTTGTTCTAATCTTGATCCACCGTTTTCGATGCTCATCCAACGCTAAAACAACACTGTGTTTATACCTTTATTGTAGCACTCCTCTCATTTTCGTATCCTATCCATTGGCTAGTCTGATATCGCATGTAAGGCACTTTTTGTTCTTCTGTAAATCGCTCCTTTCGGGTAGAGTCGGAAGCAGTAATTTTATCACATACCTAAAATATATGAATTGAACACGTGTTATTTTTCTAAATAGGTGTAAGTGACGCGCATAGGCATTATTAGGAGGTCTAACACTTACTTAAGCTATTGAATTTAAACCTTGCGCGGGGATCGACTTTAGACGTTAGAAGCTGACATCCCCGCACTGAAAGGGGAAACTATTGATAATGGCCACATACCCATAACATAGGTATTTAAGTGAAGCAGACAGAGCTGACTTAGACATTTATGATGATTTCAAAATGAACAAAAACTCTTCGCTCTCTTCGTTTATATAGAAATATTTCAGCGCTTTAATGGTTAAGTCACGCATTGTTGTGCAGAAAATGTGAACTATCAATAAAAGCCACGTGTAATCAAAACCATTGTGATTATATAAATCTTAACCCTTTCAAGCCTGAATTTACCATTGTCATCTTCATTCACTACAAGCCGCGAATTGCTGTCGCAATTCTCGACTTGTAGTGGATGAAGATGACTTGAAGTAGGTGAAAAAGTAAAGAAAATTGTCATGTATTGGTAGACCAGTTTCATGGAAATATTCATTCTAAAACCCTTGGTTGTAGGAAAATTAAGTCTGCTTTCAGGGATGTAAAATGATGTTTTAATGCATCGTGAGGGCTTAAAGGGTTAATATAGAAAGTGATTAAATTTTACTCACTTTGTACTTGTGTAAAACATACAAGTTCTAAAGTGAATAAAATTAAATCAATTTTACATGAAACTTGGAACCATGAATAACATATTTTCTGGAAAATCCTAATGTTTCGGAAGTTCTTATATCATGAAAATACGAATTTAATGAAATTATGTGTGAACTACCAGTTACACAATAAGCATCACGTCACTGGAGTCACATATGAAATTAAAGTCGCAAAAAAATCATTATTTCCAGATTAAAGGCGTATGTTATACTTTTAATAATTAACTCGTTAAACAAGTGTTATTAAACACTAAGATATTAGTATACTGACTTCATAATAAGCGAGAAATCCAGATTCATATGTATAAGGTCCAGGATTTCCAGGGCCACTCGCCGCAGCTCCAAGGTTGAACTGTCCAGACCGGGATAATCTGTATGTACGCCCGTATGCCGGCACACCTATCACCAGCTTTTTCTTCGGCATTCCCTTTGACACCCAGTAATTCGCAGCCCATGCCTAAAAGAGAGTAAGTCAGGGAGAAAGTAATGAATTAGATAGATTTGTGGATCCGAATGTACGAGGCGCGCAGCCCCGATTATATTCAGATCTACGAATATATCGTGATTAACCCTTTCTGCGCAGGGACCGCCTTTATACCTCAGAATAGTAGAAACTTACCACGTAGAGGTTTGGACTAGTGTCTTCAGACTTGAGATGTGGATCAGAATAAAATACTACATTAGAAACTTATCACGTTGAGGGTAGGACTAGGGTCTCCAGACCTGGGGTGTAGAGAAAACTTACCACGTTAAGCTTAGAACTAGGGTCTCCAGACCTGGGGTGTAGAGCAAACTTACCACGTTGAGGGTAGAACTAGGGTCTCCAGACCTGGGGTGTAGAGCAAACTTACCACGTTGAGGGTAGGACTAGGGTTTCCAGACCTGGGGTGTAGAGCAAACTTACCACGTTGAGGGTAGGACTAGGGTCTCCAGACCTGGGGTGTAATGCAAACTTACCACGTTGAGGGTAGGACTAGGGTCTCCAGACCTGGGGTGTACAGCAAACTTACCACGTTAAGTTTAGAACTAGGGTCTCCAGACCTTGGGTGTAGAGCAAACTTACCACGTTGAGGGTAGAACTAGGGTCTCCAGACCTGGGGTGTAGAGCAAACTTACCACGTTGAGGGTAGGACTAGGGTTTCCAGACCTGGGGTGTAGAGCAAACTTACCACGTTAGGTTTAGAATCAGGGTATCCAGACCTGGGGTGTAGAGCAAACTTACCACGTTAAGTTTAGAATTAGGGTCTCCAGACCTGAGGTGTAGAGCAAACTTACCACGTTGAGGGTAGAACTAGGGTCTCCAGACCTGGGGTGTAGAGCAAACTTACCACGTTGAGGGTAGGACTAGGGTTTCCAGACCTGGGGTGTAGAGCAAACTTACCACGTTGAGGGTAGAACTAGGGTCTCCAGACCTGGGGTGTAGAGCAAACTTACCACGTTGAGGGTAGGACTAGGGTTTCCAGACCTGGGGTGTAGAGAAAACTTACCACGTTAAGTTTAGAATTAGGGTCTCCAGACCTGAGGTGTAGAGCAAACTTACCACGTTGAGGGTAGGACTAGGGTCTCCAGACCTGGGGTGTAATGCAAACTTACCACGTTGAGGGTAGGACTAGGGTCTCCAGACCTGGGGTGTAGAGCAAACTTACCACGTTAAGTTTAGAACTAGGGTCTCCAGACCTTGGGTGTAGAGCAAACTTACCACGTTGAGGGTAGAACTAGGGTCTCCAGACCTGGGGTGTAGAGCAAACTTACCACGTTGAGGGTAGGACTAGGGTTTCCAGACCTGGGGTGTAGAGCAAACTTACCACGTTAGGTTTAGAATCAGGGTATCCAGACCTGGGGTGTAGAGCAAACTTACCACGTTAAGTTTAGAATTAGGGTCTCCAGACCTGAGGAGTAGAGCAAACTTACCACGTTGAGGGTAGAACTAGGGTCTCCAGACCTGGGGTGTAGAGCAAACTTACCACGTTGAGGGTAGGACTAGGGTTTCCAGACCTGGGGTGTAGAGCAAACTTACCACGTTGAGGGTAGAACTAGGGTCTCCAGACCTGGGGTGTAGAGCAAACTTACCACGTTAAGTTTAGAATTAGGGTCTCCAGACCTGAGGTGTAGAGCAAACTTACCACGTTGAGGGTAGGACTAGGGTCTCCAGACCTGGGGTGTAGAGAAAACTTACCACGTTGAGGGTAGGACTAGGGTCTCCAGACCTGGGGTGTAGAGAAAACTTACCACGTTGAGGGTAGGACTAGGGTCTCTAGACCTGAGGTGTAGAGAAAACTTACCACGTTGTGTTTTGAACTAGAGTCTCCATACCTGGGGTGTAGAGCAAACTTACCACGTTAAGTTTAGAGCTAGGGTCTCCAGACCTGGGGTGTAGAGCAAACTTACCACGTAAAGTTTAGAACTAGGGTCTCCAGACCTGGGGTGTAGAGCAAACTTACCACGTTGAGGGTAGGACTAGGGTTTCCAGACCTGGGGTGTAGAGCAAACTTACCACGTTAAGTTTAGAATTAGGGTATCCAGACATGGGATGTAGAGCAAACTTACCACGTTAAGTTTAGAATTAGGGTCTCCAGACCTGAGGTGTAGAGCAAACTTACCACGTTGAGGGTAGAACTAGGGTCTCTAGACCTGGGGTGTAGAGCAAACTTACCACGTTGAGGGTAGGACTAGGGTTTCCAGACCTGGGGTGTAGAGCAAACTTACCACGTTGAGGGTAGGACTAGGGTTTCCAGACCTGGGGTGTAGAGCAAACTTACCACGTTAAGCTTAGAACTAGGGTCTCCAGACCTGGGGTGTAGAGCAAACTTACCACGTTGAGGGTAGAACTAGGGTCTCCAGACCTGGGGTTGTGGAGCAAACTTACCACGTTGAGGGTAGGACTAGGGTTTCCAGACCTGGGGTGTAGAGCAAACTTACCACGTTGAGGGTAGGACTAGGGTCTCCAGACCTGGGGTGTAATGCAAACTTACCACGTTGAGGGTAGGACTAGGGTCTCCAGACCTGGGGTGTACAGCAAACTTACCACGTTAAGTTTAGAACTAGGGTCTCCAGACCTTGGGTGTAGAGCAAACTTACCACGTTGAGGGTAGAACTAGGGTCTCCAGACCTGGGGTGTAGAGCAAACTTACCACGTTGAGGGTAGGACTAGGGTTTCCAGACCTGGGGTGTATAGCAAACTTACCACGTTAGGTTTAGAATCAGGGTATCCAGACCTGGGGTGTAGAGCAAGCTTACCACGTTAAGTTTAGAATTAGGGTCTCCAGACCTGAGGTGTAGAGCAAACTTACCACGTTGAGGGTAGAACTAGGGTCTCCAGACCTGGGGTGTAGAGCAAACTTACCACGTTGAGGGTAGGACTAGGGTTTCCAGACCTGGGGTGTAGAGCAAACTTACCACGTTGAGGGTAGAACTAGGGTCTCCAGACCTGGGGTGTAGAGCAAACTTACCACGTTGAGGGTAGAACTAGGGTCTCTAGACCTGGGGTGTAGAGCAAACTTACCACGTTGAGGGTAGGACTAGGGTTTCCAGACCTGGGGTGTAGAGCAAACTTACCACGTTGAGGGTAGGACTAGGGTTTCCAGACCTGGGGTGTAGAGCAAACTTACCACGTTAAGCTTAGAACTAGGGTCTCCAGACCTGGGGTGTAGAGCAAACTTACCACGTTGAGGGTAGAACTAGGGTCTCCAGACCTGGGGTTGTGGAGCAAACTTACCACGTTGAGGGTAGGACTAGGGTTTCCAGACCTGGGGTGTAGAGCAAACTTACCACGTTGAGGGTAGGACTAGGGTCTCCAGACCTGGGGTGTAATGCAAACTTACCACGTTGAGGGTAGGACTAGGGTCTCCAGACCTGGGGTGTACAGCAAACTTACCACGTTAAGTTTAGAACTAGGGTCTCCAGACCTTGGGTGTAGAGCAAACTTACCACGTTGAGGGTAGAACTAGGGTCTCCAGACCTGGGGTGTAGAGCAAACTTACCACGTTGAGGGTAGGACTAGGGTTTCCAGACCTGGGGTGTATAGCAAACTTACCACGTTAGGTTTAGAATCAGGGTATCCAGACCTGGGGTGTAGAGCAAACTTACCACGTTAAGTTTAGAATTAGGGTCTCCAGACCTGAGGTGTAGAGCAAACTTACCACGTTGAGGGTAGAACTAGGGTCTCCAGACCTGGGGTGTAGAGCAAACTTACCACGTTGAGGGTAGGACTAGGGTTTCCAGACCTGGGGTGTAGAGCAAACTTACCACGTTGAGGGTAGAACTAGGGTCTCCAGACCTGGGGTGTAGAGCAAACTTACCACGTTGAGGGTAGGACTAGGGTTTCCAGACCTGGGGTGTAGAGAAAACTTACCACGTTAAGTTTAGAATTAGGGTCTCCAGACCTGAGGTGTAGAGCAAACTTACCACGTTGAGGGTAGGACTAGGGTCTCCAGACCTGGGGTGTAGAGAAAACTTACCACGTTGAGGGTAGGACTAGGGTCTCCAGACCTGGGGTGTAGAGCAAACTTACCACGTTGAGGATAGGACTAGGGTCTCTAGACCTGAGGTGTAGAGAAAACTTACCACGTTGTGTTTTGAACTAGGGTCTCCAGACCTGGGGTGTAGAGCAAACTTACCACGTTAAGTTTAGAGCTAGGGTCTCCAGACCTGGGGTGTAGAGCAAACATACCACGTTGAGGGTAGGACTAGGGTCTCCAGACCTGGGGTGTAGAGCAAACTTACCACGTTGAGGGTAGGACTAGGGTCACCAGACCTGGGGTGTAGAGCAAACTTACCACGTTAAGTTTAGAACTAGGGTCTCCAGACCTGGGGTGTAGAGCAAACTTACCACGTTAAGTTTAAAACTAGGGTCACCAGACCTGGGTTGTAGAGCAAACTTACCACGTTGAGGGTAGGACTAGGGTCTCCAGACCTGGGGTGTAGAGCAAACTTACCACGTTAAGTTTAGAACTAGGGTCTCCAGACCTGGGGTGTAGAGCAAACTTACCACGTTGAGGGTAGGACTAGGGTCTCCAGACCTGGGGTGTACAGCAAACTTACCACGTTAAGTTTAGAACTAGGGTCTCCAGACCTTGGGTGTAGAGCAAACTTACCACGTTGAGGGTAGAGCTAGGGTCTCCAGACCTGGGGTGTAGAGCAAACTTACCACGTTAGGTTTAGAATCAGGGTATCCAGACCTGGGGTGTAGAGCAAACTTACCACGTTAAGTTTAGAATTAGGGTCTCCAGACCTGAGGTGTAGAGCAAACTTACCACGTTAAGTTTAGAGCTAGGGTCTCCAGACCTGGGGTGTAGAGCAAACATACCACGTTGAGGGTAGGACTAGGGTCTCCAGACCTGGGGTGTAGAGCAAACTTACCACGTTAAGTTTAGAACTAGGGTCTCCAGACCTGGGGTGTAGAGCAAACTTACCACGTTAAGTTTAGAACTAGGGTCACCAGACCTGGGTTGTAGAGCAAACTTACCACGTTGAGGGTAGGACTAGGGTCTCCAGACCTGGGGTGTAGAGCAAACTTACCACGTTAAGTTTAGAACTAGGGTCTCCAGACCTGGGGTGTAGAGCAAACTTACCACGTTGAGGATAGAACTAGGGTCTCCAGACCTGGGGTGTAGAGCAAACTTACCACGTTGAGGGTAGAACTAGGGTCTCCAGACCTGGGGTGTAGAGCAAACTTACCACGTTGAGGGTAGGACTAGGGTCCCCAGACCCGGGGTGTAGAGCACAAACTTACCACGTTGAGTTTTGAACTAGGGTCCCCAGACCTGGGGTGTAGAGCACAAACTTACCACGTTGAGTTTTGAACTAGAGTCCCCAGACCTGGGGTGTAGAGCAACCCTTACCACGTTGAGGGTAGAACTAGGGTCTCCAGACCTGGGGTGTAGAGCAAACTTACCACGTTGAGGGTAGGACTAGGGTCTCCAGACCTGGGGTGTAGAGCAAACTTACCACGTTGAGGGTAGGACTAGGGTCTCCAAACCTGGGGTGTAGAGAAAACTGACCACGTTGAGGGTAGAACTAGGGTCTCCAGACCTGGGGTGTAGAGCAAACTTACCACGTTGAGGGTAGGACTAGGGTCCCCAGGCCTGGGGTGTAGAGCAAACTTACCACGTTGAGGGTAGGACTAGGGTCCCCAGACTTGGGGTGTAGAGCAAACTTACCACGTTGAGGGTAGGACTAGGGTCCCCAGACCTGGGGTGTAGAGCAAACTTACCACGTTGAGGGTAGGACTAGGGTCTCCAGACCTGGGGTGTAGAGCAAACTTACCACGTTGAGGGTAGGACTAGGGTCTCCAGACCTGGGGTGTAGAGAAAACTTACCACGTTGAGGGTAGAACTAGGGTCTCCAGACCTGGGGTGTAGAGCAAACTTACCACGTTGAGGGTAGGACTAGGGTCCCCAGACCTGGGGTGTAGAGCAAACTTACCACGTTGAGGGTAGGACTAGGGTCCCCAGACCTGGGGTGTAGAGCAAACTTACCACGTTGAGGGTAGGACTAGGGTCCCCAGACCTGGGGTGTAGAGCAAACTTACCACGTTGAGGGTAGGACTAGGGTCTCCAGACCTGGGGTACAGAGCAGAATGACATCCTACAGTTGATTCCCATGAGCCGTGCAAGTCATAAGCCATCAGGTTTACAAAGTCCAACCGCCTGAAATAAATAAATCAGGGAATGCATGATTGGATAAATGAATGAATGGATGAATGGATAAATGGATAAATGAATGAATGAATGAATGAATGAATGAATGAATGAATGAATGGATGAATGAATGAATGAATGAATTAATGAATGAATGAATGAATGAATGAATGAATGAATGAATGAATGAATGAATGAATGAATGAATGAATGAATGAATGAATGAATGAATGAATGAATGAATGAATGAATGAATGAATGATGCATGAAGAGGTAGCTTCAACACGTTTAACCACTACACCAATACCCTCCACTGTCTGAAATAAAACAACCGATAATAATTATCTGATCTGACGTTGACCCGGCATTGAAACAGTGTTGGGCTGCTCCACTGATAATTTCTATTTTCATGCTACAATGAGCACAAATAGGCCATCACTATATCTTGATTTTAATAAAAAACCGTCCGGTCATCCACGCGTTCAATATTATTATATATGGACTAGATATAGGTATATATTTCGCGAAATCAAAATACAAAGGGCAGTTTTGTGGAAAAACTGACAAACAGCTTATTTTTGAAAAAGATCATGCTGAACACAAATATTTTTCTTTGCCAGGGTAAATTTTGCGACCTTACTGTTCTATATTAATTTGAAAATACATTATTTGTGAAAGCATTTCATATTTATGACCGTTTTTTTTATTTCCAAGTTGCATTTTTAACGATATTGCAATACCAGAATGCAAATCGGCCGCTATCGAAATAATGCAAATTTAATAATTTCCTTATAGTAATATTAAAAACATATACCTCACACAGAGATATCTTTTCAACATAATTGTGTTGATAAAATAAATATTAATAAATAAATCTAGCCTTTTCAGTAGGCAGATCAGGAGTTTCTTGACATATGATGACAGATAAATCCCTCTATGACTTATGTTACATATAGACTTAGCTATTTCTCATTACCCAGGGTTTAAAAGCTCCTTGATGTGTTGTGCTTCCAAAGTCTATTTGTGTGACCTAGGCGAACCCCAGCGATCATGAGACGTTGAACCAATGCTGGTTTAATGGTGGAACAGCGTCGTAGACGATGGACCAACATTAGAAAAACATATTAATATTAACCACTGAAGCGATGAAATCAATGATTATTTTTTATACGTGAATTTATTTTTATTCATATCTCTTTGTTTTCAAACTAATTTAACACTAAATTCGCTCTAATGATTAAAACAAAATACAATCAATTAACCATGTTAACGGCTGGTGTTTGTTAGAAATAAATAGTAAACTATAAGCTTACTTTGCGAGTTTTGGTATATCGTAACCATTGTCAATAGTCGATTGTCCAGCCGGAACAGCCGCTGTCAATATTAACTTATGCTGGCCTGCGGATGCGTTGTAAACTTCTGATTTAAATGTAGACTTTAACACCTGCAAAAAGATAATTATAAAACAAAGTTAGGATTATTATATGGCTGTTTGGAAAATCAAGATACTTTTTTACACCATGCATCCACCTCAAATACGATAAGCCTTTATATACATGTACTACAGGTGATCCATATATAAGTGGTGCCATACCAGTTTCCAAGTAAACAAAAATCTCTTGTATTACATTACAACGTCGGCACAACGCCTTCGACACTGTTCCAACATTGTACAGATGTCATACAAATGTTTGTGTTTACTGGGCTACTTGTGACAGAGACAAGAGGACGTGGCGCATTGGTAGAGCACCGGACTCACACGCCAGCCATCCACGCGTCCCGAGTTCGAACACCGCTGGTCCTGCGTGAATCATTCAGCGGGATATCATTGTTTCCCGAGCCCCTCTCAATGTGACTAGGTGATCAAGTGAAAGGCGGCATCGTCGAGTTAAGGTTGAAACCAGTGTATCGACGTTAATTTCGTGCAGGGCCACGCGCTGCGCGCTCCTTCGTTTCACAGTGGCGGTATCCAGCCAAATTCAATGATCAGCTAAATCTGCGATGCTGACTCAGTGTTTGTTTTGTTGGGCCAGACTTGTAGACGATGGTACAGCATTAAACAGACACTGGGTCTACTTCTCGTGTTTGCTCGAACATTATAAAAGAAATCATCAGCTCACAAACTGATCACGAGAATAGATTGCAACTTAAAATAGACCAAATAATATATCAGCATTAACACGAATACCCATGGGAGGGGGAGGGGAAGTGCTGATGGTATTCAAGCACACCCCCTCCGCACACACCTAATTTCTAGTGATGATTTATTTTACATCTCAGTACGTTCAGCGATCCACGCATTTTAGGCAAATGTATTACGAAATCGCATTTGATGTTCATATTTTACTTTTTCTCGAAGGGGATTATCCCGCAATTCCATGTCCCCTTGTAAAAATGTCCACTCAAATATTCAAACACTCTGCATGTCCACTTTTTCTGCATTCGCTACTGCGTTTATTTGCTCTCTGATATTTCCAATTCATTAAAAAAAAACCCGTTATAATTTATCTAAATGACTGCGATGAGGGACGCGACGACAGACGTAAAAATCGCCTGACTGTTCACATACCAACGCGACGGCCAACGCAACATGCGAGGCGCGACAAACGGCGCGACGACCGGCGCGACACGCGACGAAAATGTAACAGTTTTGAAAATGCTCGCGTTGCCTATCGCGCTCGCGTAAGCCTACGTCGTCGCGCTGGTATGTTGTGCCAATGATGAAATAATGTGTTTGAAAAACGGAAGCGACGTCGTGGGCAATCGCGTTGGTGTATTTTACGCTTAAGATTAATTTAAATTGCTATGTTTTTTATTCGCTCGCCTCACCGAGCTGACCACGATTTCTTGTAATTAATGTGATATTACAAAAATAGTGCGCATATTAAAAGAGAATTGGATGTCGGGGACTCAAAGTGTCTTAATACTTGTTCCCGTTTATATCAATTTTTATGAAAAAAATAGTATATGCCTATAAAATGAGTTAAACGGATTTACCACTGCAAACATTTTTCGGATGGATAATTTAAATCAAACAATGTTAAAAATAGGCTCTCGCTATGTTTTATTTTGGTCGCCATCTTTGAGTGGTGTATCCTTTTAAATAGTAATTGTTTTGTTTCACATCACCTTACAGAGTTTAACAAAACGACCCTTGTCCGAGAGGGGGCTTCCTCTGCTGCCAGGGTATTCAAAGTCCAGATCCAGACCGTCAAAGTTGTATTTTCTGAGGAAAGTTACTGAAGTAGTCGCAAATTCCAGCCTGTTAGCACTGGTGCTGATCATTTTTGTCATCCTGGAAGTCCCAAACACCCAGCCACCAACTCCTAGTAGCACCCTCAGGGAAGGGTTGGTCGCCTTGTGGGATGTTACTGCAGCATACCTGTGGAATAATTGGAACTTGAACTCTTCCGAGCCTGAACTCCCCATTGTCAGCTTTATCAACTACAAGCCGCGAACTGCTGTCGCAATTCTCGACTTGTAGTGGGTGAAGATGGCCTAAACTGTGTGACAAATAAAAAAAAATCGTTATTATTAACCCTTTAACCGCCAAATTATTTAATCTGAATTTTCCCCCACTTGAAGTTGTGTCTCGCTGACGCGATCCACAACTTCAAGTGAGTGAAAATTATTCAGATTTGACAAAATTGAGGTCAACTGTTTCCAAATATTGCTCATTGATGTCACATTTTATCTTTAACATGTTTAAAAGGTGGTGTTTAACGTGCTAATAAAAAATGAAAACCCGAAGATATGCGGCACCGGCGGTTAAAGGGTTAAAACAGTTTCATGTAAAATTTCGTTCTTAAACCCCTAGATGTAGGAAAGGGAGTGTTTTTTTAAGAGATGCTAATTGATACTTTGAAGTATTATGAGGGTTTGAAGGGTGAATAAATAAAATGAAATGAGTCGGGCAATACTGCGTTTCACGAATGGATTGGAAAGAAACATTTTTGTTTCTTTCAAACCGCCGAGACCGGGAAACGAACCCCGAACTCTTGCGTGAAAGGCAGCGGTGCTGACCACTACCCTAGGGCCCTTAAAGGGATAAATGCGGCCGACACTTTCAATGTATGGAATTTTTTCTATTATTTGGAAGTGTAATATACCAGCTTTAAATGATTACTAAGTAGTAAATTAAATAAAATGCCTGCTCACATTGAATCATTCGCTTGTCTGAATAATTCTCGTTAACCGTTTCAGCACGGGGCCGATTTTAGACGTCAGACGTCAAATTCTGACGTTTAAAGTCGATCCCCACACTGAACGAATTTAAAAAATACAATGGCCTTAGACACATAACATAGGTATTCAAATTAAGCGGAAAAAGCTAACTAAAACATTTGTGATTATTTCAGGTTGAAGAGAACACCATTGGTCTCTTGGTTTATGTGTAAATATTCAGCGTGTTAAAAGTTAATTTAAAAGTAATCACTCGCTACAGCGATTGGCGAGGGCGCAATTTGCGTAATTATCCTTATATTAGTGTGAATCGACCTTATCAGCTTATATAATGCAGCCCTATAGGGTAAAAGGTAAGCGACTAAGAGTTTTCAATTATTTCTGTATAAAGTGTGACGTTGTATTATGTAGGCAGCTTTTGAATTTACATCGGTTCATTTCAATTTCGTTTGAAATGATCTAACATTGAACATGTAAGATATGTTACAACTTATTAACCCTTTGAGTGCGGGCGACGCTTTTAAGCGCATTCATACTGTTTTTCCACAACTAAAATTTGACAGAAATTGAACAAATATGCATGTATAAATCTTGAGTAAAGCCCCCATTGTGAAATTTAGCAGGTTTAATTTTTAAGTGAGGAGGTATTTTCCTTTCATTTGAAGTTGGCAATTGCGTGAGCAATGCCAACATCAAATGAAAGGAAAATGTTAAGTAGTAATGAAGCACTTAAAGAGTTAAACAATTGTGTTGTGGGCGTGTACATGCGGTGCACAAAAAGTCTAAATACCAAGAAAGGTTTGACAAATCATACCAAGGTAACATAACTATAGTCGCGGTCCACATGGAAGCAGATAGTTTAAGTTCCAAGTAATTGTTTCCACAGATGCTTGGAAGAAGTTATAAATTACTCATGTAAAAGTAGGTCTGGGCATACGAAGATCTATATTACATAGATACAATGATGTATCAATATGTTTCCTTTGGAGTTGACAGGCTATTCACATTTACCTATGCTATATACGCTATAATATGTATAGGTTAATGTGAATATTGACATAGGACAGAAATGAAGAAAATATTTGCTTGTGAATTATCGAAGTAATAAAGCTAGGGGTGGACCAAAAAATACGTGGGCCCCCGGGCACAAATTATATTTCTTTTCTCTTTATATTACAAAAATAACCGATTTTTTTTTACAAAATTATAAAGGCATGTAGTCACACGGATTCCACGCAAATATCGACATGAGACAAAAAATAAAAGTATTTCAGTAAAATTAATTAGAAATAAGTCACAGATATACATCTTGAAAAATAAAAAAATAAAAAAAAAGATGTAAGTACGTAAGTATTTAATGGTGCGCACCACATTATGTTTTTCATATGTTTTTTTTCCAGTCATTTTATGATTTTTTTTTCTGTTATTTAGTGTTTGTTTGTATATCGGAACGTAATTCAACTTATATAATCGCCCATTTTGATGAATGGTACTATAATTGTGATAAATGTATCAACATTTTATATGGTTTGCTTGATATATTTATCAATGAATTGGCAAAACAAATACATGTGTTGAACAGAGGTGTTGTAGTTGGAGAGAAGAATGTCTCCATATTGGTGTACGCAGATGATATAGTTTTAGTCGCGCAGACGGAAACTATTCCTTACAGCGCGCGGATCGACTTTAGTCGTCAGAATCTGACGTTTGTAGACGTTAGATTCTGACGTCTAAAGTATATCCCCGCACTGTAAGAGTAAAAATATTTATAATGGTCGTAGACAACTAACACGGGTATTCAAATGAAGCGGAGAAAGCTAACTAAGACATTTATGATGATTTCCAATTAAAAAAACACCTTTTGGTCCACAAGTATTTCAGCGCTTTAACCCTTTAACCGCCAAATTATTCAATTTGATTTTTCACCCACTTGAAGTTGTGTCTCGCTGACGCGATCCACAACTTCAAGTGAGTGAAAATTATTCAGATTTGACAAAATGGAGGTAAACTCTTCAAATCTTGCTGATTGATGTCAAATTTTATCTTTAACATGTTTAAAACGTGGTACTTAATATGCCAATACAAAATGAATATATGCAGCACCGGCGGTTAAAGGGTTAGGAGCTAATCTACAGATGGTGTTGAATACCTATACTAATTGTATGAGGAGATGAGTGGTACTCAACATGGGTCTGCTTATTAATCAAGGCGTCCACAGCCATTTTAACATTTATATTTGTCATTCAAACAACAAAACAAACGCAAAAATCTGCATTCAACTTATACTGTAGTGGCATATGTTTAGATTTAAATATGTATGTATATATTTTTCACCCACTTGAAGTTGTGGGTCGCGGCAGCGAGACACAACTTCAAGTGGGTAAAAAATTAAATTTTATCGTGCAACGCTTTAAGACTTGATAATAATAACTTGGCAGTGGTTCAGTTTAGATCAACGTCAATACAAGCGAGGCTACACGATACGCATTTTTACGCGGAAGTGTAACAGTTAAAAATATAGCCAAATCATTATAAATAATTATGTAGGTATGTTATTATCTGATATTCTAGATTATAAAGCTATGATAAAAAAATGTGGCACTGGCAGCCGATATAGTAGCCGGTTTAGTAATATCAAAAGTCAAATCAAATGGTGGTGTACATTATAAAATGTTTGATTCGTTCGTTTAGCCTGTAATATGTGAAGGGCTCCATGCAATAACCTTTTAAGCGTCAATAACAGGTACTTGCTGATTACGACGGATTCGAGGTGCTGAGGTAGGGAAGATTATTGTGTAAAAAATCTTTGCTCTACGACCATTATAAAGCACTTTTCTCAGAAGCAAGTACATGTTTATGGCTGTTAGTGAGACAAATTTCACTATTAAAAACTGTTAAGTGCGTTTACCAGTAAATATTACTAAATAACATGTAGCAAATACTAACGGTAAACTCACTTAACATGTTCTTGCAAATAATAGAATCACAAATCAGAAATGGTAAGCACCATTAACATGATTTTACAAATATCAACACTATTAATTTTAAATGTGCAAAAGTATTCAGATAAATATGGTTGTGAAATTTCACAGATATCTAATCGATATCCATGATTTCCGGAAAAAATCCCGTAAATCAATAAAATGTAATGTCATTTACAATAAAATATTGTGATATTGAACTTGAAGACTGTTGGCAAATACCAGTTAACAAACTTTGAAAATGTGCGCAAGGCATGCTGGGAGTCTTAGATATGATTACTAAACTTACTTTACCAATATTATTGATAAGCCGACTTATTTTACGCGGAAGCTTTTGAAGTAAAAAAAATATTGAACTTTAACTTTGAAGTATTCATGTCATGGTGCTAGTATGTGTGATACTCGTAAGTACACCGCAATCGAGTCAGTGTTTAACCGAGCTTGTCGTTTTCTTCTTGGTCTGGGGAGCATGCGCATGTCAATGCTATACGAGGAGGTATGAGAATGGTGCCACCACTCTGCAGACAAATGGAGAAAGGAGCTATAGACAATATAGTTGCAAAAAGCTATGAGTAATGAACATATAAATTTAATAATGTTTAGCCGGGCATCTCATTTTTTCGGACTTATGGGGTCGTGGGTGGCCAGAGCGATTTCAGAAAGTCTTTATCGAGCTGAATTCTTTAAATCTTGGAACAATCCAATACACGTGGATTTGGGATGGGTCTAATGATAAGGAATGCCTGTCAGTGAAATAAAAAAATCACTGGATAAATGACATAGAAATAATAAACGCGAAGAGGAGCCAAAGGTTAAATTAGTTACGAACATATAGACTTATATTGTTATTATAATACCAACTAATGGAGTGTTTTGTAATTCTTGTCCTGTCTCACATCATACTAATATGTACAATGTATAAATAATAATACATAATAAATATTCTTGTCTTGTCTCATATCATACTAATATGTACAATGTATCAGGCTTGGGGCGAGTACTAGACAAAAGTACTCTCGAGTACAAGTACAAGTACAAGTACTGGATTTTCAAAAGTACTTGAGTACAAGTACAAGTACTTTAAAAGTACTTGAGTACACGTACCGAGTACTTTGGTTGTAAAAATTAATTATATGAAATGTATTCAATAAAAAAATGATTATGATATATGTTACTTCATGTTGATATATATGTGACCCGATCTGGCAAAACGAATCTTAATCACTTTTAAGACAATGGGGGTAGTGCACAAATTGCCTTTTTGAACTTCAAATGCCATTTTATCAAAATTATGCAATTTCATACTTCATATTTTTCTGAGTTTGTCGTGTCATATTTTTGGAGTTAAACACGCTACAGATTTATGTGATATACCATTTCAAAGGTAATTTTGTGTAGGTTCGGGATATCTTAGAAACTCTAATATTTAAATATGCAGCTTAAAACTCATTTTGCCAGATCAAGTCACATATAGATATAAAAAGTGGTGAAAATATTTTGTTATGGGACAGATATTGCATATCTGATGCTACGTCCCAGCCAATAGTGTAATATTGCATTTTCTTATCAGTACACTTAGTATTGTATGTTCCATGTAGGCCTACTACTTGGCGAATTAAAATAAATAAATAAATACAAATATAAATTGTCTGTGTCTAAAGCTTTACGTTGCAAAACACGCTAGCTTGAAAGCTTACAGTGGTTCTAATGATGTTTAAATTTTGGGCCAGTGCCGGCAACAATTGGCCGCCACTATAAAAAAAACGTTCAAATGAGCCTGAACACCCATTGTGTCAGGGAAAAGATCAAGGCTTTGCACTACAGAATTGTTTTGCGATAACAGTCACACATCAGTTACTGGTGATATAAAAGCAAATGTATCACCATAATACATGTATATCCTTACAAGATTCAGCCCGGCATACGCTGACATACTATCCTATTATTAGTTTAAAAATAACTTTTATGCAATTTACAGGAGGAGCACCTCAGTGTTGTATCTATTGTTATACTCGGTCCGTCATCGCATTTCGGGGACGGGAAGGGTTGTATAAATCCGTCGTAAGCCTACAGTTGACTCATTATGTAACCTCACACCTTTAACCCTTACGCGACACTAACGTGTTCAATTATATTTTTCTCTAATTTGCAGCTATAAAATAATTGCTGACTCAATTTCTAGCTTCAAATGACGAGCTACATAATCACGATATCAAAAAATAGACAAATAAAAAACATTTTTTCAACTTACCTGCTGCTTACTGGTGACCTGACGCAATGAATATTGTATATTTTAAGGTTATTTAGTATGCTAGACACCTGACGTCTTGTAAACTTGTACATACTTTCGTCTACTTTTATTTTTGTCTTGTTTTTCGTATGTACAGCTATCCGATTTTTTTTGATGGACCGCATTATAAATGATTTGTAATAATGATATAGGCCTATTAATATAGTGGTGTCCCGCAGTTAAAGGGTGATGCTTGCCGTCTAATTACTGTGGTCATCTGTGTTTGAACAGTACTGCTATACCAGGTGTTAATCCTATGTCTTCTCGGTACAATTCTGGTTAATTCTTGCCCCAATGTCATGGACATTAGCCCGGTATCGAGCCAAATTTAATGATCAGCTAAATCTAATGACACCAATATGGCGGCGGGGTGGGGACAGGCAGGGGGTATACTTGGCATGCGTTGGAGCCAAGACTACGCGTGGAGGGGTGATTAGAGGGTGTGTGGTGTTTAAATCTGTATATATGACTGCCGATATTTTTTGCATACGGATAATTACAAATGATTATAGCTCAAGTGTAAAAGATAATATACATGATGCATGTTTCCTACCAATAACTCGTGACTTCGTGCAATAAGCAAACCCTTTGCAATCCCATTTCACATATGCAATTATCTAATCCTTAAAATGTATGTCCTCTACAAAATAAATTGTAAAACAGTTCACATAAGTTCTACCAAATGGGCTGCATCTTCATGTCGCCCACCACGCATGTCATTTATATATGCGACATGCAGTGAATTAAATAGTGGAGATATTAAGATATTATGAATCTACATAATATATTTAAATAACAGTTTACGCTTCCGCTTATGCATATGGCTTAAACAACAGGCATACAACTCCCTAAACTAAGGGAAAATGTAAATTGTAAGCCTTTTATGTCAAATGTTTTATATTTGTTATTAGTATTTGCTTTAGTATTGATGTTATTTTTTACACGTATTTATTTAGCTACAATATCAGCAAACATGGTACGTTGAACCAAGGTTCGTCTAATGTTGGCCCACCGTGTACAACACTGGGCCAGCATTAGCCCAGTATTGCGCTTATCAGCTTCCCGTGTAATATATCCTTGTTTTGTAATATTTAATTAAAATGTAGAAATTCGCCAGTCAGCTAGATATGGGTTGCGCTGGCCACGGTACATGAAACATATAACGCATGGTCAGCGTTCATCTAATATAGCCAGTTAGTATAGTTGTGTGTAGTATTGGTCAACGTTCATCTGATTGAAAATAGGTTTATTGTCGGAGTATCAGTTGCATAACAGGCAATAATGATAATAAATCGCAGTTGCAATTAACGTGATCAAATATGTTGTTGCACGGGAAATAAGACTAAACGCAAATATTCAACAATTAGAAAGATATAATCAGGTATAGCTTATTCGAAATATACATACAAAGGTATGACAATGCAGGCAATGGAAAATACGTATGATAAATATTATTAGTAAATTAAATTGTTCTGAAAATTACTTATGATTAAATGTATATTTATATAATCATTAGAACTACTGGAATTTAATGCGTTGCAATATAGGCTAATTCCAAAAAACAACACACAACAATATTTGATAGTTCATTCAATTTTGCCAGTCAGTTAGCTATGCATAGCGCTGGTCAGTGTTCATCTACTTTCGCCAGTCAGCTTACTATATGTACAAGCTGTTCACCGGTCATCTAATTTCGCCATTCAGCCACTATATGTATAGCGCTGGTCAGTGGTCATCTAATTACGTCGACCAACTAACCAGGCCTATATGTACAGCGCTGGTCAGTGGTCTTCTAATTTCGCCGACCAGCTAACTAGGCCGGTATGTATAGCGCTGGTCAGTGGTCATCTAATTTCGCCAGTCAGTTAACTATATGTACAGCGCTGATCAGTGGTCATCTAATTTCGCCAGTCAGCTTCCTATATGTACAGCGCTGGTCAGTGGTCATCTAATTTCGCCAGTCAGGTAACTGTATGTACAGCGCTGATCAGTGGTCATCTAATTTCGCCAGTCAGCTTCTTATATGCATAGCGCTGGTCAGTGGTCATCTAATTTCGCCAGTCAGTTAACTATATGTACAGCGCTGGTCAATGACATCTAATTGTGCCAGTCAGCCAACTATGCAAAGCGCTGGTCAGCGTTCATCTAATTTCGCTAGAATGCATGTATAATTAGTTAGTCCACACCGAGTCTCAACTGTTTTATGAGATAATACTGGTAGTTATAAACTACTTGTTCACTTACGTGACATTAATTGTCCGGTGCTGAGGAACTATCGGCTGAGCGTCTATGCAGTTGGGCCATTATTGTGCAAATATTATGCAAATACCGTTTGATCGTCCTAACAAGTAGTAGTAGTAAATCATTGCTTCACGTCACTTTTCGGCACAAAAGGTCTTTTAAGTGACATTATAATACGATAAAAACGTCCCAACAAACACGAGACAAAAATAAAATGAATCGGGCTTTAGGCCACATTTGTGCACATATAGGCCAAACTGGGCCAGGAGAACCTCCTGAGGATGGTGAGAAGATTGAGATGACACTGTCCTCCAGACACAGGATTCGAAATTCAAGCCCTGGCGGTCTGAGGCCGAGCACGCTACCTCTCGGTCACGGAGGCTACCCACAATACTGACTTTCACACGTGGATGGGGAAGAAACATTTTTTGTTTCTTTCAAACCGCCGAGACCGGGATAACCTACCCCGAACTCTGGCGTGAAAGGCAGCGGTGCTAACCACTACCCTAGGGCCCCCGCCCAACAAACACGAGACGAGACGAGAACGTGGCCTAACATTATACCACCATTGGTTAAATGCCTCGTGTTGGCTGTGGATTAGCTACGACGGAAGGTGTGTTGTAAGTGTGATTTTAAAATGGCGCGACATCATTGTTGAAATCACGCCTTCCACCCTTTAAATGGTTACTGGTCCTACCGTATAGTATAGTCATGTGTAAATGCTATATATCAACATGTATGCCTGTTTTCCAGAGACACGTCTCTTGTCTTTTTTTCAAGAATAGCTTATTATTTTTTTTGTGAACTACACTAGGATAATTGTATATACAAGGTAGAACAAGCAATTAGCAGCATGATATATAGTGAAAAGGTGCACTTTTGTTATCAGTTAATGTAAGTACTTGGACTAGTTTGAAATAATTTCAAAGTAATTATTAAATTATTTTTCAATATAATATGTAAATGGGTGGAAAACGAATCATTAACTGAATGTTTCATATCCCGCTATAATGATTTGCCTGTGAGCTGTTTTGGATCAATTTAAGATGACTAGTACTCGTAAAGTACTTGTAAGTACTTGTTAAAAGTACTTTTATTTTTTAAAAGTACTTGAGTACAAGTACGAGTACAAGTACTTTTTAAAAGTATGAGTACTGAGTACTGACGAGTACTGCAAAATCGGTACTCGAGTACCGAAGTACCGAAGTACCGAGTACTTTAGCCCAAAGCCTGCAATGTATACATGATAAAATTAAAAAGTATATATATTCTCGATACATAATTTGAACGATAAATCCATGCATAAGAATAACAGACACACTGGTATTCCTATTCACAAAATGTAAAATAGAATGTTTAAAGCCATAGTTAACTCGTCATTGTATGCGGGACACAGGCGTCCCAGAATTCAACACTTTTCTTGCTCCGATAAATGGGTGCATGTCCATAGATGTGACCTGTGCAACCAGCAAACACGATACAATGATTCAGTGCCGAGCTGACCCTGGACCACCGCCTGCGACGTTGGTTCGAAATCACCCCAACACTGAGTCTTTTTTTGGTGAGACTTACATGGTTATATCGTTCCATTCGTTTGTTGTAAGCTGATTTCCATTCATCGAGGCGAAGGCATATATGATATGAGTGCACAAGTGTGGATCAATGTTAGAAGGTAGGAACTTGCCCTTGCCATTCCGGTACTGCGACCAGTTCGTGTAGTAACATACTCTCTTTAACTTTGACGCTGCTACAAATAAGAGGAAAACAAACAATGTTGAGTTGTATAAGCTGAGTGGTATATGCCAAGAGATATATGCTGAGCGGTATATGTTGATTGGTTTATGCTGAGTGATATAATATATGCTGATAGGTATAAGCTGAGAGGTATATGCTTAGTTATATTTGTTGATTGGTATGAAATGATTAGTATATGTTGAGTGGTATATGATGAGTGGTGTATGGTGAGAGATATATGCTGAGACGTATATGCTTAGTGATATATGTTGAGTGTTATGTATTGATAGATAGATAGATGGTTTATTTCATTCCAGCATAGGCCCATCGGCCTGTGTGCAAATACATAATATAGTGCAATATATACATTATGTGCGGTGTCTGAGCGAGGAGACAGGATGATATTTCCATTTCAGTACAATAATGTGTAACATTCGCAGATAATGACCGTTTTTCATAAATTTGCAAACACTACCAGTCCAAAATAAACAAATATAGCTAAATTATTAATAGTTTTACTGTGTTCTGAGGATGATAGTTCAACAAATTTATTCATAGATGGTTTGGTCCAAAAATAACGTGAAATGCATTTTGATCTCAAAGCTTTTAAACGTTTACACAAAAAACAAAAAATGATACTCGTCACCCAATATTTCACATTCTTCACATAGACGTTGGTGAGAGGGGCGTGGCCGTTGCCATTCACCAGAGACTACATGTATCATGAGGTATGTTACTGGTTTTTTTGTAATAAATTTAACCATGGCTTGTCTATATTTACAAACTTTAACGACATTGAAATAAAAACTGTAATGTGGCTCCAATTTAAATTTTCTATACATAATACCATCAGTACTTATCCTTGTAGACACTGTGACCGGTGGCAATACAGTGGTCTCCAGCCCCAGTCGGTCTATCCAGTTTACAGGGATATCTCGAAAACCCCCTCGACCCCCTCGACCCCCTTGCCCCTCGACCCACGACCCTTGACTTTAATTTTTTAATTGCTTTTTTTATTGGATAGACTAGCCTATTCATAAAATTCGGGAAACAATATCAGGTCAATGTTGGCTCACCGTCTGCGACGCTGGCCTAACATTGGCTGAACGCCTCCTGTATATTTTGGGAGAGGCACGATACGCAATATATGCTGGCACTTGATTAGGCGTATAATAGATTGCCATCTGAGTCCCACCACTGTCTTACATTAAAGGTGTAGTCAACTGTCAAAATTCGCGGGACAAGGGTCCCCCAGAAGGCAATAGTGCCCGTGGGTAAGCCAAGGCCCTATTCCATAAAAATACTAAATATGCGTTTCATACCCAAAGCCTCATTAAGAGCAAGTTCTCAAATCACAGCAAGTTCATATATACTTGAGCGACATCTATGAGTTAATAATTCAAAGCCCTTGTCTTTTGCCCCTACTTGGTCGCCTACTTGCAAACAAACTGACTGTATTACTGGGGGATTTGGCAACTGCTTGACCCCCAAGTTTGTATCGTCACCCAGTAAACAAAAAACATTTGTATGACTTCATGCAATGTTGGACCAACGTCGAAGACGCTGGGCCGACATTGCATAAATGTCATACAAATGTCTTGCGTTTGCTGGGCAGGAGGACTTCCTCTCAAACATTGTACATTTATCTAATGTTGGTTCAATGTTGGGCCAGCGTCGCAGACATTGGCCTAACATTCAAACAGCATTGGATCAATGTCTCGTTTGAGTAGTATCTTGTAATCAGTTCAGTGGCTATATTAAAGCCGTCAATCTGTACTCAATAGGCTACTGTTGGCCTACACTTGACCGTCCCAGGCATGCGCGTTTTGAAGCTGAATGATTCTTTAACGCTGGCCCAACAGTGTTCCAGTCCAATGATAGCTAAGCACAGCAAGCACTGAGCATTGAATCAATGTTGGATTTTTGCTGGCCCAACGTCTGTAACGCTGGCCCACCGCTTGCGATGCCGGTGCCAAAGCGTGTGACTGAATGATACAAGCGAGTGACATGCCAGGTGATATGACTGGCAAGTGGTTTTTTTGCACCAAAAAAACAAGAGGCATTCAATCCCATGCTTGGGTTAATATAGGCTACATAACAGTTAAAGTTGGACAAGCGTCCTAAAAAGTGACTCAACATTAAAATGTGTTTGGCCAGCGGTAGGCCTACGTGTATTATTGATAAAACTATAATCGATGGCCACCTATTAAAGAAGAGACATTAAACCAACGTCGGTGGATGGTGGACCAGCGTAGCAGACGGTCAGCCAACATCACTTGATAGCCAGGTTAGCATCACAGTAGGCCTATATTATAATTTCCCGAATGTTATTATTATACAAAAATTATAATTAGATAAACAAATAAAAACTGTTTTTAAAATTAAGTCGAGGGTCGAGGGTCGTGGGTCGAGGGGCGAGGGGGTAGAGGGGGTTTTCGAGATACCCAGCTTACAGTGTTCCTTGAACCGAACGCCGAGGGATCATTTCGCGACTACCATCTTAGCCGAATCATCCACCATGATCATTTTGCGTGATCAAGATCTACTTAAGGCATGTGACAACGTCGCAATCTTTTCACACTAAGTTCCAAAGTAAATAAAATGTAATCACTTTTTGCATGAATCTTGGAACCACGAATAACATATTCTCTAAAATCCTGATATTATTATGCCGTAGCCTGACATTAACAATCATAATAGCATGTATATGCATTACAATTTCTTCTCCTGTCTTTGTATCATATTCACCACAACTGTTTCAACATTATAATAATATAATCTCACATCAATATGATGGCATATCCTATAATTTTCCTCTCATATCTAATATCACATTTGATATAAAATTATAGATTTTAATATGACTTCCAGAAAAAAATCACATGCTTGTCCTGCGGATATTGTTATTTTTACATTGTACACTGCTTAAATGTTGGAATACCAATTGTGTGATCTTACGAAATGCAGTCTCAGCTGGTTACTTTAGTGGATCCATCTAGCGCTTACCCCCTTAGTGGACCCAGCTGTCAGCGCCGCTGATCCACTTAGTGGATCCAGCCAGTTCTGGTCCTCTTAGTGGGTCCAGCCAGTGTCGATTCACTAAAATAGTGGATCCAGCCAGTGCCGAGCCCCTTAGTGGATTCAGCCAGTGCTGGTCAACTTAGTAGATCCAGCCAGCGCTAGTCTCCTTAGAGGATACAGCCAGTGTTGATCAACTTAGTGGATCCAGCCAGTGCTGGTTCCCTTAGTGGATTCAACCAGTGCTGGTCAACTTATTGGATCCAGCCCGTGCTGGTCCCCTTAGTGGATCCAGCCAGTGCTGGTTTTCCCTAGTGGATCCAAATATACTACAGCTGGTCCATTTAATGGATCCAGCCAGTGCTGGTTCCCTTAGTGGATCCAGCCAGTGCTGGTCTCCCTTAGTGGATTCAGCTATACTACAGCTGGTCCATTTAGTGGATCCAGCCAGTTCTGGTCCATTTAGTGGATCCAGCCAGTTCTGCTCCATTTAATGGATCCAGCCAGTGCTGGTCCCCTTAGTGGATCCAGCCAGTGCTGGTCTCCCTTAGTGGATCCAGCTATACTACAGCTGGTCCATTTAGTGGATACAGCCAGTGCTGGTCCAACTTAGTGGAACCAGCCAGTGCTGGTCTGCCTTAGTGGATCCAGCTATGCTACAGCTGGTCCATTTAGTGGATATTTAATGGATCCAACCAGTGCTGGTCCCCTTAGTGGATCCAGCCAGTGCTGGTCTCCCTTAGTGGATCCAGCTATACTACAGCTGGTCCATTTAGTGGATACAGCCAGTGCTGGTCCAACTTAGTGGAACCAGCCAGTGCTGGTCTGCCTTAGTGGATCCAGCTATACTACAGCTGGTCCATTTAGTGGATATTTAATGGATCCAACCAGTGCTGGTCCCCTTAGTGGATCCAGCCAGTGCTGGTCTCCCTTAGTGGATCCAGCTATACTACAGCTGGTCCATTTAGTGGATACAGCCAGTGCTGGTCCAACTTAGTGGAACCAGCCAGTGCTGGTCTGCCTTAGTGGATCCAGCTATACTACAGCTGGTCCATTTAGTCGATACAGCCAGTGCTGGTCCCCTTAGTGGATCCAGGCAGTGCTGGTCCACTTAGTGGATCCAGATATTGATGGTCCCCTCAGTAAATTTAGCCAGTGCTGCCCCCCTTAGTGGATTCCGGCAGTGCTGGTCCACTTAGTGAATCTAGCCAGTGATAGTCCCCTTAGTGGATCCAGTCAGTGCTGGGCAACTTATTGGATCCAGCCAGTGCTGGTCCGTTTAGCGGATCCAGCCAGTGCTGATCCCCTCAGTGGATCCAGCCAGTGATGGTCCCCTTAGTGGATCCAGCCAGAGATGGTCTCCTTAGTGGGTCCAGCTAGTGCTGGTCCATTTAGTAGATTCAGACAGTGATGGTTCCCTTAGTGGATCTAGCTAGTGCTGCTCCACATATTAGATCCAGCCAGTGAGGGTTCCCTTAGTGGATCCAGCTAGTGTTAGTCCTTTTAGTATATTCAACTAGTGATGGTCCCCTTAGTGGATCCAGCTAGTGCTGGTCATTTAGTATGACTCGGCCAGAGCCACTTAGTGGATTCAGCTAGCGTGCTAGTCTCCTTTATGGATCCAGCGTTAGGATCCAGTTAACGCTGGTCCTCTTAGTGGATTCAGAAAGAGCTGGTCCCCTTAGTGGATCCATATAGCGTTCTTTCCATTAGTGAATCAAGCAATAGCAGGTCCCGCTAGTGGATTCAGCTGTCTCTTTTATTAGACTGTAGATGATGTTTTTTTGGGCCGGTTCTTTTAGCGAGTCCTGTCTCAACTTGGGACTGAAAAAGGGTGATCCATATTGCATGATAGTCTGTTTGTGAGGCGATCCAATACCGGGTCGCCACTATGCATACACTACATGCATTCCACAATAATTATCAGCGATGCCTAATAATGACACATCCAGACTAGACAATAATACAATGTACAATATACCATCATCACAATGTTCTACATCTTTTTTGAGTGCAATCCTTCATGTAAAATATGCTCCCAACAGAAACAGTGTTTATATAGTTATATAGGCTGTTTCTAAACAAAGATAGTATGTCTTGATGGGTAAATGGGCCATTTTCAAAATATTGAGCAAAAACGGTAAAGACATGTCTTCAACTTTTTTCAAAAAGTTTGCATTTTTCCATTATTGTTATCATTCAATCAGTTAAAGACATGTATTTAGAACTCAGAATTTTTTTAACAAGCATTTATCTTGGAAAATCAAGTGTTTATTCGATATAATATGCTTGATTTGTCTTCACCGTGAGGTGTCCGAAATTGGTTTGCGATTTTTTGAAAACTTGTTAATGTCATATAATTACGTTATTGCAATTCATGACAGGTTGGCCCTATTTCTAAGATGTCTTTTCTTGATAATAAAAATAAATATGTGTAAAAACGTTGACTGAATCACCAGTTATTCAACATTTAGCCGTGGTCCAAGTTTCGGAATGCAAATGTCTTTACCGTTAACAAGAACCCCTATGTTGTAGGCTAATCCTCGTTAAATAAATATGTTTAAACCAAGAACCCCTAAGGCCTATTATTTCTGCAAATATTCACCAGATGGCTCTAGCACGTAAATTCCCGGATCTAGTCAACTATTTTTTTCTTGGAGTAAACAAGATTTGATTTATGGACAAAAATAAATGCAATATAAGTGTAAAATAGAAAGTAACAAATAAATGTCACAACAATAGGATCGTTATAGTGATTTGTCTTTCCCATTAAAACAGTAAAGACCGGCATAAAACGGTAAAGACAAATACTATTTTAAAAGGTAAGTTCTGTGGAAGTTCAATGTCCCTTTAGTCATAAGGTGTAGAAGTCTGCATACAATTATACTGAAAACCAGGCCTGCTATATAAAGCTTATATCACCTATTTATTTAACGATTTTTCTTTACCGTTGCAGCAACATCTTTACCGTTACAAAACCGTCTTTACCGTTTAATGTTCTGTCTTTACCGTTATAAAATTGCCTACTATTTAAGCCATACCGGTAACGACAAAAAAAGATTTCTAATAATGTCTCTAAAAGTGCTAATACATAACATGCTACTTGGATATTGCACACTGATGTTTGGCATAGTATCCTATATGCGTCATAACATTTATATTCACAAAAGCAAAATTATTTTTTGGCAAAGTGTCTTTACCGTTATTACTCAATTTTTTTGAAAATGGCCCATATATAAGTTTTAAAACCTGTTCTTGTCGGCACGACAACATCGAAGCGTGTCCGGAATCAGTTTTTTCAAGCGCAATTTTATTTGCCATAATTTTGGTATCTTATCTCTGCGGCATTTTAAACTACTTCGTAACCTACTTGTTTTCATATAATATCACTATACTATCACATATTTTTTTTGGCATTTTTATATATCGAATCATGCATGTCTTTCGACATCTTGACATTGGTTAATTTTAGCCATAGTATTATAAAAAAACAATGGACATCAGCGACACAAATTCATTTAAATTACCAGCACCAAGATAACGGCAACATAAGTAATAGTCATTTTTTGTTGTCAAACACGGAAGTTGAACGTTCATAGTTCAACAATTTGTAATATTACTATTAAATACACCCCGCAATAATTGAACAAAACTACTAAAAACTGATATGTGACAGCAATAATAATTTCTCATAGCACACGCAATATTCCCTGCGAAATGCCAACACACGTTTATTTTAGTAGGCGTAAGTAAACGTGCTGCGTGATTATGCAAAGTGGTATATTTTACAAAAACTACAATGCACAAAACAGACATACCGTCATTTGTGTGACTTTTTTTCAAAGCAAACGGCTATACATGTATCAACAGTTAGTTTCATGTTCGATTTTCCGCTAATATCCAAGCGGGTGACAAACTGGCGAGCCCCGGTGTAACCCCGGTGTGACAAGCTCGCAGCGTTAACCTGTCTTATGGTGGATATTAAATAAGGCAAATATTAAAGTATGGGCTGTTTTAGAGCTCTGAGAGCGGTTTTATTGGATTCCTCGACCACGGAAATATTGGATTACATATATTACTTTATTCGATACGACCAGTGGTATTTCAGATATTTTAGAGAATCGAAATTATAGTAATGGCGGCACTTCCAAACGTGTGAATAAATGACGTTATCCAACGTTACAATATTGCTGAAACACTTTAAATTATGCCGTCATATTTTGTTGAATGTAATATGATGCAAAACAAAGTCATGATATTTCGTGTTTGCATTAATCAGGAGGTTTGCATTGGTTAATTTAAGCTATGCTATAAACGTTAGTCGAAAGGAAATATATTGGTATCCATGGTAACGGAGATTACTTGGAAAACTACTAGATAGTCGATTATGGAGCACTAGTACCTGGATAAGTTATCAAAAACACATTATTATTACTTTGATACTAAACAAAGGTGAATATATTGCACTTGGCTTCCACCCTTTGAAACATACTACCTGTAGTCCGGCCTTTTTGGCCTATGTTGCATATTCGCCGAAATGGGTTGTTAAGGAAACAGCGTCATAAATATGATAAATATATTCTTTCAAAATAATCAATTTTAAAAAAATAGATCAAGATCACAAATAAATTTATTTTTATATTTTTCAGCTTTTTTTGAGCAAAAAAACTGTGAATTTGCAGCAAAGTCACTTAAAACAATTTTTTTTTAAATTTTTGAGAACAAACCTTCATTTCCCCATGCTTCACTTTTGCCACCATTCGTCTAACTTTAGGGTGTTACTTCACATATTGGAACACTTTTTTAACATAATTATCAGTAAATTCATCAAAATCACATAACATTGACATAGAATCATTTTAAAAACCGTGGAAATCGATTCAACAGCACATAAATACTATAAAATCTACAACAAAATAATTTAAATGGGCCAATTATTTATCAAATTATGACACACAAAACATGAAATAATACGGATGGCGGCCATCTTGGAAATATTTTAAATTGGACCCCGTGGGACATTTTTTTTCACTGGTAACACCTGAAATGTGAGAATAGACATCTTAGGGCTACATCAACTGGTTTTGGAATTTAGTTTTAGGGGGGGGGGGTGCATGGGGACCTATTTTGGCTGCCAGACTAAGATGACCAATATGTTTTGCCTTGTCTAGTTTACCATTTAACAGTCTAAAACCTGTTAATTTACAAAATTGAAGCAGACGCTTACCGTTTTCATTAATAACAATATCTTTAGAGACACGCTTTTCAATATTAGAATATGTCTGAAATAATACATCATCAGGAAGTGGTAAATGGTAATCATTAGCTGTGGTAATATCATAATCGGGATGATCGGCTGTACGAGCGTTTAGAAAAATACAATCCACTTCTGATTCTGATGTATTGCAGAATGATCTAAAATTGTTAGAGATTTCGGCGAAACGTTGGAAAATATATTTTAATGTAATTATGTAAAGTTATGTAAATTTCTAAAGCACATTGTCATATGAAATTTGAGTATTATGTAGACGGTCAGCCACTAACAAGGGTTGATTCCATGATTGACTTAGGAGTCACATTGACTACCAGTATGACTTCTAAAAATCGCATTTTAAAAAGGGTCTTAAAGGCTCAATGTATGTCAGGTTTGGTCAAACGTACTTTAGGATTTGATGCCCCTGTGGCAATAAAATTGCAGTTGTATCTTTCTCATGTTAGAAGCTTACTTGAATATTGTACACCTTTGTTGTCTCCGTACCAGGTAAATGAAATTATGCGCATTGAAAGGGTTCAACGTCATGTTACAAAATTTATTTTAAATGATTTTCATCTGATGTCTCATACAGAGATAGATGTCTAACTTTAGGTATACTGCCACTGTGTTACCGCAGAGAAATTCTCGATCTGTGTTTCCTAGTTAAATGTCTACATGGTGAAATTGATATTAACATTAACACATACCTACAATTTGTACAATCAAATACCAGCAGACGGTCTGCCAACAAAGGAATATTATTTTATTTAAACATGACAAAAACTGTACAAGCGCAATATATGAACTTTAAATGATTAGCTCGTCTATGGAACAAGCTTCCGCAACATATTCGCATGTCAGATAGTTTAGGCCCATTTAAAAGACAGTTGGGTGTTTTGTATAAGTCACATTTAATTGATTTCGATATTAACAATCGTTGTACATGGGGTATTAATTGCTGCTGCTCTGGGTGTGATGTACGATAATACTTGGTCTGAGAAACATATGCTTTACATTGATATCACCGCAACCTTTACTGTCTGAGTTGATGGGGGAAAGCTTTTCGCTACGCTTCCAAAAACTCGACAGCGAGGTTGGCGGATGGTTCTGATGTCCATACTTAGGTGTTGGCAGTCGACGAACCACCGTGTCCGACTTTTTCCAAAGACTCGACAGCGAGGTCGACGGATGTTTCTGATGCTAACGTAGGTGTTGGCAGTTGACGAACGAACACCGTGTCCGACTTTTATTGGTATGTATACATTGTGTTTCGGTAGCGCGAGGGCTTTACGAGCTGACGCCAGCCGATGGTTTTTAGACTAATCGTAATAATTGTATATAGGGATGTATATGTTAAAAGCATGACAATTATTATAACTTGCATATTTTTATTATAAAAATATTCTACTTGTATTTATTTTATAGGTTTCTACGCTTTCCAGAGTGTGTTTTTGCTACTATTTATATTGATATGTAGTTATTTTATCTCTGGTTTTGGCGCGGGAAACTCATATTATTATGTATATTATTTTTTTATACTTTTATGCTTATACTTTTTGTACATAGATGAATATAAATATAGTTGCTGCCTAGCTTGCAGAGGCTTATATAAGCCTGTTCTAACGCAGCACGACCAATGTTGTATATACTATTTTAATGATATAATGTGTATATTTTTTTGTATCTGTTTTTAAATATATATATGTATTGGTCAAAAGCTAAATAAAATAAAATAAAAAGTCGCCAACAATAAAATAAGTATAGTTATCACATGACGTACCAAAGTCTGCTAAATCATCAGTAAGCTCTTGAAAATCATCACATAGTGATTAGTATATGTTGAGTGGTATATGCTGAGCGGTATATGCTGAGCGGTATATGCTGACAGGTATATGCTGAGTGGTATATGCTGAGAGGTATATGCTGAGAGGTATATGCTGAGAGGTATAAGTTGCGTGGTATATGTAGAGCGGTATATGTTGAGTGGTATATGTTGAGTGGTATATGTTGAGTGTTATATGTTGAGTGGTTTATGTTGAGTGGTATATGTTGAGTGGTTTATGTTGAGTGGTATATGTTGAGTTGTACATGTTTAGTGGTATATGTTGTGCGGTATATGTTGAGTGGTATATGTTGATTGGTATATGTTGAGTGATATATGCTGAGTGGTATATGCTGAGAGGCATATGTTGAGCAGCATATGCCGATTGGTATATGCTGAGCGATATATGCTGATTGGTATAATATATTATCAGCATATTAATCAGCATATTATGCTGATTAGTCCATGCTGAGTGGTATATGCTTATTGGTATATGCTGATTCGTATATGTTAAGTGATATATGCTGAGTGGCATATGTTGAGTGGTATATGCTGAGAAGTATATGCTGAGTGGTATATGCTGAGAGGTATATACTGAGTGAGTGGTATATGCTGAGTGGTGTTTTGTGAGAGGCATATGCTGCGTGGTACACTAATAGTCTCCTAGGAGCCAGAGAGCTGTGTCTGTGACTCACTTGAGTGGTGTATATAACACTCTCACTGCTAGGAGAATGTATAATTATGTCGAATAATATGCACCACAAAAACACATGGAGTTGAATTATAACTATACTGTACTGATTATAATTGGACAGCCATATCTATTAGTTAAAGCTCTATTTACTGGTTAATAAAATGGTAATGAAACGACCGATAACATACTTAGTAGGCCCTACGTTCACAGAACAAAAGGTACACCGTATTAGTATCATCACTTTGACTTGTGGTTGCATTTCTTTTCATTTTTTATCATTAATACCGTCATAATGACACAATTCTCAGTCTTACCTTGTAATGGTCCATGGGAAAGCAAGATTAGCAGACACGCCGCAACAAAGAGGTAGCAGCGGACCATAATCAAGAAATACGTCCGTCAATGTTCAGTGAAGATGATGTAATAGAGAAGAATACCCCCCAGTCTAATAGATTCGGTTATGTTAACATTACTAAATAATTCAACAGAACTTAGGTACTCTGCCAAAGATGAACATAAAATGACGTGGCGACGGCCCGTACCATCTTTGTATTTATTGTTCATCGTTCAATCATGCGACCCTTCCTCTCTCGCCATGTATCACGACAGGGGCATCATAATAACCGACTCCCCAGCGCGTCCCAGGAAACAGTTAGCTTTTTCCGATTTATTTGAATACCAGTCCTATGTTATGGGTGTACGGCGATTATAAATATGTTTACTCTTACAGTGCGAGGATCGATAATTCTACCTGATCGAGGATCGATCAGGTAGAATCATCGCCTCAGACACTGACTCCACTTGCTACACGATCTAATCCAGATCCAGAGGCCCAGGCCTTCGCTGATAAATTCCTGTGTATACTGTCGGACGGTAGGATCGTTGATGCCTTGACGAAGATTCTGCTCCAACCGGTATTGACCAGGCTCAACAAGACAGACGCCAAGATCCAGACACTGACTGATCAGGTCTCCAGTCTAGAAGATCAGGTAACGGATCTCAAAAATGAAATTACCTCACTTAAAAACAGCCAAGACGAATTGGAACAGTACGGACGGCGAAATTCGTTAAGAATATGGATGTCTGATCCAGAAAACCAAGGTGAAAACACGGATGAACTTGTTTTAAAATATGCAGAGAAGGTCAGTGTTACTGTTCAGCAGGTGAAATCGGTAGATCACACCGCGTTGGTCGTCACCCGTCGGCGAAAACCAGAAACGCCTCCCAGGTCAAGCCCCGACCTATTATAGTGAAATTCAACACTTACAATTCACGACAGAAAATCTTCAAGGGTATCTCGAAAACCCCCTCGACCCCCTCAACCCCCTCGCCCCTCGACCCACGACTTAATTTTTAAAACGTTTTGGTTTGTTTATAATATAATAATAACTTCTGTATAATAATGACATTCGGGAAACTTATACAGGCCTACTGTGATGCTAACCTGGCTATCAATAATGTTGGCTGGCCGTCTTTACGCTGGTCCAGCATTCACCCGACGTTGGTTTATGTATCATGTTTATATTACTGGTTGGCCGCCGATTGGCGCGATAATACATGTAGGCCTACAGCTGGGAAAACACATTTTAATGTTGGTTCACTGTTTACAAGGCTTGCCCAACTTTAACCCAAGCATGCCTCTTGTTTTTTGGTGCGTAAAGAACACTTGCCACCTTCACCAGTGTTCACCAGTCATATCACCCGGCATATCACTCACCAGGCCCCTTCACCAGTGTTCACCAGTCATATCACCCGGCATATTACTCACCAGCTTCATTCAGTCACACGCATTGGCACCCGCATCGCAAGAAAGCGGTGGGCCATCGTTTGGCCAGCATTAAACCAACACTGGTTTAATGCTTCGTCCTGACTGTGCTTAGATATCACTGGACTGGAACAATGTTGGGCCAGGTAAGACAGTAGTGGGACTCAGATGGCAGTCTAACGCCTTATCAAGTCCCCCCATATATTGCGTATTGTGTCTCTCCCAAAACATACACGAGGCGTTCAGCCAATGTTAGGCCAGCGTCGCAGACGGTGAGCCAGCATTGACCTGATATTGTTTCCCGAATTTTCGCATTCGACCTATCAAAAAACAATGAAAAAATTAAAGTCGAGGGTCGTGGGTCGAGGGTCGAGGGGCGAGGGGGTCGAGGGGGTTTTCGAGATATCCAATCTTGAATGCCAGGAAGAATGTTGAAGGAGTTTTTGTTGGTGAGGATCTCACTCAGCTGCGAAGTACATCGTTTCATAAAGCCCGCCAAGAACGTGCCGCCTCCCGCTTTCTACATTGCTGGTCCAGCGACGGTAACATCAAAACTAGACTTCACAATAAAACCGTACATATACAGTAACAAACCAAGCTCAGCTAGAACAGTTGATTCAAGACACGCTCACCCAGAAATAGCTCAGGATGTGTGAACACAAATTCTCATATAATAATAGTCATACATAATATAGATGTGTATTGATTACATGAACTAATTTACTTTAGAACAGTATCGCTGCTATTCCATGTTGAACAGCCTATATTTAAAGCCCATACCAATCCTAGTCTTGCTATGATTCATCTTATTCAATTGATGTATTTTAAGTGGGTGTTTTCTTTTCACAGGGCTATCAAGTGTCACCTACTAGTATATAAATTAGCATACGGAACTAGATCGACTTGTATGTAGCATGTACAAATGTCATTTAACCATATAAGTACTAGCGACATTCACTTGATGTTATATAAGTGTTCAGAAGTGGATGTTACTCTGCACTGTGGTATCTATTGTGTCACCTATATAATTTTCATCAGCATACGGAACTTGATCTAGGCCTATAACAAATGACATTTTATTTAACCCAACTTGCTGGAATACTACTATCAATATTTTAAAACGTTTCATCTTCAGCGGCTACATTGTGTCGATTATATATTCATTTCAATGATATTGTATATACCGTGATATAATGGTATGTTTCATGTGCTTTGACAGCTGGACCCACATGATCTTGTGTGGATGTGAACTACAACAATTACATACAGTATGTTGTCAACCGCATCTATCTAGCATTGAGTCGGTGCATCGTGTAAACTGTTTGTTGGGAACTAACAACCTAGCTACTACCATTTAACCCTACAAGAGCTGATGGATTTGTTGTTGAACATTTAAATCGACATTTTAAAAAAATCCTGTTTTGACATGGAATACTTAAACGTGCATGTCATAATATTCAACCCGTATACTTTATCACGACCGTATCTTAGCAGATGTTTGCCTTGACATAAGTATGCATCTAACTCTGGTCGGTGCTGGTTTGGCGTTGGTCAACCGTCCACGACATTGGACCGGTGCCAGACCGGCATCGATTCGGCATCTTGTGTCTGCTTGGAATTGGAATTGTATTGCTATGCTGTTCAGCTTTTGTAGAAGATGTTTATAATATTTGATGTTGGCCCATCGTCTGCAATTTTTGTACTGTAAGGAGCTAATGCCGGTAGCGAGCCAAATTTAATGATCAGCTAAATCTAATGACACCGATATGGCGGCGGGGTGGGGGCAGGCAGGGGGTATACTTGGCATGCGTTGGAGCCATGACTACGCGTGGAGGGGTGATTGAGGAAGTGTGTGGTGTTTCAACCTGTATACATGACTGCCGATATTTTTTGCATACGGATAATTACAAATGATTATATAATAGCTCAGGTGTAAAAGATAATATACATGATGCATGATTCCACTGCCAAATCCAGATATAAAATAATCTCATATTGGTATATAGCAGGGTTGGGTGCAAATATATTTTACTTGCGTATACAAGTACAAAATGATCAAGTATAAGAACATATTTTCTTCAAATATACTGTGGTACATTACAAGTACATTTGATATGTACTTGGATACAGTGGTCAAGTAGCTACCTAGTACATCGTCGTTATTATCGATATGTAATAATAAATATATGCACAACAAAATGAATGAAACTAAATCACCTCAGCACAAAAGTATTGTTTTTGTCACACTATATCTATTGTTGTTCACTGACTAATATGTTAAAACAACTCATTTAATTCTGGTATGCTCCTTTTAATATGATCTTCATGTGGATGATCAGCGCTCAGAAATATGTTTGTGATAGTAACATGATTAGCTATTGAAAGTTGACCCTTATGCTGCTGAATTGTTTGTGAGTATTTTTCATTCGCTTAAAGCTGGAATTGCTGACGCAATTTCCAGCTTCAAATGAATAAAAAATAATATTATTTGCTTGAAAACGTATATATACGGTCTTAGCAGCACAAGGGTTAATAGCTCAATGATCAAAAGTTGTTTGTTCTAAAACTGAATACGACATACTAAGGATTTTTTTTAGTTTGTGTCCAAATTAAAATCCTTATATTTAACAATATACTTATCAAGCCAAAAGAAAATTTAATTCCCGTTGACGCTTCTATAAGGGCGAATATATCGGTTCTTGTCACTGAAAGGGTTTATAGAGTGGCCTCAGTTTTTTATCACACCTGCTAATCTGCTAACTGGTAACACGGCCCAGTGACATCGGGTGCACTAAAGCGACACGCCAATCGGGCAATTAACCCTTCCGCCACTAAGACATTTGAGTAGTTGTTTTTCTGTTGATTGTTTATAATGACATATTAATTATTTTCACAAAATGAGACATCGGAATTTCCTGAAAAATTATAATATTATTGTAATGCATTTATTAATGTTAAATAATGCTCTCAGCCCAACCCTAGTGTAAATATTATAAATTTGTACATACGAGGGATCTCGCAACCATGGGGTTGTATAATTACCGTCTATGATCGACCATTGTGCAATGAAAGTTACATAATGATAATCTGCCCTTTATACTACTTGTATACTCCTGTATCATTCTGACCTCAGAGCGGGGTTGGCCTGAGCGACATCTATGTGTGGAGAATGCTCCTGTATATGTGTTTGCCCTCGTGACTTGATTTTATACGCCCGCCACCTTTCGCTAACAAAAAATACGAATTAAACTTGAGAGAGTGCTTTAGCGCCGATTAAAAATTTATATAAAATACATCGCTCAATAACTAAGAAGCTATATCACAACTCTCTGCATGGAATAATACATAATTCCATCAGTAGTTTTAACGCTGTCAAACAATGTTTTCTTAACTTAGCATTTTGGTTGCAATTTTAATCGAAGAAAGTCAACATTCATTTGCTATCAGAAGTGGTACTAGAACTGTTTAAATCGCGTGCAAACTCTTGTCAACTACAAGGAGCAATGTTTTTTTTGTTGAAGTAACTGCGTGCATAGAAGTGCTAACTGAAAATAACACACTCGTGAAATTTAAGCAGGTTATGTTGTAGTATAAATCACTGCATATTATAAATAATAGCCTGTATGATATACTTTGACATGAGAATGAGTGTGTAACGTATACTATGCATTTCAATACACACAACTATCAATAATTGCTATTTTTATTCGATTACTTCCCGATGCGTCATCGTTTTTTTATTTTTTGTATGCCTGCTAGGATTGACTGAAGATCAAATCACGGATGTGTTATGAAGTTAATCTACGCCTAGTAGTATTTATGCCCAACGACCTGTTACGTCATTCTTTGATCTACAATTAGCTCGTTACTTCGTGCAATAAGCAAACCCTTTGCAATCCCATTTCACATATGCAATTATCTAATCCTTAAAATGTATGTCCTCAACAAAATAAATAGTAAAACAGTTCACATAAGTTCTACCAAATGGGCTGCATCTTCATATCGCCCACCACGCATGTCATTTATATATGCGACATGCGGTGAATTAAATAGTGGAGATATTAAGATATTATGAATCTACATAATATATTTAAATAACAGTTTACGTTTCCGCTTATGCATATGGCTTAAACAACAGGCATATGACTCCCTAAACTAAAGGAAAATGTAAATTGTAAGCCTTTTATGTAAAATGTTTAAAATGTATTATTAGTATTTGCTTTAGTATTGATGTTATTTTTTACACGTATTTATTTAGCTACAATAACAGCAAACATGATACGCTGAGCCAAGGTTCGTCTAATGTTGGCCCACCGTCTACAACACTGGGCCAGTATTAGCCCAGTATTGCGTTTATAAGCTTACGGTGTAATATATCCTTGTTTTGTAATATTTAATTAAAATGTAAAAATTCGCCAGTCAGCTAGATATGTGTGTAGTGTTGGTCAACGTTCATCTAATTGAAAATAGGTTTATTGTCGGAGTATCAGTTGCATAACAGGCAATAATGATAATAAATCGCAGTTGCAATTAACGTGATCAAATATGTTGTTGCACGGGAAATAAGACTAAACACAAATATCAACAATTAAAAAGATATAATCAGGCATAGCTTATTCGAAATATAAATACCAAAGTATGACAATGCAGGTAATAGTCTATTTGCCAAATGGCTAACCCAGAAATTGCGAGTACCCTAAGGTTTTAAGATGGAAATGTGATATATAGGGTCTAGAGACTCAGAAACCGTCGAATGCCTAATTGCACGGATTGGGCATTTTGAGTAATTAGCATAAATCCAAAATGGCCGCCGTCCAATATTGCTGCGGTATAACTTTTGTAGAAATCAACGTAGAAAGGCATGTAATACCTCTATTTGTCCTGAATTTCACCACAGAATTCAAATCCACAGAAAAAATTTGAGTTTCAGAACAAACAAAATACAGAAAACAAAATACATAAAAAATAAGTGCGGAATCAGTAAAATGTCATATATAAAAAACACAACTAAATTGTTGCATTTTATTATCCATGCACGAACACAAATTGATGAAGCAATAACGACAATATGTGAATATGCTTATAAACATCTTCAGAAAATAAATGACAAAGTACCCAGATATTACACATCTCTATTAATTGTACAGCTCTCGCATAGTCACTGACGTACTACAACCTGTATATATTAGCTTCATGTACATCAATGTACTATATTAATTGTACAACTATTATTTATTGACTAATCTTCTACAATTTGTAGATACTAGCTACATGACACCTCACATCTACATCTAAATATGCTTATAAACATCTTCAGAAATAAAAGAAAAACTACCCAGCTATTACACATCTCTATTAATTGCACAGCTCTAGTATAGTCATTGACGTACTACAGCCTGTAGATACTAGCTCCATGTACATGACACCCGACACGTACGTTTATATCCCAGCTCGTGCACAAACAAAAATGGATGAAGCAAAATTCAAGATGTAACCATGTTTTTACAAATCGTCAAAACATTAATGACAAACTACTCAGATATTACACATCTATATTAATTGTACAGCTATTGTTTATTGACTGTTACTCTACAACTTCTAGATACAAGCTACATGACACCTCATATCCACATCTATATTACAACTTGTGCTGGTAGATTGTGTGAGGCTTGATACATAATCCATTGTTCTTTTTCGTCATCACAATCTTCATTGTCGTCATCGTCTTCATAACCATTATCATGTCGAATGGTCATTGGATTTACAGCAATGATCGCCACCTGCACACGTAAAGTAGTCTAGATACAAGACAAACCAGCCACTCTACAGCTGCAGTTCATCTGATTGCAGGCTTTCTGTGCACTACATCCAGAGCTCACAATATCTAGCAACTGTGCCGGGGCTACTTGCTGGTCAGAGATGCTTGGCATGACCGCACAATCTTGAGTGCTTTCCCAATCAAAGTTGGTGATGTCACGAGCAGCAGCTGGTGGTTTGTCCTTGTCAGCGGACTTCCAGAGCAGCATCTGTAAGTGAGCTCTGAGGGCGTGGAGTAACAAACTTGTGCCCTTCCATCTGCATGACGACATACGTGTGCTCCATCAAGCAGATACTTCTTGGCAATGTGTCGAAGATTTGCCATCTCACGCAGGTGCCATGTTACATATCTCGCATAGTTGTGATGCCCTGAGGCGAAGAACTATGGCAGCATCTCTTTCATGAGCGCAAAAAAATATGGGCAATCATTGTAGGCTTGATTAGGCAGCCAACCCACAAGCTTCCGGTGGGATGTGATCTTGCACTCTCGAGATATGTCATGATCGTTTCAGTAGTTGGTTTATCTTTTAAAATGTTACTCATCAGAGCTGCGACGATTGTTCGGTAGGCTCTTAGAGCGTTTGGCCACGACTTTCCATCCAAAATCCCTGTGAATCCACCAAACGCTGCCCAAATAAGTACATCGAGACCACTGGCCTTTATAAGAAAACCAATACATGCAAGAAATGACTGTAGTGCGTGAATCATCCTTGGTCTTAGAATAATGCGCTTCCATCGCTCTTGGTCACTCCATTTCCCGAGGCATCCTACAATGTATAGCTGCAAGTCAAAGGTCAGAATTGTGCACTCCATCCCACAACTCTGCATGGCTCTGTCCATGTACGCCATAGTGGTCTGCATTGTATCTGGACGTGATGGAGGCATATCCCACAATGGACTGAACACGAATAGGGTCTTTGGATTTGCAGGAATGGGCATTATATCCTCCCCAATCAAGTGGTTTTGTGTCAGACGTGAACTGTTTTAGCCAAGCAACATCTGCCTTTGGCCTTTGCAAAACTAGTGGCAAGGTGAGCCACATCAGAAAGAGGAGACACTGTTTGTTTGAGATTTGGTGGGTCCAATTTTTGAGGGCCAGTGTAGTGCTCACATTGTTGAAATTGCTCAGGCAGGCAAAGTGATGCTGTCTCAGATTTCTTAAGGCGAGTAAACTTGAGATTCATCACTCCATTAGCCACATCAGCACGCCCTGCCTCAATGATGCCAGCTGGATGCTGAGTGAACTCTGTGACCATGGCATGTGTTCCTTTCAAACCGCTGGGACTGAAGACCATTACATCGATGTTGTCCCCCCCCCCCCCCAGCCAAAAATTGGTCCAAGCTCCACTGTGGGGCCCAGCTTCTTATGATATAATTATATCAGTGTTCTTCGAAACATATGAGGCAGCTGATTTGCAAAAACGAAGAACCTCATAATAGGAGCTGACAAGGCCATGACTATTCCGCAACTTAATAACATCTGAGCTTCCAAGCTTTTGATGCAGCTTAATATTAAAACCGATGGTTGCCTGGTTTCTTGCAACACTAATGTGTGGTTGCATAGTCTGAGAGATGGTAAGTGAGGGTTTTGTGACGTTTCCATCTGACACCAGGGCGGACACTAGCCTTAACAGGGTTCCACTAGTATCAGCTACAGTCTTGGAAAATTTAGGGTCGCTTAAGTCATAATATTCCCTTGGCTGAGTGATTTTCCGCACCTCTGCTTTAACTCTCCTAACCACCTTCGCCACATCATAATTTTCGTCAGAACCTGACACTTTCACCATCTACAAAGATTTGGTCACAAACGTTCTGAATCCAACTATGGTGTCACAACCTTCGACGGATAAGACAATCACTTCATCACTAAAGTAATCACAAAAGTCGACTAGAATCTGTTTCCTGGACAAGTGACCCAATTTCTCTACATTATGCTGTACAGCTCAACTGTCCAAGTCAAACACATGTCTGCTTTCATAATGTCGACAGCGTCCTGCAGTGATTCAATGCTAGGTCTACAACTCGCTGACTGTCTCGTATCCATGTGTATTTCGCGAAAAAGGTTATAACATGATACATTCCATCACGTGCGGGTAGGTCACATCTGACATCCGCAAGTCGCAAAGCAACCTCTTTACCCTACTCATCTTGACGTTGATAAAATATATCAGACAATGTGTCCTTAGAGGAGTGCTCTCCTCGGTTTTGTCTCACATCTTTTGAATGGAATCCACCGGTCTTAATGTTTTGAGTCGAGTTCTTTGCAGTTCTCACCACACAGAAAACATTTTTTTTTTATATAAACGTGGATGTGACTTGGGATTTCAACACTATGAGTATCGGACGCGGAAGAGGATCTTCTCTTCTTACCCTGGCTTGATTGTCTTGTCACAGAAACATAGGAGGAAACACATGACTTATGACAATCTCTTAGCTCCATCTCCCTCCACCTCCACTAATTTATCTAATCTAAATGGTAATGGTCATTTCTATCTTTGCTTCTCTTGATGATTGTCTGGATTCCAACAAGATGACACACACGCCAGCCACCACCACCACCTTTACAAGAAGGCGCAAAGAAACAGCGCTTGGACTTGGCGGATCTGAAAAACAAACATTTGTACAACGTCGGCCCAACGTCTTCGACGTTGGTCTAACATTGTACAAATGTTATACTTTAAAACCTTCATAACAACCTTTTCCATGAGAGAAAATTTCATGACATCTTTCTTTTAAAATTACAATACTGAAGCTATGAATTGTAGACATAACATAGGTGAGTTTTTCAAAATATTGAGATTTGACCTTGACCTTCAAATTGACCTCTAATCATAATTCTGGACTCGGAAATCGATTCCTAGCATTAAAATTAGCCCACAATGAGGTATTCCACATTTTCTGTGTCTATTGCTTTATAAATTACAGCTCATCCATGTATATGGCGGCCATTTTGGATTTATGCTAATTAGGAAAAATGCCCAAAGTGTGCACTTAGGCATTCGACGGTTTTAGAGTCTTCAGACCCCATAGATCACATTTCCACGAAAAAACCTTAGGGTACTCAACATTTCTGGGTTGGCTATGCATATGGTCTATTTGGCAAATAGACTATAATGGGAAATACGTATGATAAATATTATTAGTAAATTAAATTGTTCTGAAAAATTACTTATGATTAAATGTATATTTATATAATCAGTAGAACTACTGGAATTTAATGCGTTGCAATATAGGCTAATCCCAAAAAAACAACACACAACTATATTTGATAGTTCATTCAATTTTGCCAATCAGTTAGCTATGCATAGCGCTGTTCAGTGTTCATCTAATTTCGCCGGTCAGCTTACTATATGTACAAGCTGTTCACTGGTCATCTAATTTCGCCATTCAGCCACTATATGTATAGCGCTGGTCAGTGGTTATCTAATTTCGTCGAGCAACTAGGCCTATATGTACAGCGCTGGTTAGTGGTCATCTAATTTCGCCAGTCAGCTTAATATATGTATGGCCCTGGTCAGTGGTCATCTAATCTCGCCAGTCAGTTAACTGTATGTACAGCGCTGGTCAGTGGTCATCTAGTTTCGCCAGTCAGTTGACTATATGTACAGTGCTGGTCAGTGGTCATCTAATTTCGCTAGTCAGTTAACTATATGTACAGCGCTGGTCAATGACATCTAATTGTGCCAGTCAGCTAACTATTCATAGCGCTGGTCAGCGTTCATCTAATTTCGCTAGAATGCATGTATAATTAGCTAGTTGTCTCCATTTAGTTCTATATGTGACACAGTACTTATAACTTCTGACGAAATCTCGCGAGATCTGCTACGAGACCGGAAGATCATTAAATTTCGCGTGGTCATTAGATTTGGCTTGACACCGGCCCTGTATTAAACCGGCGTGGGACCTGCATCTGGTATTTACTGGTATCACCGGACACATTAACAATTATTCAACAACATTGCTTTCAGCATGTTCAGAACTTGTACACCCTGCTGACAGATACGCTGGTATGATGCTGGGCCACTGTCTACGGCGCTGGGATAGCATCGGGTCAACGTGGGTTAAATCACTGTTTTTTTATGGTCACCCAGCTGACATAGGGCGTTGACGCGGCGTTGTTTGAATGTTGGACCAGCGTCGTAGACAGTGGTCCGGCATTGAATCTGCGTTGGGTCAACGTAACGTATTGTGTCTGAGAGCCAATTGGTACACTGGGCGGGGGCCCTAGGGTAGTGGTTAGCACCGCTGCCTTTCACGCCAGAGTCCGGGGTTCGGTTCCCGGTCTCGGCGGTTTGAAAGAAACAAAATTGTTTCTTCCCCATCCACGTGTGAAAGTTAGTATTGTGGGGAGCCTCCGTGACCGAGAGGTAGCGTACTCGGCCTCAGACCGCCAGGGCTCGAATGTCGAATCCTGTGTCTGGAGGACAGTGTCATCTCAATCATCTCACCATCCTCAGGAGGTTCTCCTGGCCCAGTTTAGCCTATATGTGCACAAAGGTGGCCTAAAGCCCGATTCATTTCATTTCATTTCCAATTGGTACACTCACCATCTGATCTTGGTCAATTTTAGGCCTATTTTGCTTATAATTTTATGTGAAATTAGTTCGGTCGTGTGTGCTGTCACTCCCCGTTAACCACATCAACTTAATTTTTATTGTACTGAAGTTTTTTTTGTTGTTTTTAAGTTGATCCATCGTTCGCAACGTTGGTCCTTTATTTCTCGAACGTGCGAGGGTTCAGCGCTTACTAATATTATCATTTTCACCTATACAACCAATTAACAGTGGCTGAACATTTATTTATCAACAATGGCTTCCCGAGAGTGTACACTCGACTGAAGTTGGTACCATGTTGGTTTGAAGTCGGTCCACCGCTTGTCACGTTGGACCAGCAGCGGACCAACTATGTTCGCTTACTGGCAGTCGACATACTCACCATCTAATATGTAGCTTACGCCTTATTGTTGGTCAACTTTATTGAGTTACTTATGGTAAAAATCTTACATTATTCATGTTACATACCTTTCTCTTGACATACCGTTACAAGCAGCCTACGTTACGATAGTGGAGTCAGGCGTGTTAACAAACTTCAATTACTGTGGTGCATAATCAGTTGTCTACTGTCACAATCGCTTTTACCAGCAGACACTAACCGCTTGGCCGTTGCTAGTTTAGTCTTGGGCCGGCGTCGTTGATGGTGGACCAGGGCTGATCTAGCGGCGGGTCGGCGCGGAGTGTGCACTGGGTCACAACTGTTTCTAAATTTAGCCTACTATATTGTTTTGTTATTTTCATCACTGATCACGATCCAACGAAAAAGCTACTGCTAACCACTGCTTTCATGCCATCTGGAGGGTTGCAACAATTCACTATTATGTTTATATTTATTTTTATACTGCACATTGCTTTTGTACTTTACTCATTTTTCTATGAATGTCGTTTATTTTATTTTGCTACTGATAAACCGGGTGTGTGTGGGTTGTGGTGGTTGTCTTGGGGTTCTGGGGCAGCTTGTTCGGCAGCTTACAACTTTGAGTTCTCATGACTGTTGATATAGCTTTATACAGGACAAGGATGGTCTCTTTAACAGGTATAAGCATGTGAAATCAACCATTTGTTTTACTTTCTTACCATATGCACTGCGAGTCCTGTTAGCGCAATTAATTTTAATAGTGGCCTTACTTTTAATACGTTGTGGTGACGTTGAAATAAATCCCGGTCCAATATCATCTAACATCTCGCTGTGGAGTTCTAATGCTCGTGGTCTAAATTCGGACTTGATTGACTGTCTTCTGGCAGACGTTGCCAATAAACATGACTTACTCGGTATATGCGAAACTTTTCTGAATTTAACTAGCAACGTTGAACTATCAGTCCCCGGATATTTACCAATTTTTAGGAAGGAACGACTGACTCATGGAGGAGGGGTGGCTCTCTATGTCTCCGATTCATGTATTGCCAAACGTTTATATAATGGAAAAAGCAGTTTTTAAATATACATTTAACTACATTCGAGATAATCACCTAATTTACAGCAATCAATCTGGCTTTATGCCAGGGCACAGCACAACACATCAACTTGTACATTTATACCATGTTTTCTGCGAGGCGTTGGATATTAAAAAAAAGTGCGCTTAGTTTTTGCTGATATTTCCAAAGCCTTTGATCGTGTGTGGCATGCTGGTATACTACATAAATTGAAAAATAATGGTATAACTGGTTCTCTGAACGAATGGTTTTCTGTCTATCTAACCGACAGAAAACAATGCGTTGTGATAAACGGTCATTCTTCTGAATATGGCACAATAGAAGCAGGAGTTCCACAGGGGTCTGTTCTCGGTGACCTATTATTCCTTATTTTTATAGACGATATAAAGGAAGGGTTGGAAAGTAAAATTAGTTTATTTGCAGACGATAGTTTGTTTTATATGGTTTCAAATTTACACAACACTAACAAAGATTTCCTGGACAGAGATCTCGTCCGTATTGATACCTGGTCCAAACAGTGGCTTGTAACTTTCAGTATTCAAAAAACTTGTGATATGTCACTTTCTCTACGACCAACCGCAGCAGTTCCTATGCCGTTATCTTTTTCTGGAGCTAATTTAGAGTCTGTCAGCGTTCACAAGCATCTAGGTCTAACATTTTCTTCTGATCTAAAATGGAATAATCACGTTGATGACATAAACAGCTGGAAAGATGGAAATCCACCATTTAATATAAAGCAAGATATTGCGAACAACATACTAAACAGCAACAATACATCATGTGAAATTATACATGCTTTCAAAAAACTAAAACAAGGCAAATCACCTGGTATAGATGGCATATCGCTGGAATTTATTAAAAGTGATATGATAACGTTCTTGCCATTGTTGGAAGCATCATTTAACAATATCTTAAGCACAGGGAATTACCCAGATAAATGGGTCCAAGGGGCAATCACTCCAATCCATAAAAGTGGAAGTAAATCATGTGCAGATAACTATAGGAGAATCAGTGTTATGCCAGCCCTAGGTAAGCTCTTCGAATCTATCCTAGAAACGCGTTTGTCATACAAAAACGAAGTATGTATTGACGATGACCCATGTCAGGCTGGGTTCAAAAGAAATAGCAGGACCATCGATAATATTTTCATACTACAATCCCTTGTAGTCTCGCAAATGGCCCACAAAAAACCTTTATATGCGTGCTATATTGACTTTACGCATTAGACTTCAAGTTGAAAAAACGCTTCGTTGACGGTAAATTCCTCTCGGTTATAAAATCAATGTTTAACAAGTCTAATGGCCGTGTTAAATGGAGAAATAAATTTAGCAAACCCATTAAAAGCAAGTTCGGCGTCCTACAGGTTGGCGTTTCAAGCCCGAAACTTTTCACAGAATTTCTCTGCGACATCTCAGAATATCTAGATAGAAGCTTAGGTGTCAAATTACGGGGTATGGTAATTATGAATTTTTACTTTTTGCTGACGATATTGTGCTTTTTTCGGATACAGCCGAAGGACTACAGAAGCAGATCTCATTATTTTGGGGCTACTGTAGATCATGGCAACTAATAGTTAGCCTACCTAAAAGTAAAGTAGTCATATACAATAAAGGGTACGCAGATGAGACATATGAATTTAAGATAGGAGAGGACAGACTAGAAATATGTGAATCATACAAATATCTCGGACTATGATGCAGCAACAGCCCCAACATATTTGCTAAAAATTATACATACTTGTCAGAGCAGGCTAAAAAAGCATTATACGCGATTAAAAGCAACACCACACCCTCACTGGGCAAATTACACCCAAACCTAGCACTAAAAGTATTTGACAGTTTGATAAGCCATATTCTCATGTATGGCTCTGAAATATTATACAATGGTAGAGAGCAAAATGACTTCGAGAAAATTCATCTCTCCTATCTAAAAAATATGCTTGGTGTAAGAAGACAAACACCCACTCTGGCCATATACGGCGACACCGGTCATTTCCCTCTTTTGCTGAAACAACAAGTCCAGTCCCTGAAATACTGGGCTCGTCTCATAGCTTTACCAAATAACCACATCTTGAAAAACGCATACAACTGTCTCTTGGGACTAGACAGTATAGGAATCGAAAATTGGACTACGCATGTAAAAACATTAACTTTTAATCTGAATCTGGGTTCTTTCTGGGAAACGATAGACGATAGAAAGAAGATGTAGGTTCATAAATAATGTTAAACAACAAACTGAAGACAAGTTTATTGATGACTGGACTGAAAAAATCTCATGCCAGAACCAACACACAAAACTTACAACATACAACACTTTCTCTTTCTTTCCGAAACTCGCTACATATGTAAGTGATCTGACTGACACAAGTCTAATCGCTGCGGTGGCTCGGCTTCGCTTTAGCTCCCACAATTTAGAAATAGAAAGGGGGAGACATACCAGACCCAAAACCCCTGTAGCTAATCGTATATGCCGACGTTGTCAGACGACTCAAGTTGATGACGAAATTCATTTCTTAATGCAGTGTAATACGTTCGAACTCGATAGAAAAGCTCTTCTCTCTGAGGCTGGAAAATATATCACAAACTTTAATACCCAATGCGTAACTGAACAATATAAATCTATCATGAGCAGTGAAAACCATGCAATAATCAATGCTCTTGCAAAGTATACTTATGTGTGTTTTGAGAAAATAGTAGTTTAACAACCTCCGCACTCACGAGCTTGGCCAGGTACAAGGGCTTCCATTACTAGTATTATATGTGTGGTGCTATTCAGCTCTAAAGCTGTAGAAAATATGTGTAAATCATGTGAAAAATCCTTTTTAGTGAGGGCGTCGTGTCCAGTTCATCGGTCTGCAGCAATTCTGCGCAGTACTGATGAGCTAGTTATACTTTAGATTGTATATATCCAGTAATATTTTAATTAATGATGTATATATCTGTTCTTTTAATCGCATTCTAATTAACTTTATCATGTTAATGACATTTCTCATGGTCAAACACTGGGCATTGCCATATATTAGATTATTTCACTTGGAATTATTCTTTTAAGTTTAGGGCTAGATTTATTGTTTTAAGTTTAGGGGACCCTTCCCGTCGCCTGTGTTATTGGACCGGGTGGGACCCTAAGGAATTAGTCAGAGCTGCTCTGTCAACTGACTCTTTCTTTGAGGTCTGGGAGGTTTTCACTCCCGGTGTTAATATTAAATGATATGTGGAAATGTCTATGGTGTGACCGAGAAGCGCTCAAATGACGAAGTATAAAGTATGTAACATGTTAAAGATCATATAACTACTAATACTGTGTTTTACCGCTCACTAGACAAAATGTAAACCTGTATATAATTCTTAAGTTCCTACGCTTTCCAGAGTGTCTTTTTCGCTGCCATTTAAAATAAGTTATAGTAGCTATTTTATCTCTGGTTTTGGTGCGGGAAACATATATGTCCCATGTACATATACCATGATAATGATGTATTGTGTTTGACGTTATTTTAAATAGTTATGATGAGTATTTTAAATACCCTAATTCTGTTTAATTGTGTAAATGGCAAGCCGGAATGTAAGTGTACATATCATGCCGATATATGTGATTCACAGAACTAAACATTCCAACCCTGCTGTACATATGGTATATATATATATATATATATATATATACATATATATATATATATATATATATATTATATTATTTGTCATAGCAATATATATATATATATATATATATATATATATATATATATATATATATATATATATATATATTGCTATGACAAATAAGTCAGCAATGACTTGAATTATTGTCAATAAAACATCTGTCTGTCTGTCTGTCTGTCTGTCTGTCTGTCTGTCTGTCTGTCTGTCTGTCTGTCTGTCTGTCTGTCTGTCTGTCTGTCTGTCTGTCTGTCTGTCTGTCTGTTTGTCTGTCTGTCTGTCTGTCTGTCTGTCTGTCTGTCTGTCTGTCTGTCTGTCTGTCTGTCTGTCTGTCTGTCTGTCTGTCTGTCTGTCTGTCTGTCTGTCTGTCTGTCTGTCCGTCCGTCCGTCCGTCCGTCCGTCCGTCCGTCCGTCCGTCCGTCCGTCCGTCCGTCCGTCCGTCCGTCCGTCCGTCTGTTTGTCTGTCTGTCTGTCTGTCTGTCTGTCTGTCTGTCTGTCTGTCTGTCCGTCCGCCAGTTGATGAATACAGCGATGTGGTTTTTGATAACATATCTGATAGTGACAATACACGTCTTGAAAGAATTCAAAAACGTGCTGGTAAAACTGTTTCCGGTGCCATAAAAGGTAATGCAAATGCAACAATTCTTTCGGAACTAGGCTGGGAATCATTACAGGCCCGTCGTGAACGTAGAAAATTAATCTTATTTGCCGACATCGTCCATGGTGATGCACCTAGCTATTTACAACGGGATCTCCCCCCATCTGTCCAGCTTAGAACTCAATTTCGAAATAGGTCAGACCTCAGTCAATTCCACACACGAACTGAAACTTTTCGAAATTCTTTTTTCCCATCCACAACTAACAATTGGACCTCCACAAACGAGACAATTGAAAATATAGATAATCGCAATAACCTTAAATCATATTTATATCGCAGTTTACCCAACAAAATAGCTTATTTTTACATGTATTCCAGACGAATTAACATTACATTATCTAGAATTAGAATGCAGTGCAGTGAACTGCTATACCACTTGTATCAGAATCACGCTGCTGATAGTCCCAATTGTCCCTGTGGAGTAATAGAAACCCCTGAACATTATTTTTTTTGACTGTCCACTGCACCACATTGCTAGGGAAGAGTTTACAGCTGAACTGTTTCAACTTCAATGAACCCCCACTCTAAACACTGTTCTTTTTGGTGATGCTCCCTCGGGCAACTTACCGGAATTGGTTATTGCAGTCGAAAAATGTATAACCACAACCCAGAGATTTACATTAACTATGTTAAATTTACCGGACTGAAGGTGTTTTCTTCACCCTACTTTTCCTTGTTGCTGACATTATTGTCAGGATCTAATTGTGCTTTAATACTTCAGTCCTTATAAATTCATTTGGTGGGATCTCCCTGTCAGCTGTCGAACAAAAGCTTTGCACTAGGATCCTTCTTATCGATTGCCACGACACAGACATCACCGATCATCAGTAGCCATGTAGCAACAGAAACCTTGTATTACATTTTTGTATTTATTTCAATTGCAAAATAAAATATGTTTATACAAAAAAGTCGATTGGATAAAAACTCAGGGTGAAATAGCACATTAAAAGGCCCCGACATGTACATCATTGGCCAAACATTGATTAGCACTTAGTAATTCAGAAAATCCTGAATAAATCGAGAAGAACAACTGGGAATTCTCAGAAAAGTCATATCAGTAATCCTACATACCTAAGGATCATTGTGTCAAAGTTTGAAATCGATTGGATAAAAACTTAGGGAAAAATAGCGCACGGACATAGAATAATAAAAACATCGAGATCCAGAGAAAACTCAATATGTTTGGACCACAAGGTCATAATTAGATGATCAGTTTGGTATAGACACCAACATTGTGACACTTACACGTAATTATGCTAAATAAACGTATATATATAATGATTTAAATATAACAATTTCCATAAAACGCTGTGACTGGTAACTTAAGGTAATAATTTGACAAATTAATCAAATCAAGGAATTGTGGAGATTTATAGCTTGATAAAGCTGGGAATTCCTCTAGCAATTAAAGAAAAATGGTCAGAAACAATCAAGCAGTACAAGTGTTAAGAGGCAGTGAAGCATCAACTCTCTCTCGCTATGCATCACGAGTGGCAGGGAGACATATTATAACCGTCTCCTTATACATGTACACTTTACTTTGGTTGACACATCAAAGACACCGACCCTTAGATGCTTTACCATTTGCCTCCTAGTGGCACATATACATGATGTAACATATGTTTGAAAATATAAATAACAGTTTTGTTAGTAGTGATTGTTTTCTGTGTTTTTTTTTAAATTATTGTGTTGCAATTGCCGTTTATCATGAATATGCAGGACTGGTAGAAATAAAAACATCTCAAAATGTTTGGGTGGGGACTACTTTTAAAGGCTCCCCTGTGTACATTTACTGTTTATTATGTTTATAGCCTATTTCGTTACTTATATTATATAGCATGTGTATACACGTATATAAAAAGGTAAAGGTATAGGTCAATAGTCTAATATCAAATCTGAAGACCTATCATCCGACTTTACATTTCAACCCCTGGTCACTGGACCTGTTCATGTGTGTGCCATTTCAACTCCACGGCGAGCATACAGTCGTGCAGCAATTTCGGCGCATTGAACTTATCGTACACATTGCCATCTTTGTCCTTCCAAGTACTCATTTTTACCTTAGTCAAGTTAAGCATGTGACGATTAAGTGCCTTGCCCAAGGACACACCATCGAAACAATGTCCCAATATTGAGAGGAGGGAACCGTGATATTTCTCCTCTCGTGATAAAATCCTGCACCAAGCGGAATTCGAAACCACACAGCAGGCAGCGATATTGACAAAGCTCCGCTCTCTAGCCATTGCGCCATTTCCCTCTCTATATTATCATATTATTTGCCATATTATCAAATTGTTATCAACACTGTATCCAGTACACCGACTTTATTTACGTGTATTTCGATGTGTCGTGACAATGGTATTGTAAAGCATAAATCACAGAAAAAAAGTTTGGAAACGCAATGAATACAAGCAATGCTACATGAGTTAAAATGGCATGCTATGACTGGCAGACAATAGCAGATCTACAGAGACCTCTACTAAGACTGCCTAGCACACATATATATATTAATGCACGTAGCTTTCGTCGTTCTGTATGCTACTCCTCTCGTTAAGGCATCACTGGTAGTCTAATCCCGATTACGGATTTTGCCCGTATTTATGGTGCATTCGGCATTTTATGTTAAAAGCGTTTTGAATGTCTCTCCAGCCATTGGACAGTGCCAAGCTGAGACATTTTGTGAAAATAGCAAAAACAGGCGTTTAGAAGAATTTCTGTATGCATAAATTCCAAAATTATGACTTGAAAAATCAGATATGTTCCAATGTTTATTACCAGAGTTTCAAGTATTACTTTATTATTTGGGTATATATAATATGAGACTGACATAATGACACTGACATTAATCTGCATGTGGCGTCAACACATTTATTGGCGGGTACACCCATGAGAGCACAGAGGGCAGACGGGGAGTATTGTTGTCGAATATAGTGTACATTATTTGTCGATGTTCCCGAGTCAAGTGCACATATATTATTTAAAATGCGCATAATAGTTGCTCCAAAATGATAATGATCGTAAGCAAAAGTATTAGTGGCAAAGGTTACATGCCACTAATACTTTAAGATATTGACCAAGAGTCTAAAAAAAGACCAAAAGTCGTCCTATTGATCTTTTCAATAAAAGATGATAATCGTGTCTAAAATACGCTTTTGATCATCATATGAGTCTCTCTAGGAATGAAAAAAAGTACAATATGCCTACCCACATTGTCTGGGTATTGCATGACTGGAACTTGTAGGCCTACCTTCAACGATTGAAGTTGTATTATTGCCTAATTAATGATTCTCAATCGACTTTACAATGCAATGACATTCAGATTAATGGAGTGTGGAAACATATTTATCCTCTTTTGATTAAAGTGCCGCCCAGTATAATTATATAGCAGAAAATAGTGATTAAAAGTTCATTTTCATCCGTGGGTTTGAAGACTGCACTTAGATTCGGCTTGTGCTACATCATAAATGCGGAGAATTGATTTTCTGTGTGTAAACATATTTATTTTCGTTTGATTACCTAAGCTATTAATGGAGTCATATAGCTACTGACTTGAAAGAACCGCCTATTATAAATATATAAGTAGTGATTAAAAGTAGTTCATTTTCTTCAGCGGGTTTGAAGACTGCACTTATATTCTGATTATGGTGCAGCATAAATGCGGAGAATTGATTTTTTGTGTGCGTTTCATTAGAATGCAGATATGACCATTAGCAACTGTGGAAGATGGGTTAAATCTATAGTAACATGATTACGGAGATTATCGTGTTTTTGTTGTCTCTAACAATAACTGGTTGTTTGTCAAATAAGCTATGGACAAAGACATACAATTAATTATCTTACTAGGGCCTTGCTTTACAGACAAATCACCTATCTGTAAGAAAGCAGTTTTCAAAATCTCAAAAGTTCATCCTAAGCTTCTCATAGTCTTCTTACTTAGAGTGAACAGAGGAGATATAAATTATGTTTGTTAAGTCAATTATGATGAAAAAATGATGCATTTCTCAAATATTGTAAGGAAACTATAATAATAAATTGGTTATGCTACCCAAAGAGATAAATGTGAAAACACTGGCATTATACAATACTATATTCATGATAGTGTAACCCTATTGTACCTTTAAAGTATCGCTAAGTATCGAACTGTTTTCAACTATGCTTAAGTACATTATAAATATCACCAAGATATTGAGCATTCTGCTATTAACTACTGTCCAGTTGCCAAAAAGTGAACCGGGATTTTCTTTTAAATTCAAGGTTTTTTTTTTGATATGTCTTTATATACACCATGAGAGCATTTTGTTGGCATCGCGCCAGCTTTGGGGAGAATTTTATGAAAGCTAATTTGCATAATTCACTACAATTTGCATAATTCACCCTAATTAACATACTGAGACGTTTTTATAATACAACTTTTTAATAAATATGCGCAGATGTAAATATGTAATATGTAATACCACTTTTTCGAATAAGTTTAGCATGAGGAAGTGATTTCCGACGTTATTTTTGCGATTGAAGGTCAAGGTTAACTATAAATGTCAAGGTCAAGGCTGAAATAATCTAGAAATACGACTTGATCATGTTTATATGAGACACGTGCTCTTTTAAGCATGTCTGGATCATTATAAATATTATTAGATATGTGCAACTTTAGATGTTTGCTAAGCTCATTTGCATAATTCATCCTAATTAACATAATTGATCATTATATGTGATGAAAAAACTTTTTACCAATAATCTTTTGATATAATGCTATTTACTTGTGACTTGTGTCGCTAGTTGTCAAACCCAAACATATCGCGTTCCTTTAAGCATTCGTTATTAGATTTCCACCATATTATATATTAGTATTAATCAACATTATTATGCTGAAAAGTCAGATTTTGCCCATTTTTTTATTCAAATACATTGAACACGATTTTTATGATATCTTGCGATTAAAGATCAAGGTAAACTTATCAGGTCAATGCATTATTGAGCGAAGTCATTAATATATTCACAAGTGCAGATATGATGATATGCAGGATTTGCAAAATCATTAGGCCTATATCACCAATATGACCGTAATCCCAATATCTAACCCTTCTGCTGCTGAATTGTTTATTTCTATTTTTCGTCAATTTGAGCTGGAATTGTAAACGCAATTTCCCGCTTCATTGACGAACAGTCTTTATCTCAATATATCAGATTATAATATCACTAATTACACTATACTCGCAGTGTATATCAGTGTAATAATGTCAGAATATAATAGGCCTATGTTTCGGAAGATGGACATATATATATTAATACCTCGAGATTTAACACGTTCGTAACCAATTCAGTCAGATGTCCGAATATATCATCATACCGTGTCGACGAAATTTGACGCTGTAGTGTCAGTTGTAGGCCTACTGTATTGCAAAATCGCAATATGGAATTAATGACAATCCTGTGTCAGAATATGCCGCTTAGTGGCAGGTGGTGAAACCATGATGTCAAAATATGTCAAATTAATTTAAAAAAATGGTTATATAGGCCTAATATAATATGGTTTCGAAAATCATGATTGTGCCAATATGTTTACAAAATAAGACACTATTGTGTTAGAATATGAAAGCTGTATATCACGATGAAATAAAATAATGTCAGAATATGGCTTTATTAGTGTCTGGATATGACATAATAAGGATAGTTTCTGGATATGTCATAATCAAATGAAAAGTGAGATTCACATGATAGAACCCACCACAATAGTATCAGAATATCATAGTATTGTGTCTGGATTAAAAACTGTGATTATGCGACTTAATAATGTCTGACCATGGCATTATAATAAAACAAAACGATATTAAGATATTAGGTAAAACTGCTGCTTTTATGGCAGCATATTGCCATCGTAATATCATGTCATTATATTATCAGAATTAACAATGCATGACACTATTGTGAAAGGTGTCGACACTGTATTATTATATTCATAATTATATCGCTATTATAATTCAATGTTACTTTTATATATTGCACTAAAGGACATTTTAATGTTAACACATCACGGCATTTAGGTTATCAAGGCAGTAGTTCATGGCACTGAGTTGAGATAATAGGACGTCATGATGTCAGGACATTACAGCATAATCTCAATATATATGAATTCTTAATAGTTTTATACTACAAGGACAGAATACATCGATTCAATGATATAGTTTACGATTATAGACATTATGATATTACATATATCATAACAATACGGCGCAATGGCATACCCCTTTTTATATCCCCATTGACTGCAATGTGAAAATATGACCCTTCAATACCACAATGCAGTTATGTCAGATAATGATGCAATAATGACATTCTATGACACTATATATTCAGATTTTAGAGTCATAAAGTCAGAATGTGACAACATAATGTCAGGTTGTAGCACAATAACTTGACAAAAACCTAAATTGAAAAAAAACTACAATTACATGTACTTGTTCATTTTTTCTGATTTAGAGTATTGTAATCTATGTCTTTACAATGGTCAAAAGGTTATTTCTAATTCGCAAGATGTTATTACTAAGCCTATATTATGTTTAAACTGACACTGTTTTAACATTATTTGATAATCGTGACCTCTACCCCCCCCCCCCCCCCCCTCCCCCCCCACACACACACAAAATCAAGAGCTATCAGTTAAATATGTGAAACTACACATAATCATAGTTCAATTTGTTAAGAAGACATTTTAATACAACGGCTGGAACTTATAATACTAGTATGTATTAGGCAGTGATGAGTGTAATAATGCTCAAAATTGCTCTAGATTGTCCAAACGATTTTTACGCATATCTCTGTTAGTATATCATAAATACGTGAGACAATGCATGATCGTGGACGTTGAATCTTTCTAGATAAGAAGGTAAGAAGGAGTTTGACTATTTTCAGATTTTATGAAGTGCTGCTAATTAATATTGAAAAAAAGTAACCATGGAAATATATGATGTATATCTGTGTAAGCCAGTGACCAACATTTGGTTTCAACGGTACACACATTCAATGTCACCCTGATGTGAACAATTAAATAAGAGGTTAAATATTATTTTTAGCTTCAGATATTCACATCCATTAATGAACTGTAGCAAATATGTTCTGTGATAGTTCCCATGAGAGTTGGTTATGCTTGGTAAGATGATATATGTGTAGGCCTATTAACATATAATATAATTATTTCAATATTAGCGCATAGTCTAGGATGCTATATAGTGAGTTTTATATATAGACGTACGAATTTACCAAACTGAGTTAAGGATTATATATAGTAAGGTTTGTATAAAGACCTATTAAAGAAAAAAAAACACCTCTAGATTCGCTATTTTAAACAGGATCATCATGCCTTTTTAGATGCTAGCGTCGTCATTAGGCCTACATTTTTTTTAATTTTACCTAATACAACGTCACTCACCCGCACGCCTCACATATGATATTTCCCTTTATCTATTTAAAGGGGTAGTTACGCAGCTTTAAATCTTTATGTGATTATTATACCAATTTACATATTTAACAAAATGCTGATAACTAAACGTGCCTACGATGTTAATGTAGTAATGAATTGACCTTGAAATCAAATCGTGAAAATAACACCAGGAATGGATTTCATGGAAGTTGTTTAGTATTACGCATGATTCTAGATCCAATAGATAAACCGGTATTCTCTCTTCTTTGATTAAAAAAAAACAACAATTATGTTAAGTGGAGAAAATATACTAATTAGCTCTTGACCTAGATCGTATATATGTTGAAATTGACTTATAATTGTAAACATATAGAAACCACTCACTCGTGTCAAAGGTATTCGAAAAAGTGTTGTTACAAATGTTTTCGAGCATATTTGATAAAAAGCTGTGGCCCTATTATCGGAATTGCTAATTATGCTAATTAGCGTAAAGTATGCAAATTAGATCATGAGATGTTTCTATAAAGTTGGCAAAAAGTACTACGTCAAACTTAAAATATGGCACTACATATACATAGAATTACAACTAGTATATTTTTAGTAATAAAGTTGTTTCGTCCTATCATAATAGTGAATTGTGTTAATTAGGTAAATTATGCAAATGAGCTTAACTAAACTCCCCTCCAAGCTGGCATATATCCAGTAATGTTTATAAAGATCCATACATGTTTAAAAGGGCACGGATTGAAACAGTTCCTGTACAATTAACACATATGTGGCATGTAAACATGCCTAAAGTAATATTTTGGCGATATTCCAGCCTTGACCTTAACATTTTGAGTTGACCTTGACCTTAAATTGTAAAAATAACGAAATCACAGAACAGAAATCACTTCCTCGGGTTGAAATTATTCGAAAAAAATGGTATTACACTTGTTTCTACACCAATCTATTAAAAAGTTATATTATAAATGGGTATGTATGTTAATTAGGGTGACTTATGCAAATTAGCTCATTGAGGTCGCACAGATCTTATAATATTTATAAATAGATATCTGATACTGTTTATAAAGATCCAACCATTTCTGAAAGGGCAATGAAAAAAATCTTGTAAAATTAACACATATGTGACATATAAACATGCATAAAGTAATAGTTTGGCAATATTTTAGCCTTAACCTTGACATTTGCAGTTGACCTTGACCTTCAATTGTTAAAGTAACGCCAGAAATCACTTCCTTGGGTTAAACTTATTCGAAAAAATAGTATTACACTTGTTTATACGTCAATTTGTTAAAAAGTTATATTATAAAATGGGTAGGTATGTTAATTAGGGTGAATTATGCTAAATTCCCCCTAAAGTTGGCGCAACGCCAACAAAGCTAAAAATGCTTGAAATATGCATATAAACACAAATCAATAAAAAAAACTTGGACTTAAAAGAAAATCCCGGTCCACTACATGAATGATGGTTTTGGCAACCGGACTATACGTTATTAATATACTTATATTGTTTTATTTTGGAAGTGAGTGCATAAATATATTTAGATATATACGTCACATTCATCGCTACAGAAAGAAGCTTTAAGTGGATAATACCCTACTCTTATCGAATGACTTGAGTGCATAGTTGTACAGTGTATATGCACAGCCCCGATGACAAATATCCGACCCGGTCATTTTCATTTACTAATTTACTTTATTTATTTAACTTTCAAGTTGAAAACATGTAAAAAATGGTCAAATATCATTATTATTCATTGAGTAAAATCTTCCAATTTTCAACAATGGTTGATGGGCACAGGTCGCGACGACCTCTACGAGGCCTGTCAACCATGTAAGAGAATTCAAATTATATAATAAAATAAAAGATAACAGAATAAGGGCCTAATATAAAACCAACTGTTTATCAAGTGTTTTTATGACCAAGTGCTTATATGGCATGTTGATGATCTTGAATTTGTTTTTTTCTGATTGTCGATGCTCCACTTTTAACTCGAATGCTTCCAGATTCTTTATGGTGAATGAATGAATGAATGAATGAATGAATGAATGAATAAATGAATAAATGAATGGATGAATGAATGAATGAATGAATGAATGAAACTTCTAATGTGCCTAAATCACTGTGTGACAAGCTCAGAGGTGCTTTAAACCAAATCATAGTCAAGAATCGTGTCCAAGGACAGTCAAAGTCATCAAAGTAAGAGCAACATGAGGTCAGACTATAAGGGTGGGAAAAAAGATGCAAAAAAGTGTGTCTTTATTCCAGAATTCCAAAGGTATGGAGCAACAACATAGAAAGCACGTGAACCAGCCTTGGTTTTTAAGAGAGCCAGGTCGAATAAGCTCGCTAGTTCCCGAGGCACGGGTTCTTTGTTTTTCTGACAATTACAATAATTCTCGAAGGTAGACAGGCTGACTAGTATGGAGTGTTTTATAAACTAAAGTGTTAATTTTGAAATCAATTATGTACTTGATTTTCAGCCAATGCAACGAATGGAGAACAGATGTAATATGGCAGAACTTAGATGTCTTTCATACGACTCGAGCTAATGAGTTTTTTACACGCTGTAACTGTCTTATGTATTTGTCATCAACATTAAAAAGGAGAGAATTGAAGTAGTCTAGTCGGCTATTGATTAAGGAATTCGCAATAATTTTAGCAGTGTCCATAGAAAGGTGTCTTCGAATTCGCCTCAAATCACGAATATGATAAAAGCAGGATTTTCATATCCGCTTAATATGATCATCAAATTTTAATTCACTAGCAATGGTGACTACGATGTTACGTGCCGAAGAAGCTGGTGATGTATCATGATCTAAAAGAGAGGAAGGAAAAAGAGACAGAAAATGTTTTCGCTGTTGCTTAGTGCCAATCCACAATAATTCAGTTTTTGATGGATTTAGTTTTAGCTTAGTGTTTGTCATCCAGGCCTTGATATCATTTATAGGCATAATTTCAATTTCTTCATCGAAGCAGTCGCATCCTGTAACGATATCCCCAAGTACACCTGAGTGTCATCAGCGTACAGTTAGTGGTTCACTAATGAATGTTTTTAATTATTGAGGATAGAGCTGTAGTATATAGCGGGAATAGAATTGGTCCAAGTACTGACCCCTGTGGAACACCGAACTTTATGGTGTAACTATCGGATAGAGTTTCACCTATCTCGACTGTCTGTCCTCTATCATATAAATATGTCTGGATCCAGTCCAACGCTATACCAGAATTGCCAAACCAGGATGAAAGAAGCTTGAGGAGTGCATCATGGTCGATTGTATTAAACACAGACGACAGATCCAGCAAAGTCAATACAGTAACCCTCTTCTTTTCCATATTGGTAGTTATGTCATTGGTAATCTTAAACTAGTGTTCGACTGCAAAATGCGCATGCCTGGGACGGTCAAGTGTAGGCCAACAGTTGCCTATTGAGTACAGATTGACGGCATTAATATAGCCACTGAACTGATTACAAGATACTACTTAAACGAGACATTGATCCAATGCTAGGCCAACGTCTGCGACGCTGGCCCAACATTGAACCAACATTGAAAAAATATACAATGTTTGAGAGAAAGTCCTCCTGCAGCCCAGCAAACACAAGACATTTGTATAACATTTATACAACGTCGGCCCAACGTTTTCGACGTTGGTCCAACATTGCACGAAGTCATATAAATGTTTTGTGTTTACTGAGTGTCAATACAAGCTTTTGGGGTCAAGCAGTTTCCAAATCCCCGCAGTAATACAGTCAGTTTGTTTGCAAGCCAGCGACCAAGTAGGGGCAAGGGCAAAGGGCTATGAATTATTAACTCATAGATGTCGCTCAAGTATATATGAACTTGCTGTGATTTGAGAACTTGCTCTTAATGAGGCTTTGGGTATGAAACGCATGATTATGGAATTGGGCTTTGGCCTACCCACGGGCACTATTGCCTTCTGGGGGACCCTTGTCCCGCGAATTTTGACAGTTGACCACACCTTTAACATGTTTAAGTAAAGTAGTTTTCAACAAATTTTGAAAAAAAACTAAGGTTGGAAACTGGCCTCCGATTTTTCAAATCATTTTTATCTAAAGAAGTTTTTTTTCAAAAGCTGTATCACATGAGCAGTTTTGAAAGCTGAAGGAAAAACACCTTCTTTCAACGACTAATATTGAAAATATCGGTGATTGGAACAATCAATGAATCTATACATGACTTGAGTAAGGTTCTGAGAATGTGATCAAGATTACATGTCCCATTTGAAACATTGGAACATATCTGATATTTCAAGACGTAATTTCAGAATTAATGCATACATAAATTAGAAAAACATGGATTTCCACGTAAATTCTACATACTTATTTCAAACGCATTTTTTCCTTTTTTACACAATTTCTCAGCTTGGCACTGTTTAGAAATGGAAAGGGTTAGGGGACATTCAAAACGCGTTTAACATAAAATGCCGAATGCACCTTAAATAAGGCGAAATCCGAGATCGGGGATAGACAACACAGACAAATGTGACCTAATTGCACTTGCTGCTCAGATTGCACTTGATCGCGCTAATGCCAATAATACTTACAATATTACAAATATTTCCATTTTTTTTATATTTGAGCGAACGATTATGTAACTATCTATATATATGTAATACTTTTTTTCTATAAAATGAATTATTGTGTTATTTTTGTTTTATTTTTTTATCGATTACATTAACAAAACAAGGGGTTGAAAACAATAGTTCTAATTAGTACCATGAAGGCGCATGCGATCACTAGATTTTTTTCAGCTGAAAAAAACCTACATTTAAGATGCACTGAAAAATCGTCTCAGTTTCATTACACCCGAGTGTTATGGTAGGTACTCCAAGTGTCGTTTTTACACAGCTTGATGTGTACATAAAATGGCGGTCAGTGTGCAATGGCCGGGTCTGCGGCGAAGTGAGTTGAGCAGACCAATCATGTCGGGTTTTCTAAAGTGTTTTAAGTTATTTCAATCGTCTAATGAAATTTGAAAAAAATTCATAATGTTAGCTTGAATAAAGATAAATCCCAACTGATCCAATAACAGAATGAATACAATTGTCAATTTCAATAATATTGCATCATTTATTATAATTGAACAAATTCGTCACTTGTTTGACGTTTATTGTTTAAACATGGAATAATACAGTTTAAGTTAAGTACAGTAGCTCATAAATGATATAGATTGTGATTTGAAGTTTCAAATATAACTACAGTAGGCCCGAAATTGATATATGTTTATTGACAAATAGCGTGATTAGAACAGTAATATAATCCATATACAGTGTGTCTGTTATATGTAGAAATGAAAATAGACAACGATGTAAAATATATACATGGATATGCAAGTAGGCCTATTAATCTACCACGTCGAAATTATGTTTATCATACATAGGGCTTACTGCCGTGTGAAGGCTGTATCTGCTAAGTAAGCAGATACTTCCGTTGGGCGTTGCAGGGCTGAGTTGGCCTAGTGCTGGGACTTCTCAAACTAGAATATTAATAGAACGCAATAGTACGCATAGATCAAATTGCAATTTCTATCGATCATCAGATGTGACAATCTTATGTGTTTCCAGTTAAAATAACTACGTATAAAATATACATGACAATGAAACCTAATTTCAAAATAAACCTGATTAAGTAATATAAATAACGATACTACATATATGTTTCCCGCATAAAATAACCGACATAAAAATAACTACATTAAGCATCTAAACAATTGTTATGATTAAAATATAGAAGAACATACAGAAACTTACATTAATTTACATTAGGATTATAAACATTGTTAAAAACATTTTATTTTTCTTTACAATCATTTAGGATAAGACTTTAAAATATTTAGTTCTATTTATATTATGACACTGTCTTCATCTAAGATATTGACAATGCACACAGTTTCCTGTTATTTTCTTCTATGTGTTTTTTATTGGAATATCGACTATATCTAATATGTACCACCCTGTTATAGCTATGTGATGTTGCTGCTTGGGTTTTTGATTCTGTGTTGTTTTCTCTGGAGCTCAAACAATATGTTATTCTGATTTAGTCTGATTTATTAATTCCACTCCGCTGTGGGCCTCGTTATCTATGAGATATTGTACCTTCCAGAACACATGTGTCTGGCACTCTTGGTACTCCGTGTTTATCACAGAAGGCTTGTGCTTCAGCCAGCAGATTGCTTGGTAAAGTTAATCCTCGAGCACAATTGATCAAGTTATCTTTACTGAGTACAGAATGTCGCTGAGAATCTGCATCCATTCCACGAAGTGCCTTCTCCACGTACATCTGTGGCAACTCACAATATTTGAAGAGTTCTTGCAATGTGTACTTAGGGTCACTTATTAAATCTTCAAATTTGATGGCCGACAAAGGGTATCCTTCTTGGCGAAGGTTTAAATACTTTTTGCACATGATTACCCATATCATCAACGTATACAGAACTTGGTGCTTTATTCTAAAGTCGAACTCCTTACCAGGTGCACCAGTAGCCGCTTCAAAAAATGTCCTTGTGAATATTCTATGAAATCTACCTAAAGTGAATATGATTCTCAATATGGGAAGCTTGTAAGATATTTTTACCAAAGACACAGCAACCTCTAAGCCTTCCCTGTACATAAAAAGTAATTTGGTATCAGGAAATAAGTCTCTGACTTTCTCCATATGGATCATGGCGGCACCGCTCATCTTGATGAAATACGCACAAGGTTTCCTCGGCATAGGTTTACAAAGCATGCTAATGCCACTAACTATGTAGCGATCCAGATGTTCATCAGAAAACAATTTATCTTGACAGGCGAATGTAACTGCTTCAAAAGCAGCGGGTTCACTCATTGACACTATCTCGTCTGTATGGTCCATCAGTTGTGTAAGAAGAGTGGAACCACAACGACTTGTGTTTCCAAGCAAAATTATTGGAGCTTGTGGTCGACCCACTTTTTCGGCAAGTTTATAAAACGATGTGATGGGCATCACGTATAGTCTCTGACCATGATTGAACTGTCCTTCTTTGACAAAAGACGCAACGCTTGAATGGTAAACGTTGATGTTCTCAGGAGATTCTATAAATACAGCTTTTAGTGGTGTTAGCTCATACAATGTGATGTTATCCCTTAGCACCAAATCGGGGTCGACGAATCCACGATGTGTCGTTATATAATCAGACGATGACGGACGACTGATCACCTTGTCGAATCTGTACCTGAACCAAATGTCTAACACTTGGGTACTTTCGTGATAACATTCTGGGCGCTCCACTCTGCTTAGTTCAGTATATGTCCCATTCAACCACCACCACATATACTGTATTGCTGTATATACTGTACGCAGTGTGAGAAACAGAAGTAATTTCAATATTTCTAATCCCACCATTTTGACAACACTCAGATATACCCTATTGACTTAGACCATATACCAGGTATGTATTTCAGGAGCAACTGATGCACGTAACGCCTTGTGAAACTTGTGAATCCTATTTATAGTAGGCTATAGTTACCTTGTTCACAGGTTACATAGACGAGCATTGTAGAGACAGCAAACACGATTTCATGTTGGTCAACAGTCGATAATGATGGCCATGCACTAAGCAACAATAAGATGAGATTCTAAGTGTTTACTGGGAAAATTCCACCGTGATTTGATTGGTCTAAAATCTGATAGCCTATATTGACTTTAGACGGGCAACTGATGCACGTAACGCCGTGTGTAACTTGTGAATGTAATAGTGGGCTATATTTAGCTTGTTTTCACGTTACATAGTAGTCTGAAATGGCGCTTTCGCTGATCTGTATACATCGCACACATAGTCTGTTCCCAGCAGACACAATATGTTTAATCAATGTTGGTTTAGCGTTGGTCCAGCGTAGTAGACGTTGGACCAACGCTAAACCAACATTGATTCAACGCCTTGTGTCTGCCGGTTTATTACGGACTGGTTACATAGATGAGCCATGCAGACTAGTAGTATATTGGAAAGACAGCAAACACGATTTCCTGTTGGGCAACGGCCCACAATGCTGGCCATGCACTAAACGACTATAATTATGGCAGTCTCAGTGTTTACTGGGAATATTCGACCTTGATCTGATTGATCTCAAATCTGATCCTACGATACAGGACAGCGAACACTAGTCGTTCACCCAGTGCTGATTCAATGCTGGGCCAGCGTCGAAGACGATGGGCCAACATCGATACAACATCGATACAACAATGGGTCAACGTCTTGTGTTCGCTTGAAACCATGCAGGCCGATCTATACTACTTTGCAAAGTCAAAATGAAGTAACTGCTTGGTTGGAAAGTAAGCAGTTACTGCCGTATTAGCTTTCACAGCACCAGGCTATATATACCAGTAAACAGTGGCGGCAGATATGGTAATGCCGTTTTTTTTTGCTTTATTGACTCAAGCGTAACTTACAATGTTCACCCAGAGATATTATAGCAGAGATATTATAATATCTCTGGTTCACTTACATGTTTTGAATCCTAATATCCACTGCTGAAGGTTTAAAAATATACGCACTAGATTTATTAATAGAACTGGTATGCTAGACTGCTCATGTAATCTCATCTAATAAAACCTGATATATTACAATGTGCTGTGATGGCATCAAAGCAAAAGACGTTGAGCCAATGTTGCTTTATTGTTGATTTAGCGCCGTAAAAGGTGATCCAGCAATAGACCTTGAAATGCTAAGCCCGTTTTTAATTTTTATTTTGTTCAGGATGCTAAAGCTGATATTCCAGCCTAACCCTGCTTGGGATGATAAAGGTTTTTTAATGGTAGATCTTACATCATGTAATATCAGGCCGATAGCATGCGAAAATATCTCAGCTTATCGAGAAATCCAAGATGGCCGTCAAGATGGCCACCAAGATGGCCACAACCACATGATTAAACATAGAGCCTAACTTTTGTAGTACTCGATGTGATTGTAGTACTCGATACGACCAGGCTCCTGCGGTGTGCACTCGCGTGGGACTGGCAAAGAGAAGATGGGATATCTTAATTTGCGCTTGCGGGAGCTCCCTCATGAGCGGGGACTTCCAGACCATAGACGCGCCCTTTCACAGCATTGCATCAGCTCACGGATGTGTTATTTCACAACATTGCATCAGCTGGGATTGCACTACTTTTTAAAAAAAATGTGGTTCTATATCAGCAAAGCTGGCAATCAGCCATCCGTTTTAGTATCCTTGTTTTAGTATCCAAATATTGTTTTGATAGTCTTTCTCCAAGTTCAGTGATTAGCCTACTTGTAGTAGACTTCGACAGGTCTACCGTAGTCTGGAGTACCATTTGTTGTGGGGATTTGCGATTGGTGTGCACACGAGAACTTCCACCATGTCTGCTGGCACGACACTGGACCTGGTGCGGACAAACGTTGAGCAGGACTAGTTTGGACAAACTCCACATCCACACAGTGTGGAGTTTTGAAGTGAGGAGCTGAAATATCTAAGAAACGGGCGGTCATGAGATGTGGCGCTCATATTACAACTAATTTTCAATTTGTTCATATCAGTTGATAAACCTACATTTTATGAAGACCGTCTCACATTATTAAGAAAATCCGATCAGCAAAAAGTGCATTTAATAGCTAATTATCCATTCTCCGGGCATAAAATTAGGTTTCACTGGGTTCAATATTTGTACCTATAAATAGACGTGCGTGATTATCCGAGAGCGACCTTTGACCACTAAGAGATTCGCCACATAGTCATTCTGACTACCTGGTAATCGTATTTGGCAGAAATTCTACAAATCGATCAATTTGTTTCGATGTATTGTTTAATTTACGTTATAGGCATACGATATTATATTTGCATCACTGATAATGCCAATGTAGCCCAGATATAATCAATTTACGGAGTGTATAGGGGTACGGCCTCCACTGAGGTTTCATTCAATGTACACGATATAGGGGAGATCGGGGCGGAGTGCCAAACTAAGAAATATATTACATATATTTAATTTATTTTTTGGATTTGTATTACTACTTTTTTTTATATATATATAGTATTTATCAAACTAATAGTCGTGTTACATTGGCACTAAAAAATAGCCATCTAACTTTATTTTTGTAGAGAATATGTTATTCATGGTTCCAAGATTCATATAGAAAGTGGTTAAATTAAAACAGAGACCAGGGCTACCAGCTGCCACCCATCTATGGTCAGATCATTCCGCGACCACCACCACCTGAGCCGAATCACCAACCCTGATCGTTGCGTGATCAAGATCTGCTGGAGGCAGATCGAAACGTCGCAATCGTTTCACCCTCAATTCCAAAGCGAGTAAAATTTAACCACTTTCTAACTTTATTTTTGTTTGTTAAATAATGTATTATCTGGTTCTATTTTCCACATGGGTTTACATGGCGTCCCAAGACAATGCTGATATATCACGCCAAATTTTACGAACACCAAATTTAATGAATCCAAAATAGCGGACACCGGCTGGGGTGCGTTGGCGTCATGGTTACGTGTGGAGGGTATGAGGAGGAAGTGAGAGCTGTTTCAAACTGTAAAAAAATACTCATCAATCATTATACATGCTTTAGATAGGCTTGTAGACGTATTGAAACCTGGAAGATATATTGATCTCTCAAATCTACAAAATATACAATTTCTGTAATTATTTATGATATGATCGACGGAATAAGAAGGCTGCTTTGATAAATTAATGATATTGTAAGTAATACTAATGATAACAGTAATGTTTAGATTAAACTTTGTGCTGACGTTCATTTAATTTAGACAGTCACCTAGCTATGTGGAACACTGGATCCTCGTGCACCAAACAGCCACGAGTGTGAATCGTATAATGTCAACGACTGACGTGATAAATCCGTTGTACGTGTGACGTTCTGACGTCGTATGAACGATGGAAGTCATACGCTGTGTGCACTAAGGCTGTTTTTACGCTTTTTACAACGTGGCACATGGCATGATTCTACATCGACGTCACTGGTCATCTTCGGCCGCTTAGATGTGTTGTATTTTCTAGGAGAAGCCACTGGTCTCTTAAACCGCCAGTCAACTTCAAAATGAGCATGCACAGGTCACGTGTATAGGCCTTCGGTTTATACAGTATAGCTAAGAATTCACCCCTCTTCCCGCGAGGTCTGTACAGTCACTGCTGGGGCTATATACAGTAGGCCTACATGTTGATTGCGTTCAGATGAGTAGCTATAACCTGATTATAAGACTACCAATGCTACTCAAACGAGACACTCACCACGCTGTTTTACTGTCAGTCCAACGTCTGCGATAAAGTCATACAAATGTTTTGTGGTTACTTGGTGTCAATACAAGCTTGGGGTCAGAAAGTTTCGACATCCCCGCAGTAATACAGCCAGTTTGTTTGCAAGCCAGTGACCAAGTAGGGGCTAAGGCCAAGGGCTTTGAATTATTAACTCATAGATGTCGCTCAAGTATATATGAACTTGCTGTGATTTGAGAACTTGCTCTTAATGAGGCTTTGGGTATGAAACGCATATTTAGTATTATTATGGAATAGGGCCTTGGCCTACCCAGGGGCACTATTGCATTCTGGGGGACCCTTGTCCCGCGAATTTTGACAGTTGACAATACCTTTAACACGGCATGCAGGCGATGAAGTACAATACAGAGGTATATCCACGCTCTCAACATCTGTGAATGTTTGCGAAAAAACTATGTCTTCACTCTTTTTCATACAAGAGCGCAACTTTTCACAAGCTGAATTAAATTGCGCTCTGGCTGTATCAATTTGTCTTAAGGGATTGCAACATGGCTGACAGTGACATACATATCTATTAAACTCCTAACCGCATGTTAAGCTGTTAAGCATGTGTCAGGATCAGACAGACAGACAGAATGTTTTATTCGCCATAAACATTACAAACACGATGAATTAATAATGAAATGATGAAAAAGCAGGAGATCTCCATTGAGATTGAAACAGTCGCTGACATGGAGACCACCTTGTAATGTACATATTATTATTAAATAAAAAAACATATTACAAGAAAATGTTGTTTAAACATTTCATAAAACCTAGAAAAAACAAGCAGATGGTACGAGATGCAGGTACAATTGAAGCTATAATTGTACAGCATTTTATAAATAAAAAATGACACGTGAATTACTATTTTTATAGCTAAACTAACCTATTAAAATAATTAACCTTTTCATGCAGTACGACCGAAAAGAAATTATGTAATTTTGATTCAAAATTCCATTGGATGAGTCAAACGAAATAAACTGTAATGAATAGAGCGATGAGCCATGGATAATACGGATGATTGATTTCAAAGACCAGCCATTTGTACGACAATGGTGGAATCAGTAAAGTGTGACAGCCAAACAAGATGATTTCAATTTCTCCATAGAATGTATATGCGGATGCATATTATGTATCATAAAATTAACAGTATAGAGTTCAAATTACATATATATATGATAAAAACACCCATGGGATATAATATTCAACATTATCATTGTTAAAAGTTAATTTGCTACTTAAATTAATAAGTAACAGTATCGAAATTAGAGATGGACTTAATATATTTAATTCTTGAGAAAAATATTATTAATCATTGGTTAATTTTTCCCCATATTACTCTCAATAAATCGACGCTGTACAGTCATTATGTCAAATCACAGTAGTGTACAGACAGGCCCGAAATTTCGTTACAAGATGGAGGATTTTGACAGTTATTTTCTGTGAAATTTGTAGAAAATAGTTCATAATTGGCTATTAAACATGGCACCGACACGGAACTATAAGGGTAAGTGTTAAATTAGTTATTACGAATTGATTGTGTATTTATATGTATTGATATGTCTTAAACTGTATGAGTATACTCGCATAATGCCCGTATCAAAAGAAAATGAGTTGAAACGACAATCGTAGGCTACTGCATCCAGGCCCAGGCCAAGGTAAATTTATGTTGCCTTAAAATTGTGATTTGCGTGTTGTGGCATCATCTATCATGCAGTGTATTCCTTCCGCCCCAACCATGCCAACCGTCTTGATTACTGGATACAACGTTTTTTTCGTTATGCCGAGGCTATCTCACTTAATTATCCTGCACGCGCAGATTTAAGGATGTCAAACGTGTGCGCGTTGGTCAGGGAGAGCTTATAGGCCAAGAGTATTGGTACCGGAGTTTGGTACCCGAACAAATTCATAACAAGCTGAAAATTTCAGGAAATGTTCAGAAAACTATTCCCTACAACATACCGAGAATCCCCAAGAATCCACCCTGGGCCTTTTGAGAAATTCAAGATGGCGTCCAAGATGGCCGCCAATTTCACTTTTTGTCATATATTGGTCCCAAATCATTATTAAAATGTCATTAATGGGTCTAAATATATGTTTTTTGGGGCGAGGAATTCGATAAGAACAATATTTTAACACAAAAATAATATTTTTAATGATTTTTTACATATAATATGAAAACCATTAACCTAGTGTATGCGTAAATCATATATATACAATGTTCATTCTATTACTGGTGACATAATGTACTTGAAGGTATCAAAATCATAATCAATACACATCTTAATATTGATAAAACATTTTTTAACATTGGCACAGGCCACTTTTTATATAATCTTAGATTTTAATCATCGTCCTCATCATCAGTGTTTGAACGCTCATCATTGTCATCTTCATTCAGCAAGGGTGCGGGTGCTACATTGTTGAATGTTTGACCACTACAGTTTGCACACAAGGTGGAACAGTGCACACCAGTCTTCCTACAGCCACACAAAACTCCACAGCCATCTGCTTTGCAGCCACAAGATATCATGTTAAGCAAAATCTCTGGATCTAAGGGACGGTCAGGGTAAGTATGTCCTCTAGTTTCCAGCCCCAGTTTGTTGGCTGTAAAAACCTCCCCATCCATTCCTGCACAGTGAGATATGTTCGAAACGAATGTTGTTTGGCTGCGGCACTTGTTGGAGGCAATGTGCAAACTGGAAGGATAATGAAAGAGATGTTTTTGTGACAGCTTTTTTATAACAAATGTTCCGCTAGCTCGTACACTTAGATGCACCATATAGCTTCAAAAAAAACTTTCACCTGCTCGTTGAATCTCCTCATGTGTGCTGTCTGAGTTTAAAAATAGGTTCAGCATGCCATACTCTCTTTTGTTGTGCAATAGATTGAATAGTTTACATTTACCTATGCGATATATAACAGATACTGTGTCGCATCTATTACGGTTGAGTTAGAGCCCCCTGGTAAGTGACGTAAAATCACAAACAGTGCACAACAGAGCCACCTGGTGATTTAAGAGCTATGCTATCAAGTAAATACTTCTAGGAGACATGCTATAAATAATTACATATAGCGGTCACAGTTTATAATTGATTAATATATAATGATCATTATTAAATAATGAGTATACATTCAGAAGTATTTTGCTGGCGCCCTTATTTGCTGGCGTTGGTTTACTTATACGGTGCTTTTCTTCGGGGCGATGTAATTATACAATAATGTTATATTTGATTCTTTCACTTTAATGTATGTTATTATTACATTTCGCAAAGTTTTGCATTAATTTGTTGGGATATTATTTTATGTGCCATCATTAGGGTTGCAAATGGCAGATCGATTCGGAGTAGCCTTTTCGGGGGTCTCATGATCGATTCTTGTTTATTAAAGGGTCCCCTTGGGATGAGACATTTTCAATGTTGTCAATTTTGAAAATTTAACTTTTATGAAGCTATATATAGCCTACTGTTCTGAACTAAAAATACAAAAAAGTCAAAAAACAATTTTAAAGCACCGAAAAAGAGTGGAATAGTTATATTTCCAGGTCGTATATTGCCATGTAAACAAACAAGTCGGCAATATACAGCACTTCACACCACATATTCCCACGTCTTGGCCGAAGAGATCAAAGTAATCGCCGCTAATTGGTGTCTCATTGGTGTCTTATAGTCAGGACATGAGGTGATACACCTGCAACACTGATTGTCTGCCCAACGCTGGGCCGACGGCATCAACATATGGCCCAGTGCTGTAGGAACATTCAACCGCGGTTTCATAGAAATAATAATAAGAAATATTTTTAAAAATCTAAAAACTCTGAGAAAAATAAAATCATGATCTGGGGGATACACTACTTCACTACAAAACTAAAAACGAAAATTGATGTCATCCCAAGGAGCTGCTTTAAAATTATATATCCTTTTTTCTGTACAAGTGATACTGCCAGGGGATACGGTGACCCCCCCCCCCCCTTGGGGATGAGAGTATTTTCCCTGTCTAGTCGTATTACATATTAAGTGAGTCACGAAATATGTTTATTATGCATTATCATCATCTTCACACTGGCCGGCCCTGATGGCTCATTCGTATCGACTGGTGCTTGTAACCTGGAGGTACCAGGTTCGAATTCCGGTCGGGCCGGATATTTGTCATCGTGGTTGTGCATATACAGTGCTCCAAACTGTTCAAAGGCATGTAGTGTACAGTGCTGCCTATGGTACTGTGCACTATGAAGAACCCTTGAAGTCATTCGAAATAAGAGTAGGGCATAGTCCCGGCTTCCAGCTTCCTTCTGTCGCGATATATCAAGCCAGTGCAGTCATCGCCGCATCGGCATTAGCGGTCAGCTTAAACCTTAGCTGGCGAGGTTGCCAGTCCGAGCCCTGGTGCATTGCAGTGTAAGACAGGAGTCCCATCAAACATAGAGCCAAATATATTCATTCTTGCGTCTTTGTTGCTTGTCCAGATGTCACAAATTAAACACATAGAGCTTGGCATAGTGGTAAAATATGTGAAACAATAGATTTAATCAGCTTATTTTTGGTGTTTACATTTCTTATTTCCACATGTATGTCAATGCGTCAATGAGGCCCCTGTCCAACATGACCTCTTGCACACACTAATTGTCCAGGCTTGCGCCGCGCTCTGCGTGAATTGAAACTGGACTGGTGCAGATGATTATCATTAGCTTTGGGCTAGAGAAAGGGGGCGGTGTGGTTCACCGCTAGTGTGTTTATCATAGTAAGGCACAGCTTTGTTCACTGCTTCTGGGCGAGCTTTGTGCGATATAAGTATTGTGTTATAGATGGGCTTTATATGTTCAATTCTTTCTGCTCCTTATGTGCTTCAGATGTCAGTTTTGACAACACGAAAACGTCGTAAGATAACACACCCACAGCGTTATCAGCCGAGCAGCGAGGTGACAGAAACGAAAAACGATGATGCAAGGCAGGAGGGAGTGTCCTCACGAAGTCGGATACTGATGATGAGTCAAGCCATGCATCGGAATCCGAGTCGATGTCTAAACGGACAATTTCAGGACGCAAGTCCCCTAGTCAAGACAAGTTCGCAACCAAAAGAAAGGGTAATTCGAGTCGTCACTCGGCTTCTTTCACAAATTCTTTACATACTTCTTCCTCATCACAACAATTGTCATCGTCTAGTTCCTCGGATTCGGACTCTTCATCATCATCATCTAGCCATGACTCTGCAGACAGGTCAAATCGACGGCGTGGAAGGAAGCGTCATTTAATCTGAGCAGTCATCAGAGAGACGGAAGAGGCGCAAGCAGCGTCGCCGTCTCGATAAAAGCCCGGCCCCTATGGAGGGCCTTGATAGTGAAATTAGACAATCTGTCGCCAAAAAAGTGAGAAGGAAAATACGTATGAGAAAATATATTAACAGAGCCTTATTAAACCCTGCCCGCATCGATTTTAAGCATATGAAGAATAAACAAGATAAAGTCCGGAACATTGACAAATGGACGGACTGCTTCTTTGTTTATTCTTCTATTTATTTTGTCCGTCATTTGCCTGAGACTCGCAGTATGCTAAAGTATGCTGCGATGATTAGAAAAATAACATTCAGACAGAAGTGTGGGGTCGGAAATTGTATGACAAGCATTTTACAAAACAGCGTGAAAAAGGGAAAAAAACATGGCATCATTTAAACTGGTACCTACTTTGGGAATTTGCGGGTAGCGATAATGTCCAAGCAAATACACAAACAAATTCCCAAAGTACTCGACAGCCTTTTCAGAAAGGAAAAAAGCCCTGGCCTGCCAGAGCTAATTCGTATGGATTTTTGCCTCGCATTTGTCTGAGAAATTCTCTGCCTGAATGGTCGAGCATGCCAGTACAAGCATGCATGCCCCACCTGTGGTGCTAACCACCCAGGATCAAAATGTGTGCGTAAAGGCACTCAACCTCCCACAACCACGGCGAACTCACCGCACACTCCAATAAAACTGCATAGATTTCACAGCCTGCTATAGAAGGTTATAACATTAAACACCGTGATTATCAGTTCTTAGGTTTTGTGAAGGAATTTAGATTGCAGGCTAATCCGCAAAAACTGACGTCTGCTTATCAAAATCGTAAATCGGCTAGAGCGATATTGTGAATAAAAAACTAAAATGCGAATTAAAAAATGGTAGAATAGTAGGACCATTTAAGGTTCCCCCACCCAATAATTTAAACATATCACCTTTAGGTCTGGTTCCAAAGATGTCGCCAAACGAGTTTAAACTCATCAACGATTTCTCCTATCCTTGCGACGGTACTTCCCTTAACGCGTGTATTCCGCCTGAGGCTTCACATGACCAGTACGAAACATTTGACCATGTAACAAAAATAATAATAAAAGTAGGACGTGAAGCCTTTGTGGTTAAGGCTGACATAGCTTCAGTTTTCAAAGTCATTCCGGTGCATTCGGACAAATATCATCTTTTAGGATTTCAATGGGAAGGTAATATTTACTATGACAGGTGCCTCACGATGGGCTGGTCTTCATCTTGTAAAATATTTGAGGCATCTAGTACAGCCATTCAACGGGTGTTGCATTTCAAATTGGGGGTAAAACACGTATCTCATATATTGGATTATTTCATGCTTATTGGCCCACCTCTGTAAAAGGATTGTAAGAAATATTTTAATACGTTCATTGCCATGGCAGGACAGATCGGGCTTCCGATCAAGAATGAGAAAACAGTTTTTGCAACCAGACGATGTATTTTGCATGGCATCGATGTGGAAACCAATATCTTGGAGGCCCTCTCACCACAGGAAAAAAATCAAAATATAAAGAGAAAGTTAGCCAAATGTTAAAAAAGAAAAAAGGTCACTCTGCGACAATTGCAATCTTTGATTGGGTCTCTAAATGTCTGCATGTCTGGTAGTGGTCCCAGGAAGAGCATTCCTGAGGCGTCTTATCGATTTAATATGTGGCATAACAAAATCCTATTACCGCATTAGGCTAAATAAAGCAGCTAGGTTAGATTTAAAAGTCTGGCAGTTTTTTATTCATAATTTCAATGGTAAAGCATTACTGCTGGACGAAAGATGGGCTTCATCAAAAAAATAAAAATGTATACGGATGCGGCTAGCACCGTTGGTTTTGCGGCCGTCCTCGGCTCGCATTGGTTTGCTAAGCGATGGCCAGATATATGGCTCTCCGCCAAAAAAAAGTCCACATTAACGTCTTGGAGCTTCCAATCGTCCTTGCTGTGGAATTGTGGGGCCCGCTTCTGGAAAACCATTGCATTATGTTTTTTTCTGATAATATGGCAACAGTGTGTGTTATTTATAAACTCACGGCTAAAGATGACTTAATGATGAGCGTCATGAGGCGTTTGGCATTAGCAGCCATGACATATATTATCATGTTCAAGAGTGAGCACATTCTGGGTAAAAATAATATAACAGCAGGTTATTTATCACGTTTCCAGGTTCGACAAGCCCGACAGGTGGCACCATGGCTGGCAGAAGTGCCTTTAACGATTCCGGAGGAATTGCTGCCATGGGACACACGATGGACCTATAAGGCATAGCTTCAAGTTTGTTAAACGCATCTCTAGCACCAAGTACACAACAAAGTTATAAAAGATCTATCCAATAAGGCAGTTTTCCCAGCTAACACACATACCGTTTTAAAGTTCATAGCTTTTTTATTTGCCCGTAATTTTTCCTCTGGGTCAATAATGACTTTCTTATCACCTTTGTACATACAATTCAGCAGTGGGAAGATCCCACACAAACATTTATTATGATGAAAGCACGGATCGGAGCAGGAAAATTGCGTAACTCCAAAGACACAAGGTTACCAATTACCCCTTCAATTCTTAAAAAAAATTGTTACGCACACTTTATCGCATACAAATTTCATTATATAAAGAGGTTTTATTACGGGCGATGTATATTTTGGCATTTCACGCATTCTTGCGAATAGGGGAGATAGCCATTAAAGGTGGAAATAAGATAAATTAATACGGTATCACTGGTTAAAATTCGTCGAACGGCGTTCGGGTAAACCAAGAGCAATGGAAATTGTATGTCGAAATTTTAAGCAAAGCGGTGACGCTGCATATGGAAAGATCTGGCTCCGCCACCTGTCCAGTTCAAGCATTGTGTAAATATATTAAGCACAGAGGTAGTAGACAGGGATCCCTATTCCTATTCAAGGATCAAACGCCAGTTACACAGGTTTTTTCACTAATATTTCAGCAAAGTGCATAGAAAAGATAGGTTTGTCTACTCTATTATACAAAATTCATAGTCACCGTATTGGTGCAGCAACATTCGCCGCAGCAAAAGGCTATTCGGACCTACAAATCCAAAATATGGGTCGTTGGCGATCGGGTGCATTCAGAAGATACATTCGTACACCATCTTTCTCGGTATAATTGGGGCAGTGTGTTCAATAATCGTTTCTGTGTATTTTTCAATTCAGCATTTAACTATTTTTCTCTCTCTTGTACTTAGGCATTGCCAGTGTGGTCTGGAATGCGCAAGTCATCAGAGAAGGGTCATTTGATAAGCTGTTAGTCTGCCAGTGAGGTCAGGTGGACCATCTATCATTGTATGTTGTTCGAATTTATACGTTATTTGTACTAAATGTCGAGTGGTAGATTTTCCCTCTTATCATGATGTTGACTGCTTTATTTTACCAGCCAATCTTTATAATTGTAATACCTTTGCTCTTACTGTCTATTTGAACTAGACTTATCTTACTACCACATCTGCCCATCACTTCCCTTATTAATCTGCGGCGGTAATAGCCTGTCTGTGTCTGTCTGCCGCTTGTTAAGGCGGGCCACTATTCATATTGAGAACATGACTTCTTTGAAAATAATCATGTATTACATTTTTTTGTATTGTTTCAATCGGAAAATAAATATGTTTAAACCAATATCCTTTGGCTAACTGATTAATCCAAGATGGCCAAAGAAGTTGGGGCTGGGGTATTGTCATAGCCTCAGATGTCCGGCCGTCCAGCCCGCTGTCTGCCTGTGGCTCTGCATTGGGATTTTGCCCTTATTTAAGGTGCATTCGGCATTTTATGTTAAAAGCGTTTTGAATGTCTCTCTAGCCATTTTGTATATCACAAAATGAATCAATTTCTGGACAGTGCCAAGCTGAGAAATTGTGTAAAAATGGCAAAAATGCATCTGAAAAAAGTATGTAGAATTCACGTGGGAATCCATGTTTTTCTAATTTATGTATGCATTAATCCTAAAATTACGACTTAAAAAATCAGACACGTTCTAATTTTTATCACAAGAGTTTCAAGTATCAATTTATCGTTCGTGTTATATAATATGACACTGACATAAATAACACTGACATAAATCCGCAAACAAGTATTAGTGATATATATTTGACTGGTACTTTAAGGAAAACATGAGAATAATTTGCAGGTTAAATGAGTCTTTTTTTGGAAGTATCTTGACTTGATATTGTACGCTTAAAGTTCGTGAATCGACTTTGCAATGCAATAACATTTAAAATAATGTGATCATAATTAGTGACTTAAATGTGCCGTCTGGCAGACAATCATACTTATAGCAGGAAGTGGTCAAGTGTTAATTAAAACTTCATTTTCACATCTGCGGGTTTGAAAGACTGTACTTAAATTCAGATTATGGAACATCATAAATGCTGATCATTGATTTTATTCGTGTGTTTGATTAGAATACAGCTATTATGACCATTATTAACAGCGTGAAAGATGGGTTCAATCTATATGAACTGTGACAGCTTGGTTCAATCTATATTAACATGATTAAGGAGATTATTATATTATACTCAGAGACTATTGTTCGCGATGGCCATCTCCACCAATCCGATGCCTACGATACATCGTAACTTGTATGAGAATACAGGCCCTGTATCGTAGGATCTGATTTTAGACCAATCAGATCACGGTGGAATATTCCCAGTAAACACTTAGAATCTCATCTTATTGTTGCTTAGTGCATATCCGGCATTATCGACTGTTGCCCAACATGAAATCGTGTTTGCTGTCTCTACAATGCTCGTCTATGTGACGTGTGAACAAGGTAACAATTGCCTACTATAAATAGGATTCACAAGTTTCACAAAGCGTTACGTGCATCAGTTTCTCCTGAAATACGTACCTGGTACATGGTATAAGTCAATAGGTTATATCTGAGTGTTGTCAAAATGGTGGGATTAGAAATATTGAAATTACTTCCGTTTCTCACACTGCGTACAGTATATACAGCAATACAGTATATGTGGTGGTGGTTGAATGGGACATATACTGAACTAAGCAGAGTGGAGCGCCCAGAATGTTATCACGAAAGTACCCAAGTGTTAGACATTTGGTTCAGGTACAGATTCGACAAGGTTTTGAGTCGTCCGTCATCGTGTGATTATATAACGACCCATCGTGGATTCGTCGACCCCGATTTGGTGCTAAGGGATAACATCACATTGTATGAGCTAACACCACTAAAAGCTGTATTTATAGAATCTCCTGTGAACATCAACGTTTACCATTCAAGCGTTGCGTCTTTTGTCAAAGAAGGACAGTTCAATCATGGTCAGAGACTATATGTGATGCCCATCACATCGTTTTATAAACTGGCCGAAAAAGTGGGTCGACCACAAGCTCCAATAATTTTGCTTGGAAACACAAGTCGTTGTGGTTCCACTCTTCTTACACAACTGATGGACCATACAGACGAGATAGTGTCAATGAGTGAACCCGCTGCTTTTGAAGCAGTTACATTCGCATGTCAAGATAAAATGTTTTCTGATGATCATCTGGATCGCTACATAGTTAGTGGAATTAGCATGCTTTGTAAACCTATGTCAAGGAGACCTTGTGCGTATTTCATCAAGATAAACAGCACCACCCTGGTCCATATGGAGAAAGTCAGAGATTTATTTCCTAATACCAAGTTACTTTTTATGTACAGGGAAGGTTTAGACGTTGCTGTATCTTTGGTGAAAATATCTTACAAGCTTCCAATATTGAGAATCGTATTTACATTAGGTAGGTTTCATAGAACATTCACAAGGAAACTTTATGAAGCGGCTAGCGGTTTACCTGGTGAGGACTTTGAGTTTAGAATAAAGCACCGAGTACTTTTCACGTTGATGGTATGGGTAGTACTGTGTAAAAAGTATTTGAACCTTCGCCAAGAAGGATATCCTTTGGTGGCCATCAAATATGAAGATTTAGTAAGTGACCCTAAGTACACATTGCAAGAACTCTTCAAATATTGTGAGTTGCCACAGATGTACGTGGAAAAGGCACTTCGTGGAATGGCTGTAGATTCTCAGCGACATTCTGTACTCAGTAAAGAGAACTTGATCAATTGTGCTCGAGGATTAACTTTACCAAGCAATCTGCTGGCTGAAGCACAAGCCTTCTGTGATAAACACGGAGTACCAAGAGTGCCAGACACATGTGTTCTGGGAGGTACAATATCTCATAGATAAAGAAGCCCACAGCGGAGTGGAATTAATAAATCAGAAGAACATATTGTTTGGGCTTCAGAGAAACCACCATGATGTCTAACTTAACTAACATATTTTTTTTAAATATTAAATGATATAATGTGTACTCTTAATAATGTATTCATTTTAACATAATTATAATTCTAGCTATTATGATATTGTTTATTGGCGTGATATAAGATAGAACATGTGTCTTGTCATAATAATGAATACGTAAATATTTAGGTGAAACCGAATCAAGCAGCAACATAGCTATAACAGTGTGGTACATATTGGATATAGCGGATATTTCAATAAAAATGGCTAATAAATAACAGAGCACTATGTGCATTGTCAATATTTTAGATGTTTTTAACAATACTTTTAATCATAATGTAAATTAATCTAAGTCTATGTATGTCTTGCCATATTTTGATCATAACAATAATTGTTTAGATGCTTAATGTAGTTATTTGTTAATGTTGTTTTTTGAGCGGGAAACACATAGGTAGGCCCTACTATCAATATTGTATATTAGTTTTCCGGAATCATGTTTATTTTGAAATTAGGTGTCAATTTCATGTATATTTTATACGTGGTTATTTGATCTAGAAGCAGATAATATTGGCACATCTGATGATTGGTCGAAATTGCAGCTGGATCTATGCGTACTATTGTGTTCTATTAATTTAATATTATATTTATTTTGAGAAGTCTCAGCATTAGGCCAACGGAAGTACCTGCTTACTTAGCAGATAGGCCTACAGCCTTTGCACGGCAGTACTATGATAAATATAATGTCGCTCTAGCAGATTATTGGGCCTACTTGTATATAAATGTAGGCGCCCTTATATTTTACATTTTTATATGTTCAAACAGTTAACGTCGAACAAGCGACGAATCTGTACATAACAAGTCGCATCATGCAATTCTCAATTATACTAAATAAGACATATGTTTATGTAATATTATTAAAACCGACAATTGTATTCATTCTCTTATTGGATCAGTTGGGATTTATCTTTATTCAAACCAATATTATGAAATTTTACAAATATTAGAAGACGATTGCAATAACGGTAGTCAATTAAACACTTAAAAACACTTTAAAAAACCCTGGCATAATGGGTCTGCCCAACTCGCTTCGCCGCAGACCTGGTCATACTGAACGTCATTTTATGAACACAGCAAGCTGTGTAAAAACAACACTTGGGGCTTCTACCATAAAACTGATATAAAAAAATGGAAATATTTGTAATATTGTGATATTATTGACATTAGCGCGAAGCGTCTGATCAATTGGAATTAGGTCACATTTGTCCGTGCTGGGTATAATAACGTGAGATGTCAATTTTAAAACGTAAACAGCAACGATTTCATAATCATAATATTTCATCAATTTATAAGGAAAATAAGACAATGTAGTAAAATATTACAACGTATAAAGACATTTTTAACCCTTTCAGGCCTGCATTTACCATTGTCATCTTCATCCAATACAAGCCGCGAATTGCTGTCGCGATTCTTGACATGTAGTGGATGAAGATGACTTGATGTGGTTTAAAAATTAAAGAAAATTGCCATGTATTGGTGACCAGTTTCGCGAAAATTTTCGTTCTAAAACCCTTTGTTGTAGGAAAATTAAGTCTGTTTTCAGGGATGTAATATGATGCTTTAATGCATCGTGAGGGCTTAAAGAGTATTAGAGGATTTTTTTTACACAGCTTTCCAATCGTATGGATGATAGCAGAAATGCATAACAGATCACAAGTATTCATGAAAAAGTGGGTGAAAATAAAGTTTACTCATTTTTCTCTGACTAAACATTTGCAAATCTTAAGCGCTCATTTCATTTCCACTAACCACGCTGAAAGTGATTTGATCAGCTGATAAACAAATTATAAACTAGAACGGAAGTTCCCGAGCACCGAGTCCCAGGTTTAAGCTGTTTGAGTCCTATCTATAGACGAAAATTCGGCTTAAAATTATATAAACATAACTGTATTGGTCTTCCTCATGGGCCATAATCCTAAATTACCAGGATATAAATAAGGAAAGAGCCAGGGAGACAAGTTAAGATATATTTTCAACGTTTATTCTTTCCACCACTATCGCTACACCCCCTATAGTGCAAAGTGTGACGCCCTTCTATTTGGGGACAACATACAGAGTGCTCTGTGTACACCTTCGCGGGTGCTGCTCAACGTCCATTCAATACTTGCCAGCACGGGAAATTGAGATGTGTCTATGCGTGACAATCACTGCCATGTCCATACTTCTACTGAGGGAAGGAAACTTTCAAGTCCTCGTCATTTTAAAATGAGAAATGGACTATGTAGACTTTTGTTTTCTACCAAACAAATGCTCTCATATCATACCTAGTTCTTGTAGCAAATTATTGATGAATTTTCAAACGAAAATCTCATAATTTACGTGCATTAATACACATTATACGAGCTCGATTCCGACAGAAGCACTATTTGCAACAAAATGAGACATGTAGTGAATAATACACTGCAGTATTCAGCTTACTAATATATTGAGAAGTTACTGCCTTTTGAGTTTACACGATCGAATTGCTGGCTCAATGCCAACAAATCGTCTACGACGCTGGCACAACACTACTCCAACACTGTTTGCTTTATATACGTAGCGACAGCTCATATTCCCAGCAAACAAGTGCCATTCACCCAATACTGTTTCAATTTTAGCCCAACGTCTTAGATGTTGGCCCGACATTTAAAAAGCATCGGGTGATTGACCCGTGTTTGCTGTGGTCTCGCGCCATTGTCATGCGAGCGACACTTTCATCATCCCGTCGCCAGAAAAGCCACTACCCAGATAACACGATACATTGGCCCAATGCTGATGTAATGCTCGGTCACCGTCTGTGAGGCTGGACCATCATTATTCCGAGCAAAACCCTTTAAGCTTTTATTCACAAATAAAATCGTGAATATATTTTGTCTAAACACTTTTTAAACACGCAACTACTTGACCTAGCGACCTCAAACGTTATATTTCACTTGTTCATTAGGACTGTTTCTCAGAAATATCAACCGTTTTACCACACAAGTCACCCCTTTTTCCGCAAATTAGGACACAAACATTATTGCGATAAACTTAATAGGCTCCTGGCCTCCGGCGGGCCTAAATACGCTTAGTGCTTTAATGGTTTATTGCTGGATCACCGTTTACCCCTCTGGATAAAGTGAACACTGAAGCAACATAACATTGGTTCAATGTCTTTTTTCTTGCTCTTTAGCAGTGGATATTGAGATTCAAACCATGCAGGTGAGCCATAAACAGCATAACCATATTTACTCGCATAGTCATGTGCAAGGTAATATGGCAGTAACTGCTTACTTTCCAAGCAGACACTTACTGCCTTTTGACTTTTGAGCAGTAGGGCTATGGATCGGTCCTGGTGACCCAGCGAGCAAAAGACGTTGACCTAATGGTTCGATGTTGCCCACCATGAAATCGTGTCAGCAAGGTAAATATAACCTACTATACATAGAATTCACAAGTTACACAAGGTGTTACGTCGTGCATCAATTGCCGCTGAAATACGTACCTGGTTGTACACGGCTTCAAGTCAATAGGCTATATCTGAGGGTTGTGAAAATGGTGGGATTGGAAATATTACAATTTTTTCTGTTTCTCACACTGCGTACAGTATATACAGCAATACAGTATATGTGGTGGTGGTTGAATGGGACATATACTGAACTAAGCAGAGTGGAGCGCCCAGAATGTTATCACGAAAGTACCCAGGTGTTAGACATTTGGTTCAGGTACAGATTCGACAAGGTAATGAGTCGTCCGTCATCGTCTGATTATATAGCGACACATCGTGGATTCGTCGACCCCGATTTGGTGCTAAGGGGTAACATCACATTATACGAGCTAACAGCATTAAAAGCTGTATTTATAGAATCTCCTGAGAATATCAACGTTTACCATTCAAGCGTCGCGTCTTTTGTCAAAGAAGGACAGTTCAATCATGCTCAGAAACTTTACGTGATGCCCATCACATCATTTTATAAACTTGCCGAGAAAGTTGGTCGACCACAAGCTCCAATAATTTTGCTTGGAAACAAAAGTCGTTGTGGTTCCACACTACTTACACAACTGATGGACAGTACAGACGAAATAGTGTCAATGAGTGAACCCGCTGCTTTTGAAGCAGTTACATTCGCATGTCAAAATAAAATGTTTTCTGATGAGTATCTGGAACGCTACATAGTTAGTGGAATTAGCATGCTTTGTAAACCTATGTCAAGGAAACCTTGTGCTTATTTCATCAAGATGAGCGGTGCCGCCATGGTCCATATGGAGAAGGTCAGAGACTTATTTCCTGATACCAAGTTACTTTTCATGTACAGGGAAGGTTTAGACGTTGCTGTATCTTTGGTAAAAATATCTTACAAGCTTCCCATATTGAGAATCATATTCACTTTAGGTAGATTTCATAAAATATTCACAAGGACATTTTTTGAAGCAGTTACTGGTGTACCGGGTAAGGAGTTTGACTTTAGAATAAAGCACCAAGTTCTGTACACGGTGATGGTGTGGGTTATACTATGTAAAAAGTATTTGAACCTTCGCCAAGAAGGATATCCTTTAGCAGCCATCAAATTTGAAGATTTAATAAGTGAGCCCAAGTACACATTGCAAGAACTTTTCAAATATTGTGAGTTGCCACAGATGTACGTTGCTAAGGCACTTCGTTGAATGGCTGCAGATTCTCAGAGACATTCTGTACTCAGTAAAGAGAACTTGATCAATCGTGCTCGAGGACTAGCTTTACCAAGCAATCTGCTGGCTGAAGCACAATCCTTCTGTGATAAACACGGAGTACCAAGAGTGCCAGACACATGTGTTCTGGAAGGTACAATATCTCATAGATAAAAAGGCCCACAGCGGAGTGGAATCAATAAATCAGAATAAATCAGAATGACATATTGTTTGTGCTCCATAAAAACCACCATGATGTCTAACTTGCATAATTATTTTTAATATTAAATGATGTAATGTGTACTCCTAATAATGATGTACTAATTTCAACATAATTATAATTCGAGCTATTATAATATTATTTATTCGTGTTGGTGTGCTAGAAGATTGAAGATCTGTCCTGTCATAATAACAAATATGTAACTAATTAGGTGAAACAGAATCAAAAACCCAAGCAGCAACATCACATAGCTATAACAGGGTGGTACATATTGGATATAGTGGATATTCCAATTAATAATAAATAATAGTAAATAAAAGGAAACTGTGTGCATTGTCAATATCTTAGATGCACGCGATGTCATAATATAAGTAGAAATAAATATTTTAAGGTATTATCCTGAATGTTTTAAAAGAAAAATCAAATGTTCATAACACTGTTTTAAATCATAATGTAAATAAATGTAAGTTTATGTATGTCCTTCTAAATTCAGATCATGACAATTGTTTAGATGCGTAATGCAGTTATTTTTACCTGTGTTGTTTCTGAGAGGTAACATGTGATATTATGTACTATCGTTCTTTTATATTAATTATCAAGTATGATGTTTATTTTGAAATTATAATTGTCAGTATCATGTATATTTTATACGTAGTTATTTTATCTGGAAACAGATAATATTGTCACATCTGGTTATCGGTGGAAATTGTAATAGGATCTTACCATAATATTACCTTATATTAATATTTTAGTTTGAGAAGTCTCAGCATAAGCTGATTAGGCATACTCAGCCCTGCAAAGCCAAACGGAAGTAGTTGCTTTCATAGAAGATGCAAAATATTTTCGCCGTAGCAGATTAATGTACCTACTTGTACATTTATGTATATATTTTACATCATTGTCGTTCCCTTTAATTCTATTACTGTGTTCGTTTTAATAACGCTATTTTCAATAAATATTTTAGGTAGGTGATATTTTATTTGTATATTTGGCCTCAGGCCCATCGTAGATCAATTAAATACATCTCAATGTAATCATGGTCATGGTTGAAAATTATTTAACAATTGTTTTCTGAGAATAAATGCTATGTATATATAACATGCAACGTCTTTTGTACTGATCGTTTCCTCACTCTGCATTAATTTGACAACATTTTCATAAGACGATAGAGAATCTGAGATATGTGGAGCTATGTATTTGTTAAACAAATCCGTATATGCTGTACAGTTCATAAGAAAATGAAATTCGCCTTCGATAGAGTATAAATTGCATAAAGTACATATTCTTTGAGCTAATTCGGTATTGTTATGCCTTCCACTTTCAATCCTTAGATTGTGACTTGAACATCTTAAACGACTAAACGCTACAAAATATTTCCTAATACATAATACATCCAAATATCTTTCAGGCTCTAATTCATACTTATATGTGGCATATACAGCTGTTTTACTGGAATTTCTAGTGGCATTATACCACTTTTTCTTGTAAAATTCTGAAAGCCTGTTTTCGAGTACCACTATAAACAAATCAAAATATCCGACGCTTTGTTTGGCCCATACATAACGAGAACCGAATTGTTCCAACATAACTTTTACACATGGAGCCCATGTGTTCTTGCCATGTTGATCTAGGTTGTATAGCATGGCATAACAGGCTTTATAGGATATCTATTTTTAAGCCAATACTTCACACATCGACGATGATAATGCACGGCTAAAGGGTATCTCCACAGTTCACCCATGGCAGCCTCGTTTACAAGTTAAGCTTCAGACCCCATTTATCACGAAACATTTTCAGAACATTCAACATATGCTGAAGCTTACCAGGCATATCGGAAAACATTGCAATATCATTAACAAACAACAGTAAAATTAAATTCGGGGCGTCTTCTTTATACACACCTATACACCCTTCTTCAATTAACATGTCGATCAGCTCACTTATGTACAAAACAAAGAGCATGGGATTTAGCATACACCCCTGCCTAGTGCCCCTAGCACAATCAAAGTAGTCAGTCAATCCCTCCGGCGTTCTTACACATGATTTTAAACCCGTATACATATTTCGTAGGATATTTAATACTCTACCATGTACACCTAGCTTCATCAGTTTATAACATAGCGGTGCATGAGAAACAGTATCGAAGGCTCTTGAAAAATCAATCATTAATACGTAACATCAACCCTTGATTTTACACATATTTCTGCACAAGAGACTGTAGGTTAAAAATCTGATCAATAGTAGAATCATTTCTACGGTAACCTGCTTGTTTTTCTTCATCAACATTTTTTTTTTTGCCCAACTTAAAAATCTTTCATTTAATATTTTCGTGAAGATTTTACTCACAAGAGGGAGCAGAGATATACCTCTATTGTTATCAACATTACATGTTGAACCATATTTATGCAACGGACATAGTATAGCTTTACACCAATCGTATGGAAAATTCCCAGACTCTAATATTTTATTAAACATGTTAAAGAGAGATTGCAAGTGAAGAACGATCTCAATTTTGGCTGCTTTTATCATTTCAATGACAATGTACCATCTTCTCCGGGAGCTTTACAATTCTTAATCGATTTTTATATCTTTCACAATTTTCTGTCGGCGAATGGCCGCATTTAAAGATCTTGATTTCCTTAATTTAACCTACAAGGATCACATCTAATATCATGTTCTGTATTGAAAAACCCGACAGTTTAAAAAATATGATTATTTTTTATGTCCTGATTTAGCACAGATTTAAAGTGTGAATACCAATCAAAGTTGGATTTATAATTTTGTACGGGAGCTACCGCTCTTAATTCTTTTAGTGTATTCCGAAACAGTCGGGGGTCATCAACATTTAAAATTAATTTTTGCTTCAAATTTTCCTTTTCTAATCTCTTATTTTCTCGGCATAACATTTTAAGTATACTTTTAGATTCAAGATAATTTTGACGATCTTGTTCAGTGTGTGTTTGCCTAAATGTATTTAGCAATGTATATTTATTTGCCTTTACTTTGCGACATTCATTGTTCCACCAGCTTGGTTGACTCATATTTGAGATAAAGTTTGTTTTTCATCCACGGTTATTTTTTACAACCATGGTCCAAGCTACCCTAAGTATAAGTGATACAAGGAGTGAAACCGCTTGATTCACATCACTAATCACAAAATTTTCAAATTCTGTCCATAGTGTTTCACCATTTTCATCACAAATGGTTTTTACAAATGCGTTTCTCTCACCACCCTCGCACCTAAACCGAATACGTTTTACTAGCTGATAAACTTGATTTATAGGTTCAGTTTCAACTTTACCAGCGATATGCCTTGAAAGGAAGCATAAAGCGGGAAATGGTAAAAAAATTAAGATTTTGCACTTCAAATTCGAAAAAAAATCATAATTATTTGTGCTCACCATAAAATAATCTATGACACTGGCCCCAGCTTACGACAGGTACGTAAATTCACCATTTAAATCTTTACCATTTCTCCCATTTAAAGTATGTACATCCAGTTCGCGACACATAGATAATAATGAACGACCAAAATTATTAACTATGTCATCTTTTGATTTTCTATTAATGCTGACAACCATGGTTCCAGCTGCCCTAAGTAGAATTGATACAAGGAGTGAAACCGCTTCATTCACATCACTAATCACCAAACTTTCAATTCTGTCCATAGTGTTTCACCATTTTCATCACAAATGGTATTTACAAATGCGTTTCTCTCACCACCCTCGCACCTAAACCGAACAAGTTTTACTAGCTGATTAACTTGATTTAAAGGTTCAGTTTTAACTTTACCAGCCGATATGCCTTGTAAGGAAGCATAAAGCGGGAAATGGTCTGAAAAATCAAGATTTTGCACCTCAAATTCGAAAAAAAATGATAAATATCTGTGCTCACAATAATATAATCTATGACACTGGCCCTAGCTTACGACAGGTACGTAAATTCACCATTTAAATCTTCACCATTTCTCCCATTTAAAGTATGTACATCCAGTTTGCGACACAAGATAATAATGAACGACCAAAATTATAACTATGTCATCTCTTGATTTTCTATTGATGTTGAATAAATCACCCGGATAATAATCCATAATTTGTGAAAAACTTATATCGTCATCTGATATAAAATCTTGTTCGTTGCCAATGCGCGAGTTTACATCTCCAACAATAACAATATAAAAAATAACATATTTAGCTTTGGTTTCAAAAATCACATCTTGTAGAATTTCTACTCCGTTTTTCTCATCCGTATATCGTGGTGACCCTTCTGGTAGTAAATCAACAAAAAAACAGCATAATATCTAAGTGTAATCCTGTGGATGACTTTTTTAGTCTTACCACAATATCATGCGAAAAGTTAAACATGTGATCAACATAATAAATGTGACCCATCTGTACATTACGAGCCTCAGTCGGAAAAATACAATATGGATATAGTTTTTAACGATTGTGTTTATAGCCCAGGATGTCTACTTTCAAAATCTGCCGGGTGGACTTTGGTTAATTCCGATTGTTTTATAATAATGGGTGAAATCCAAGATGGCCGCCAGCGGCCATTTGGAAAACAAATTAACATAAAATCTGATAATCACAATCTTATGATATTCATTTCTGACCAATATTGGGGTGTAGTACCCATTCCTGGTCTTAAAATGGTAAATTTAGGCTTTAAAGCATCCCATTTTCACACAAAAAAACTAAATTCGCTATTAAAAGCCAATATCATGCATATTGCCCATTTTCTCAACTTATACGGAGCCGACATGCGATTCATTTCGTGCGGACGATAACCATCGTTTTTTTTCCATAGGACTGTTATTACCGCGTCCACCACGAGGGAGCGATGAGCTCTATCAATATGTAGTGCTTTTACATAATCTTCATTCAAGTTCAATATAGACTGCTTGCACGAGTTTGCGCGTGAAAAGTTGTCTGAATAAAAAAGTTCAGCGTTGTGGCGTGTGGCGTATGTGGCGTGTTGTCATTGAAAAGTGTGTAACAGTTGTCTGATTAAAACAGTTCAGCGTTGCTCACTGTGTGGCGTGTTGTTATTGAAAAGGGTGTATTGAGCACAGGTTCTGTCGTACTAAATTTTCACAGTCGTCCTGTTTTAATTTTTCACATCAGGCAGTCCGTTTATAATAACGTTATTACGTCGTGACTCACTTTCCATATTTTCTAATTTCTTCTTAAGCACTTTGTTTTCTTTTCTAGTATCTTCTAACTGTTTTGATATTTTTTGCACGTTACCATCCAAATCAGCCACATCTTCTTTAAGTTGCCAACGTCTTCTGCAGACTGTTTTGTCATCTTGTTCACTTCACCTTCCACCCCTTTTATTTCATTCATCAGATCCGCTAAGCTAGGATTTTCATCCTCATCTCGGCGCAGAGTCATGTCTCCCGTCTCCGTCGTTGATAGTTTAGCCTGTTTTCTCCTTGTAGAGGCCGCTGGCCCCTTGTCAACAGATTGTCCCGGGCCCGGGTTCATCCCCACATCATTTGAGCACGTCAAAGTTACACTAGTATGAACACTGTTGATCCAGGCCTGATTTCCCATACTGACAGGAATAGCGTCGCTGTACCGGCACACTATAGGCCTACTGCGAGACGGTGGTGAACATTCTAGTACCACTGTGATTTTATGGCCATCTTGACCAATCAGAAGCCTACGATATATCGTAACTTGTACGAGAATACGGGCCCTGGCCCATGTTGGTATTGCCTGGCAAGACCAGCCAATTTCGTTTATGGCCGGGAAGAGGCCAAGCTCCTTTAATTAGTCACGTGACTTTTATGCCTGTGTTATTCAGGCCTGCGAATAATTTTCTGAGTCAAGTCATAGGGGAAATACAATACTGTAAACACAACACTACATCCGGGGAAGTGACCTTTCAAAAATATCTGAATTCGGGGATCACCCTATTTTCATCTAAAAATAGCAACTAGTCACAAACATTCGCCAGTGGGGCCTACCAGAGCCTACATAAAGCTCGGCCGCGCCGCGTAGTGTGGCTCAGGGAACCAGAGTAGGCAAGACCAGCCAATTTCATGAAGCTCGGCCACGCCGCGTAGTGTGGCTCAGGGAACCAGAGTAAGGGAACCAGAGTCATGTTGGTATGGCGAAGCGTTTATGCAAACCTATCTTGATATTTCGCTTTTGAGAAAAATGTCAATAAATATATATCTATATAGGCCTACTGTAGTTATATTTCAAACTTCACTTCACAATCTATATCATTTATCAGTTTATGAGATATAATAGTTTACACAAACATTATTATTCCATGTTTAAAAAGTAAACGTCAAAAAGCGACTAATCTGCACAAAACCATGACAAAAGTTACATCATGCAATACTCAATTATAATGTATGATGCAATATTATTAAAATTGAAATTGTATTCATTCTGTCATTGGATCAGTTGGGATTTATCTTTATTCAAAGCAACATTATCAAAGTTTACCAATTTTAGGCGAGGACTGCATAACGGTAGTTAATTAAACACCTATAAAACCCTGTGTGATCCGTCTGCCCAGCTCGCTTCGCTGCAGACCCGGCCACACTGACAGCCATTTTATGTACACAGCAAGCTGTGTATAAACGACACTTCGCGCGCCTACCATAAAACTCGGGTGTAATGAAACTGAGACGAATTTTTCGAGTGCAAAACTAGGCCTTTTTCAGCTGGCAAAAATCTAGTTGTCGTATTCGCCTTGTGATGTCGTCAGGATAATTTAAAACTATTGTTTTCAACCCCTTGTTTTTTATTGTAGTCATTAAAAAAACTAGAAACTAAACACAAATTACACAATAATTTATTGTATCCAAAACAGTATCATATTATTACATATCTAGATTGTTACATAATCGTTCGCTCTGATATAAAAAATATAAATATTTCTAATACCGCAATATTGTTGGCATTTGCGCACTTAAAAACAGGTCTGATCAAGTGTAATTGGGTCACATTTTCCCGTTCTGGGTATAATAGAATATGATGTCGATTTCAAAAATATAAACAGCAACGATTTCATAATCATAATAATTGGTGAATTTATTAAGAAAAGCAAGACTATGCAGTAAAATATCACAATGTATAATGACACTTGAGAAATGCAAATAAAATTAGGCTAGTAAAGTATTACACAATTTTTGTACACAACTTCTCAATCGTAATAATAATATCAGAAAAGCAAAAGAGATGTATTTCTGATAATAAATATAATATATAAGTATTACTAGAAAAACCCACGTGGTGGAATAACAGGTGTAGGCCTATACCAGGAATAAGTTTATTAGAGATACCCACATGGTGGGATAACAGGTATATTCCTGGAATAAGGATATTATAGACACCCACGTGTAGTCAGTTAGCTTGAACATCAAATTTTAGGATAATAGTTCTCCTGCCAATTTTCTTTGAGGGCTCAGTAGCCTATCCTGATCAAAATTAACCTACCAGCCCGAAATTAATTTTTACTTAGGACACCGAAAAGTGACAAAATCCAAGATGGCTGCCATTTGTACAAGATTAAACAAAATTTTCGACACAATAGAAGCAAATTCATGATTTTGGTGTCTAGCATACGGGTGTGAGTTATGTCTGCCATAGTGATGCAGTCAGAAATACTTTAGACATTGCATTGTGAATAAAATTCAAGATGGGTTCCATTTGTGGAAGGTGACAGAATGAATTGATATTATTTTTGACAGACTAATTCTGGTGTGTACCATACAGTTTCCAAGCATGACTGACAGGTATGTGGTCAAAACCTAATTCTGATTTAAGGGATGTATCTGAACCAAATGGTACCACTCATGGGGACTTTCGTGCAAAAACAAACATGTTGTCATAAACTACATTGTATATGCAAAAAAAAAAAAAATTGACAATTTAAAAAAAATTACATTTTGCGACATATTTACAATATCCAAAATAGCTCTCCGAGGTGGAATGCTATTGCAAAATTATACTACTTTTTACTATTTTATCTCCACAGCTATATGACCTGATCGATAAAAAAAACTAAATCCGAGAATATTACATTTAACTGGCCCAACAATGTGATGGAGTGAGAATGACACGAAGATCATATTTTAGCGAATATTTTCTCTAAAAATCGGGTGGGTGTTCAAAAGTGTCAAATTCTCAGTCCGCCCCCATTTCCGACAATGTCATCAACCAGATTCTGTATCTAGAGACCTCTCGGAATATTTCTAGACATGTGGACAAATGTTGTACCGCCGGTTTAGGTAACTCCTTAAATATGGCTCTTTTTGTGTCTGCTGTTGTACTAGGAACACTGCACGTATGTTCAATAGTTTAGCCACATTAGCGTTAAGACCTGTAAACTGTGATAAACCCTTGTTAATTCACAAAGATTCATTGACTGGACATACATAATTTTTCAGAGAATATTAGCCAATTGACGAATTTCGTGACAGATAAGCTGCGTCTCGACCGTGACGGCCCAATTTTAAGTGCTGGCACAATGTCCCCATATCTGTTGATGATGACCACCAGTTTGGTCTCTAGCAATGAACTGTTCCGTAATAAAGCACTGCAATAGTTTATTTTACATCTAAAGCTTTCAAAATAGCTGTGGATTCTAGGTAAAATGTGCCATAGCTCATGCATGCATTTAACAGTCGTTCTCAATAAAGATTATAATGTACCTCTCAAAATTGTCAACGGAATTCTTCTTCCCTCTTTCTTATCTGGCCTTTCCACCTCCTTCTCCCCTTCTTCGCTTCCTTGTCCTACTTCCTTCATCTATCTCTATCCCTCTTTTTCTTCCTCCTTCTCTTCTTAATTTTCTTCTGTCTCTTCTTTTTTCTCGTCTTCTGTCTCGTCTACTTTTTTTTCCCACTCTACTCTCATATTGTTACCCTTCCTTCTTTTCATTCTGGTCTTCTTTTTGCGCTCCCTTCTCCTCTACAATTGCCTCCTTTTTCTTCGTCTTCTATTCTTTTCGTCCTTCTTCTCTTGTTATCCCTCTTCCTGTCATATTCTTACTCCTCTTCGTCGACCTTCCCCTCCTCCTTTCCGCTCACCTGTTCCTCCTCGTCTACATTATCCTCTTTCTTTCTTTTATCTCCTCCTCTTTCTCCACATTCTCTTCCTCCTCCTCTTGCTTCCCTTTCACCTCTTCCTCTGACTCCTACAATCCCTCAGCTCCCACATACAAAGTCGGCTGTTGTACGAAACTTAAAACATGGAGCGCACGTCATATTTTAGCCGCATTAAAAGCTGACCTTGAAGTCTTTCTATTATTGTGTCTATATCAGGTTAGTGTCATCCCTTCCACATCCACCTAGATGCTGTAAGACAGGTTTGTTTATCAGTGTTCGGTCAGTGGCCCGCCAGTGACTCGCCGGATAAACCGCTCACGGCTCAATGCAGAAACAGCTAAGTGATGTATTTAGGTGTGATGGATCCAACGACATCATTAACCCTTTAGCCACTGGTCCCATGTTTTTATTAGCACATTAAACACAACATTTTAAACATGTTGAAAATAGAACGTGACATTTATCAGCAAAGATTCAAAATAGTCAACAACAATGATCCCGTCAAACCTGAATATTATTAATAATGTTCACTCACATTAACAATAGATGAGATTACATGAGCACACCATTTGTATCAATAAATTTACTGCGTATATTTTTAGGTCTTCAGCAGTGAAAATTTAGTTTTAAAACATGGTGAGGCATGTAAGTTAGACATGAGCCAATGAGGCAATAAGGTCCTAAGGGTCCTAAGGTCCGATAAGGTCCTAAGGGATAACATCACATTATATGAGCTAACACCACTAAAAGCTGTATTCATAGAATCTCCTGAGAACATCAACGTTTACCATTCAAGCGTTGCCTCTTTTGTTCGAGAAGGACAGTTCAATCATGGTCAGAGACTATATGTGATGCCCATCACATCGTTTTATAAACTTGTCGAGAAAGTGGGTCGACCACAAGCTCCAATAATTTTGCTTGGACACACAAGTCGTTGTGGCTCCACTCTTCTCACACAACTGATGGACCATACAGACGAGATAGTGTCAATGAGTAAACCCGCTGCTTTTGAAGCAGTTGCACTCGCATGTCAAGAAAAATTGGTTTCTGATGAACATCTGGATCGCTACATAGTTAGTGCCATTAGTATGCTTTGTAAACCTTTGTCAAAGATACCTTGTGTGTATTTTATCAAGATGGGCGGTACCGCCATGGTCCATATGGAGAAAGTGGAAGATTTAATTCCTGATACTAAGGTAATTTTTATGTACAGGGAAGGTTTAGACGTTGCTGTATCTTTGGTAAAAATATCTTACAAGCTTCCCATACTAAGAATCCTATTCACATCAGGTAGATTTCATAGAACATTCACAAGGACATTTTTTGAAGCGGTTACTGGTGTACCGGGTAAGGAGTTTGACTTCCGAATAAAGCACCAAGTTCTGTTCATGTTGATGATATGGGTAATACTGTGCAAAAAATATTTGAACCTTTGCCAAGAAGGATATCCTTTGGCAGCCATCAAATTTGAAGATTTAGTAAGTGATCCAAAGTACACATTGCAAGAACTCTTCAAATATTGCGAGTTGCCACAGATGTACGTTGAGAAGGCACTACGTGGAATGGCTGTAGATTCTCAGCGACATTCAGTACTCAGTAAAGATAACTTGATCAATTGTGCTCGAGGATTAACTTTACCAAGCAATTTACACAATCCTTCTGTGATAAACACGGAGTACCAAGAGTGCCAGACACATGTGTTCTGGAAGGTACAATATCTCATAGATAAAGAGGCCCACAGCGGAGTGGAATTAGTAAATCAGAATAAATCAGAATAACATATTGTTTGGGTTCTATAGAAACCACCATGATGTCTAATTTGCATAATTATTTCTAATATTAAATGTTGTAATGTATACTCTTAATAATAATGTATTAATTTCAACATAATTATACTTCTAGCTATTATGAGATTGTCTATTCTTATTGTTGTGATATCAGATAGAAGATGTGTCTTATTATAATAACAGATACTAGTATGTAAATAATTGGGTGAAACAGAATCAAAAACATAAACAGCAACATCACATAGCTATAACAGGGTGGTGCATATTGGATATATAGTGGATATTCTAAAAGATAATAGTGAATTAAATGTATGGATTGTCAATATCTTAGATAAACGTATCGTAATATATGAGGAATTAATATATTATTAAATCAAATGTTTTTAAACACTGTTTTTTTTATTATAATGTAAATTGGTGTAAGTTTATGTATACCCTTCTATGTTCAGATAATAACAATTTTCAGAGGTTTAACCCTTTCAGTGCGGGGACCGTCTTTAGACGTCGAAATCCGACGTTTAGGCCTATAGACGTCGGATTTTGACGTCTACAGTCGATCCCTGCATCTAAGGACTTAGAGTAAAACATTTATAATGGCCGTAGACTCATACCATAGATATTCAAATAAAACGGAAAGAGCTAACTAAGACATTTATGATGATGCCAAGTGGAAAAAATGGTCTCTTCGTTTATATAAGAATATTACAGCGCTTTAACATGTTTAACCCTTTCAAGCCTGAATTTACCATAGTCATCTTCATCCACTACAAGCCGCGAATTGCTGTCGCAATTCTCTACTTGTAGTGGATGAAGATGATTTGAAGTTGGTGAAAAAGTAAGGAAAATTACCATGTATTGGTAAACCAGTTTCAGGGGAATTTTCGTTCTAAAACCTTTGGCTTTAGGAAAAACTGAGATATTTTTCAGGGATGTAAAATGATGCCTTAATGCATTGTGAGGGCTTAAAGGGTTAAGGGTTGAAGTAGTTATTTTATATTTTTGTTTTCAATTTAAGTGTAGTTATCATGTATATTTTTCACGTATATCAATCTATATCATTCATGAGATACAATGGATCACTTAAACATTATGATTCCATGTTAAGCACTAAGCGTCAAACATGCGACGAATCTGTACATAACAAGTCTCATCATGTAATTCTAAATCATATTATAATATGATACAATATTAATCAAATTGACGGTTTTATTTATCCTGTTCTTTGATCTGTTAGGAATTATCTTTATTCAAACTAACGTCATGGTATTTTATAAGACGATTGCAATGAAAGAAGAGAATTAGGCTCTTAAGACTAGCTTTTGTCAACTCCGTGTTTTTTTATTGTAATCATTAAAAAAAAAATCACCACAAACTAAAAGAAAAAAATACCCAAGAAGCAATCTGACATATATAGATAGTTACATAGTCAAAAACAAAAACAGGCCACCTAATATTTTAAGTAGTTTGTAATATTTTTCAAAGGTTAATAGTCCAGATAAAAGAATATTTAACGAGTATTGCGAAAAAGTATGGAATCACATCAATTCTAATATTTGTTTCCAAAAGCAAACAAAAAATTGGCCTAAATGAATGAATGAATGAATGAATGAATGAATGAATGAATGAATGAATGAATGAATGAATGAATGAATGAATGAATGAATGAATGAATGAATGAATGGGACATTAATCCACAGATAAAGATGATGAGATGAATGAGATGACACTGCCCTCCATATATAGGATTCAGTATTTGAGCCTTTGCTTTGTAAATCAATTTTATATTATTAATTAAAATAAATGAAAGTCGCTGTCTATATGCTGCTCAGACATTATCCTACCCATAGTTAATATCCATCTGAAATGAAATGAATGGGGTTTTAGACCACCTTTGTGTACATATAGGCTAAACTGGGCCGGGACAACCTCCTCAGGATGGTGAGATGAATCAGAAGAGACTACCCTCCAGAAACAGGATTAGAAATTCGAACCCTGGCGGTCTGAGGCCGGGCTCGCTACCTCTCGGTCACAGCGGTTCCGCACGATATTGAATCTTAACGAATGAACAGGGAAGAAACATTTTGTTTCTTTGAAACTTGAATGCTAGAGCGGGGTTCGAGCTCGCGATATCCGACTTTCCAAGCAGGCAGCTTTAACCACTGCACCAGGCCCTCGCCTTAAATCTTTGCAGAACTCAGCTAACAAATCTGAAGATCCGCATTATAAGGGCATTTTCAAAAAAAACTATAGTCGTTTTTTAATTTGTTTTGTTAACTAATCAAATCACTGTGAATTAAATGATTGCTTAATTCTTACACAGTTACAGTGCGGGGATCGGCTTTAGTCGTCAGAATCTGACGTCTGCAGACGTCAGATTCCGACGTCTAAAATCGATAGCCACACTGAAAGAATTAAAATATTTCTAATAGCGGTAGACCCAAAACATGGGTATTCAAATGAATCAAAGAGAGCTAACTAAGACAGTTATGATGTTTTAAAATTGAAAAAACCCTATGGTCTCCACTGTTTTCATACAAAAATTCAGCGCTTTAAGGGTCAAACATCAAGATTTGCAAATATTTGGTTTCAAATTAAACGCATATGAGTAATTTTCTCCTACTCCAAGTTGTGGCAGCGAGACACAATTTCAAGTGGGTGAAAATTTATATTATGGAGGGGGAAGGAACATGTTATGTTATCAATTGCATGATATTATACATGATGGTAAATCATTATGCTAGATCGAAAAATACTGCACATACAGTCTGCTCTACGAATCATATTGATTTAAAAATGAAATGATTGCTTGAGATGAGTTGTGAAAAATGGAATTTCGAATAAGAACGGCGTACCATTCAATTATTTGTTATTCTAGTAGGGCGGATTATGGCACAAATCAAGTGAAAAGATTACCTATGAATTTCACAGCTACCTTGTTTCTCCTTTGAACTTTTTCAGAAGGGTAGCCCAGAAATCTTAGGGAAAATTATGTTTTAAGTAACCATGTGTTGTCATGGTTACGTAAAATACAATTTTTGTAAAAAAAATTATCCCGATTTTTGGCCCAGAAATGAGTAAGACTTCTGTGGTCTTTTCTAATTAGGCCTATATATTGATGCTTTTTGTCCGGTTGATATTTTTGATTATAATAAACTATTAAATGTGATGAAACCAACTTGAACATGACTCAATTGGCAATGATTCATTTTTGCGCGCTTATAGTTTGCCTTAATTATATATCCGGTTTGCTTTAGGTTATACAACACCAGGACATATGTTATAAATATAAGGGATAGTTGTTATCCCAGCAAACACGAGGCATTGAACCAATGGTGTTTTAATGTTGGCCCAGCGTCAAAGACGGTGGGCCAACATTAAAACACCATTGGTTTAATGGCTCGTGTTTGCTGGGATTCAACCCACACACCTGATGCATAGAAAACCCAGAGTATTAGCCCAGAGTTTGGTAACTGTTGGGCCAACATCTCAGACGTTGGCCCAGCATTAAACCAACACCAGGTTCTCATCTCCTTTCTGCTGGGCATCCACACCATGCTGTCCTTCTGAGGTCAGCAAATCTACACAAATCGGGTTAGGCCCTATATTACACGCTATCAATCGCACTGTGTTGAATATAATTACCTTATGTGTACAGACAGTGGGAGGTTTAAATAACTCATTAAACTATAGGCTTTGAAGCTGCGTTGGCTTAATGTTGGGCCACCCTTTGTGATGCTGGTATAACATTGAGCCAACATTGATTAAAAGAGACGTTGAGGCTACACTGGTGTAATGTTGGGTCACCGTCTGCGACGCTGGACCAACAGTAAACCAATGTTATATAGGTTTAACATATCGGTTTTGCTGTCAACCCCATCTTCCCACACAAGGCTCTCTTCTCCCGAGTCGACCTCGAGAGCAGCGAGCCTGGCTGTCAGGAAGATGTTCAACCCACGCATGTGTTGTAGCACACAGTGCGTGGCCTTGCGCGAAATTAACACTAGTTGCAAACTTACTCGTCGAGGCCGTCACTTATGTGATCGCCTAGTTACATTGACTGGGGAGAAACAAGGATATTTCTCTGAAAGACCGAAATAGGATCAGCAGGGTTCGAACCCGGAACGCCGCAATGCCCCACGCCCCCCTCTCTGAACCGACTATGTAGGGAGCCTTAACCCCTTGGATATCTCAGCTATTCAATTTAAATTTTCCGTCACTTGAAGTTGTGTATCGCTACAACTTCAAGTGACTGAAAATTTAGGTCGCAACATATATCAGTTCTTGAATATTTAGGACATATTTTATGTTTAACAACTGCTCATACAGATGCTAATAAAAGACAGAACGTCGGCTATAGTGGACATCAGTGCTCTAGAGCCCTTAACCCTTTAAGCCCTCACGATGCATTAAAGCATCATTTTACATCCCTGAAAACAGACTTAACTTTCATACAACCAGGGGTTTTGAATGAAAATTTTCATGAAACTGATTTACCAACACATGGCAATTTTCTTTAATTTGTCATCAACTTCAAGTCATCTTTATCCACTACAAGCTGAGAATTGCGGCAGCAATTCGCGGCTTGGTAGTTGATAAAGATGACAATGGTAAATTCAGGCTTGAAAGGGTTAATACAAGTCTATTCCGCCCGAACTGCAGCTCGGGCGGAATTGACTTGTATTCAGGGCTAGGGGTTAAATCACATTTACTAGTGTGGATGTATCGTCACTCGGCTTCTCTTCATCGGAGCGTAGCGCCCATATAGATACATGTACATACATAATACGGACAGTCATAACACCTGTGGTTGATATTTGTCAGTTCCCCTCATATAACAAGGTCAGAGTCACACGAATATATATATCTATATAAACAAATAAAAGCCAGAGGTTTTCACCTGTTCAGTGCGGATTTCATTTGGATTTTTAATTCACTGAAGATGTAAGTTGATATGTTATTTCCCTATCCTCAAATGTTACATTTTAGCTTTCACTCTACGTGAAGATCTTTATACGTTTTTGATTAGTAGAGTTATATTTTAATACTGTGGTGTAGAAAAAAGATCGAATTATATATAAATGGCGCAATATGCGAAATAGTTCATAATTTTGCAATCTGACACTAATACATCGAAATAGTATCAAGTGTTTTGTGCACCTTTCGCACACTTGATTCGGCTAACGATATAATATGCATTATAGTGTTACAGTTACCACTTTTTGCCTTTAAAAAGTACACTAATAATATATGCTTACGATAGGGTCGACGTAATGTATTTGTATTCTAATTTTGTAATTCTGTACCAATTTATAATATCATTGTTTTATACCATAGTCAGTTTATTGTTGACATTCTGTGCTATATTATATAGCGCTGTATTGTGATCTCGACCTGACCTTGACCAACTAGAGAGAGACACCTTACTAGCATGTTTGATTAACCCTTTAATCGCCGGTGCCGCATATATGCAGGTTTTCATTTTTTATTAACACATTAAGTACCACATTTTAAATATGCTAAAGATAAAATGTGACATAAATCAGCAAGATTTGAGAGGACTTGACCTCCATGTTGTCAAATCTGAATAATTTTCACTCACTTGAAGTGACGCGATCCACAACTTCGAGTGGGTGAAAATTCAAATTGAATAATTTGGTGGTTAAAGGTTTAACCCTGTAAGCTCCCACTTTTTCTAAAAAAAATGTGATAATTTGTCACAATATGGGCGTACCGCGAGCTGTCTTGAGCTATTTCTGAGAATTCAGATCTCAAGCTGGTCAGAAATGAACATGTGCTAAGAAGGTTAACCATCCCATCAATTATTGACAGAAATGTAGCCTATTTGCCGGAAAAACTCAAATAAAACGAACTAAAAATGTAACAAATAAAAATAAAAATGAAACAAACCAAGCTAAACCTTTAAATGTGAGTGTCTTGTTTGTTTTTAAAGCTGAAAATTGCATAGGAAATATTTACATTGATGGGATAATAACCCATAAAACACCCTTATAACGTTTATGAATATTTTGAATACTATTCATTCAATATTAAAATGTATACGGGCCTAACAATAAATAAGGACGTTTAGTTTTTTCATAGATGTATTTTTCAGCCTTGGATCTTTGTTAACTCTTTCACTGCTAAACCTTTTTTTATCCGTTTCACTAGCCGATTAAATCACTATTATTGGGAATGAAATGAGTATTTAAACATCAAGATTTGTAAATGTTTGGTCTCAAATTAAATAAATTTGAGTCATTTTCACTCACTTGAAGTTGTGGGTCGCGGTAGCGAGACACAACTTCGAGTGCGTGAAAATTTACATAATGTAATTTTGCGCTTAAAGGGTTAAGTTTGGTTTATTTAGCTGAGGCATTTTTGGCATCTCAAAGTGAATGAAACGTAAAAAATAATTGGGTTGGCGTCCAGTAAACACGAAATATTCACCCAATGTCATTTCAATGCTGGTCCACCATCTGCGATGGTGGACCACAATTGAAACAACATTGAGTCAACATCACGTGTTGGGAGAGCTACATTTAACTGCTATGTGAATCTCATGCTCTATAGAGCACTATGTCGTGATATAATTTATTTGCGAACGTTATATTTGTGAAAACATTTGTTTTATATCTCACTGATAGATTCATAATGCAGAAGTCAGAAAAACAAGTGATGTTCGCTAACTCGCCGCCTGATTTTTTCCAAAGTACAGGTAAGCAGCCTTCATTGATTCTAGCTTGATGACCTATATGTCGAATTCTAATGAATCAAAACTGTATCCTAATAATTTTCAATGAAACGCTGACACATAGTTATTTATTTTTAGAACACACTTTTCTCCATGTTATAAATATGTTCCTCGGGACGTAGGCCTACATGTATGTTTATAACGTAACTTCTCTCCCAAAATGTTTTCTATATATATGTGTCGATTTTAAATGTTTAAATAATATAATAGTTTTTATCAAAAACTATTATATTTTATAATTTTAAATTCCTTGCGATCTGTATTTGAATATTTCAATTGTTTTGATATGTATTGTTGCTTCAAAAAATAATTTAAGGTTGATCGTACGATAACATTTTTCTGGTGTTGCAACATGATGTCATAATAGTGTCATATTGCATTATTTTTTTGTCATTATTTTATTAACTTTTTACAATATTATTTAAACACTCATTTTAACATTTCTACTTCTACTGTACATGTTCTAACGACATTCCTTCTCTTCATTAAAGATCACCAGACTATTGGACCTTTAGGAGCTTCAGAATTTTTTTTTAAATTTTTAATGTCATTTTGGTAATTTTGTCAAGATAGTACCCTTGTCTTTTCAAATTGTTCCAGCGAACACGTGCAACTTTTTAGCATTTTGGAGAAGCGTGCATTAGAAACCCAAATAATATTGTCATGGACCATTCTTGAGCTATTTAACAATATCATCTTGATAGAAGATATTATTCACATAGTCAATCAAACTAAAGCATGTGTACGTGCTTCTGGTTAATAATTACGAAGAGATCAATTACATTGACACGCCTTTAATATCTTAGTGTGTGTTTTCGCTTTGCGCAATATTTTTGCGCAATGTACACTTGCAGAACACATTGCATTTTTAATAATAACGTGATAATTGTTTTCCAACAATAACACGATGATCTTAAATTCGGATCTACGAAATTACTGTTATTTTTCATACTGGCACGGTCGGGCACAGTGATTATTATTTAGGTTTTACCAAGACACTAAATGCCTAATGTTTCTTGGTTACCCACACTGACTATTTTATCTATCAAATTTTGAAACACATGTAGCCTATCTATTTTGTGTATTTTAAGTCGAAGAAAAAACTCAATTACAATAGATTCGTAGATCTGAATATACTCACTGTCAGCGCTGCGCGCCTCTTACACTCAGATATACGAAACTATCGAATTTCGTTCTTTCTCCTTGACATAAGTGAGTCCAAATTACATGAATCATAATTGGTATAATAATTTATTTAACCTATTCAGCGCGGTCGATCCCCACACTGAAAGAGTAAAACATTTATGATGGCCGTAGATCCATAGTATATATGTATTCAAATGAAGCGGAAAGAGCTAACTGAGGTATTTATGATGATTTCAAATTGAAAAACAACCTTGTGTCTCTTGGTTTAAAGATATTTCAGCGCAATAACCCTTTGAGCCCTCACGATGCATTAAAGAACCATTTTACATCGCCGAAAAACGACCTAATTTTCAAAAAACTAAGGGTTTTAGAATGAAAATTTCTGTGAAACTGGTTTACAAATACTTAGCAATTTTCTTTAATTTTTCACCTACTTCAAATCATCTACAAGTCGAGAATTGCGACAGCAATTCGCGGCTTGTAGTGAATGAAGATGATACTGGTTAATTCAGGCTTGAAGAGTTAAGAGTTAATATTTAGCGCATAAAGTACAGAATAAGCCATTACACGCAGACAGACAAGTATGTGAGGAACGCACTATGTACTTTATCTGCATTTTACTAATTGTTATAATAGCCATACAGAATAAAAAATGTATATAGAAATCGACCACGGTGTTAGATTCAATATAGCGACCCGGATACTATATAGGCCTGTAAACATAATTAATATACGATTAGTCATGTTTAAACTGTTTGATGCAAAGTTTACCCTGATGTAGTTTAGTGACTGGTTTGATGATACATGTATACATAAAATTTACTTTCTGGGCTACGATCCACTCGTGTATATTGTAAATTTAGTTATGGCCTTGTGTTTCAGTTTAAGTTTAAGAGCGGCCGCCATGGCTGCTCTCAAACTCGAAATTGTTGGCAGCTTTGTGTTCAGGGTAAATGTGATCAGTATGTTTATAATCTATCATTCTAAAGGCCTTAGTTAAAATGTATTTTCTTTTTCTTTTATATGGAAATTGCCTGAGCAATTCCGGCTTCAATCAGAAGAAAAAAATAATCAAATTTAAATTAAGCATTTGTTAATCTTGAAATGCCAATATTATCCCTACTATTAACATATGTTTGTTTTAAGGAATTGAAAACCCGTTTTACAACACGTGTCACCCTCAATATCCTCAGCAACTGAGGACGGGAGCACCTACACCTGGGTACCAGATAACGGGAGCACCTACACCGGGGTACCAGCCAAGTCAGCCCATGCAACCTGGAGTAGTGTACCAGGTACCACCAAATGTGATTCTACAGGTAGGCTTATAGTCAGGTGGTCAAAATAATGTATGTTTTTGGTCGTGAATTATCAAGAGTATGTCAAACGGATCGTCATACATGAATTACTTTTAATTGCATTTTTTATTTGCTTCCGATAGTTGCATCATGTATTACTTATGTATACCTAATGTCATAATAATTGTTGTTATATTTTCTTTTCTTCAGAGACACATCTCCCCGCCACCTGACTACATGAATTACGCAATCATTGCTCTTCTTTTGTTTTTTCCGGTTGGGTGGTTTGCATATAAAAAATCGAGGCAGTGTCGTTACGCCATCTTGTCTGGCTTCGCACAAACAGCCATGAAGACTTCTGCTGAAGCTCGACGTTTGTCAATAATCTCTTATATCTGTGGACTCGGCTGTTTGGTCGCCCTCTTCATAATTCTTGGAATCGTCTTCAAGCACAAAGCTCCATAAACATTGAATCATTCAGTTGATTAGCACCACCTGCCCAGTCAGAAAGACCAATGTTGGTTCGATGTTGGACCATCGTCTTCGACGCTGGCCCACCATTTAATCAACATTGGATCAGTATGCGATGTTTGCTGGGTGCAAACAACAACCTGCCATTCCTAATAGAAACAAGACACTGCTCGTGTGTTGTTTCAATGTTGGCTATGCGTCGTAGAGGTTGGGCCAACATTGAAACAACATAGGGGCAATGTCTGGTGCTTGCAGGGCTGCCTGCTTCTGATATATACATCAGAAATGTACAAATAACATGAATAAAATGTATAATAATTGTCAATTTTTATGAAGAGTAAACAGTGATCATGGTAATTTACATGTGAGAATGGATAGGCACGTATTTGTATTTGTTGCAGAGAACACACGCTAAAAAGGAATCTCTATCTTCAATGCACTTCGAAAATTGAATATCCATATGATACTGTCTGTATACATGTCGGATTTAAGAGAAAACACGTAGAGCACGTATTACAATAATGCTAGAGCTACAATCTACAAAATGGTAGCAAAATTTCCCTATGTAGCCCACTTCTGTTGGTAGCCCAGTCATCTAAAATACGTATTTTGTAATAATATGGCCAACAGGATAAGACGTATTAATTTTAGTTGTGCATATAATCGTCTCATTTTTTTATTACTTGCACCGTTTTCATATGTAGGCCTACTTTTACTCTACAGCGATCCGCTTATAAATATAAAACACATGTATATCTTAGTAGGCCTATTTACCATGTTTAAGAACAAACTCCACCTGATCTTAAGAGCTGACTTTGGTTTATTTTAAACTTTGCTATTTCACTAGCTCGAGTTGCTTGACATAGGTCTCTACTTGAAGCCAAGTATTAATAATCCCACAATGACACTTTCCGATATACTTGTTGTAACCATCGTGCTGCTAAATTGTTTCTTTCTAGTTTTCATTCATTTAAAGCTGGAATTGCTGACGCAATGTCCAACTTCAAAAGACAGAAAAAAAGTTATATTTATGACCAAACGGATTTTCTAATGTTAAATTATCTGATGAACTAAGCATCCACCAAAAAACTATTTTGTCAATTTAGTAATATTTCTATTGATCTAAAATGTATATATATGCGATTCCCTCAGCACAAGAGTTAAGCACCCTTGTTTATTTTAGCACCAAATGAAATATTTTTAATAAAATTCGCTGTCCATAATTCATTACCAGAAGGGCATTGATATATTTTTTTATGTATAATATAACTAAACACGACTTTAGTTGTTTTCCATCCGTTTTATCAGCCGATCAACTCACTGTTATTTGGAAAGGAATGTTAGCTCAAACTTCAAAATTTCGAAATCATTGGTCTTAAATTGGACAAATAATTGTGGGTCGCGGAAGCGAGACACGATTTCAATAGGGTGAAAAATTAAATTTTATATTTTAGCACTTTAAGGGTTATTCGTAACACTTCCCACTTCCAGTTATTATTGTGAGAAACTACAGAGTTTCTAGCTTTTCTCGTGTTTAGCCGGATATAATTGGTTGTAGAGTGGACAGATAAATTCCTATCCCGAAGAGAAAAGAACTCAAAATTTACAAGATTGACATATATTGTGCTTCAAATTGTATACAAGTATTTTTTCACCCACTTGAAGTTGTGGGTCGCGAGACCCAACTACAAGTTATTACAAATAAGTTATATATAGGCCTATAGGCCTAGCAACAATTCATATCTCAAGGTGAAATAAAACGAGACAAAATAGCTTTTTTTGGAGGGTTGATCTGTGGACTGCCTCTGGTTGGTTAGCTAAAACGGGTGCCACAATCTCCGCACAATTGTACCTTTCGCCATCATGGCCATACATAGAGGATTCTAGGATCCTTATTCCAACCTAGATAAAAAACATATTTTTTCACTTTGCGAGTAGTTATTGTTATTTCAAATTGTCATGTTTTGTTTGTGTTGCACATTTGACTTACATAAGGTTATTGTTGATAATTAAAAATATATTATTTTTTCTTCTTGTATTATTTTTTATTTTCAAGTTTGATTTGGTATCGATGCTGTCCTATAATTCAGTGTGCATGTTCAATTATTTGATTACTTGGGTTTTTTTCAATGACAACTTACTTATGCACCGCTTATAATTTATAGAAAATATATATTTTTAATGTTATAGCTAATGTTACAGCTATTACCGAAATCAGTCATTATTGTTGACATATATTGCTTCCGCATGTATGATGCCCTACTAAAAATTATAGTTAGTTGTCCTTAATATTAAAAAAATATAATATCGCAAAATCTAATTGGAACTGGTTGATCGGACATTCCCCGCCTCTGGGGAACGTCAGATCAGTTAAGTGCAAACTGCAATGCAACAATGATATAATTTGCAATCCTTTCTACTTTATGATTGCATTTCACATAAAGAGGAACAATACAGCTCTTTTATTCACCAAGGTAGCAACACATTGTCAGTCCGTCATAACGTTGTCAGTAGTTGACCGGTAGCAGTTTGTCCATCAGGCCACAGGCCAACCACTAGCGGAATCAATCACTGTCATCCACCAACCAGTGTGCCACCAGATAAACCTGCCATCGGGATTATATGGTAGTATTTAAAATTGCACTGAGCTGTTTGCAGCCAACAGGAGCACACATAGTAGACAGTCAGTGGGCCACCAGCGGCCCTCTAGCGTCTCTTGTAGTAGAGCGCTGACGACCCAATGACTATACATCCATCAGCACAAGTGGAGCATTAACGGGCCAATAGCAGTTAATTAGAGCTATCTCGTAACCAATGCCATATTTATACATCAGTTGGAGCCCCCACCCCCCAGTGGGCCACCAGATCGGTTGTACGGCGATCCTCCGGCAAACTGATGGCGGTCCACTGGTGGTGTTGGCTGTAGGTGGTGGAGAAGATCAGTGAGTAATGTAGAGATGATGAGTGAGTAGAGGAGAGAGTATACATGAGCAAGTGAGTGCGTGAGTGAATGAGTGAGTGAGTGAGTGAGTGAGTGAGGTGAGGTGAGGTGAGGTGAGGTGAGGTGGGTGGGTGGGTGGGTGTGTGGGTGAGGTGAGGTGAAGTGAGTGAGGTGAGTGAGGTGAGGTGAGGTGAGTGAGGTGAGGTGAGGTGAGGTGAGGTGAGTGGGGTGAGTGAGGTGAGTGAGGTGAGGTGAGTGAGGTGAGGTGAGGTGAGGTGAGGTGAGGTGAGGTGAGTGAGGTGAGGTGAGTGAGGTGAGGTGAGTGAGGTGAGGTGAGTGAGGTGAGGTGAGTGAGGTGAGTGAGGTGAGGAGGTGAGTGAGGTGAGGTGAGGTGAGTGAGGTGAGGTAAGGTGAGTGAGGTGAGTGAGGTGAGGTGAGGTAAAGGTGAGTGAGGTGAGGTGAGTGAGGTGAGGTGAGGTGAGGTGAGGCGAGGTGAGGTGAGTGAGGTGAGTGAGATGAGGTGAGGTGAGGTGAGTGTGGTGAGGTTGGTGAGGTGAGGTGGGTGAGGTGAGGTGAGGTGAGGTGAGGTGAGGTGGGGTGAGGTGAGGTGAGTGAGGTGACGTAAAACAACGATTTAATACTACTACTACCCCGTGAATTGAGTGTACAGCTTGTATTAAAAAATATTTTCTATATATGTATTGCATACTTCTGTGTGTTTTATTGATAGAGCAAAAAAGTGATTAGGCTGCTTACCTAAGTATGAACATCATAGTTCATACAATATTTAGACAAAGGACGTGAAAAAACATAAACTGAAACGAAAATTACATAACAATGAACATTTCTACTGGGCATGTTGGAGGAACTTCCTGTGTCAATTAACACTTTATCAACAGTGACTTGAGAAATAAAAATGTTATAATTAATTGTAAAAATCAGCATTTTAGGGATAGTGAAATGAAGAAATATATATATTCTCTGAGGACGGAGAACCATGGACATTAATGTCAATAATGGTAGGCCTACACCATAGACACGTCTATCGTGTCCTGGGCATATCTATGGTAGCCCGTCTGTTCAGAATAATGACTTGTGAAGAAAGTGTAGGAGAACAGGAAACTTAAATAGGTTGCAAAGTTTTAATAACACATCCTCCTTCCATCAATTACAGGTCCATAATGGCCGGGTGCAACACCCTGCTCAACAGCATTCGCAATCAGCAGCAGAAAATAACCACCAACCCTATCTGGATCATAAATACCCCTGAACCAACGGTATCAATCATATCATTAGGCCTACTTGTGGGGCTAGACGCAGTATCACCAAGCATCATAGAAGGCATTCAACAGGTGGCGCATTGGTGCCGAATGACAGTAAATCCTGAACACCGCCCATGGTGCCCCATTATGGCGATTGTTATAGTGTAGTGCCCAAGCTAAGAATTCAGGGAATGACCGCAGTTTCCCGCTATAGAGGGGGGGGGGGTCAAAATATCAAAAAATGGCGGTTCCGGTACCAGGGGCTCGAGATCGTCCCCTGAAATCCACAGATATTGTTTTCAAATCTGCACCTCAAGGGGGGTGGAGTGGTCAGGACCCTTCTGACTCTCCCCCTGTGCGCACCCCTGAATAATCTTCTATTATCGCCCATGGGTCTTGAAAAACATAATCTCGACTCGAGGTACCACCACCAATTCTTCTGGTCAAAATTATTGGGCTCCATTGTCATAATTAAATAATGCAATTGGCCAAAAAAACATATGTTTACAGTGTCCCGATGGGCATGGTGCCCCGGTCTCCCCTACATTACGTCTCTTGGATATTCATGTATCTACCGCTTTTTAAAAGTGGCAGATCACACCATTTCATATCCAAGGATGCATCCATTAGGCCTAATGTTTTATAATAACCAGTATCAGGTATGAGATGGGGAGACCGGGGCTAGTTCGAACAAACGTTAGGAAACTTATCATTTTTATCCAGAAGTATTCAGCTAAAGATGCTATTTTTAGCATACATTATTCTCAAATTGAAAACAAAGTAATATCAGTGAAACATGTTGAAGTTAGTTTTTTCACTGTTCGAACAAACCCCACATTTGGGGTTTGTTCGAAAATGGGATGGGGGTGGACGGAGTCTGAGAGCTGGATGTAGTCCCTACCATATTTTGTGAGTTTAATGTGAACAGTCAACTAGCCCCATTGTATTTGTTTTTGGTCGAACAAACCCCACATGGACTTATTTTGAAAAAATCCTAAGCTCAGAACTAACATTTTAGAATGTAACCTAACATGCATAAAGCTCTATAAGATTTGAAACTGTAAGGTTCAATGACAAACATTGAGCAAAATAAATTTTGTGCAACAGCAACAAATTTTTTAACCCCTCAGAATGATACAAAAGTTTTTACTTTTTTATAATTGGTTTTGTAAAAATTTTTTAACATAAATTCAAGGTTACTGTTAGCCTACAGTCCTTCACTAGGAGGCAGAACAGAACGACAATACATTTACTGTCAAAATGATGGGCACTTCAGGCCTACTGACTATGGTTTGGTACACTAACAGCCCACATTTCACTCTTGCTGTAGTGAGAGAAAGTACGTACAAACATTGACCAAGGAATAAAGTCTTCGTGTAAAGGCTCACTGGCACACCATGGTCATTAGACTATATATAGTGCATATATCGTTTTTGTTAAAAAATGCAAAAAATGAAAATAGACTATGTGGAGGCCATAAATCGGGCCGTTTGGACAGTAAAATGTGGGAATCTCTAAGAATTGAGATACCCGGGGAAGGCTGCACTAGCTTGCCCAGGATAAAGACTTGGTAAAGTTTTGTTTGTCGGCCCTACCCCAGACCACATATCATTCCAGTGGTCCACCAGTGGCTATGAGCGACAAAAACGCCACTGGTGGACCACAAGTGGCACGCAGGCGGCAATCGGAGGGTGGGATTTGCCACTGATGGACCACCAGTGGTCCACTGCCGACAAAAAATAAAGCTGGTGGGCCACCCGCTATCAGCTGGACATCTGTGTGGTGAGCCCCCACTGGCAACAGGTGGCATTCGGTGCAACAGGGGGCCGTTCAATAATTACGTAACGCTTAGAGAGGAAGGGGGGGGGTTTAAGAGATACGCGTTACGAAGGGGGGAGGGGGGGGGTCAAAAATCGTCCAAAAAAGCGTTACGTAATTGTTGAACGACCCCTTGCTGTCTGGGACGTTTCCTCATGGGGCGCACAGAGGGTAAAAATGGACGTTTCTTATCCATAATAAGGATGAAAATCCACCAATTTTTTTCTTCTTCCATGACTCCCTTGTGGACTTGTGTAAAACTTATAAGAATTATAAGATAACCAGGGGCCTTAGGCTATGCCCAGATTTCTGATTGTTATGTGCATATGTGGTATATTTGCTACTGGTAGCTAGCTATGTATTAATTGCGAGGCACTCATTGGGTGCCCTGATGTATCTAAAAACTAATACTCCCAGAAACGTTCTTCTCAGTAGTTTTCTTCAGCTGCTTCAAAAAGTTCAAGTGTCTGGTTGATGTTTTGGATTCTGTATCCCTCCTGCGATTTTCAACATTTGAGGTCACAACTTTTGGACGTTTTTATAATTTAGCTCAGATTTTGATCTAGCACAGTATTTTTCTTGCTCAGTAATTTTTTTTTCTTTATATACTGAGCACTATTTCCTAGTTTGCAAGACTATATAACGGCTCAGAAAGAGCTATCGCGCCATGGTGCTATCGCGCCACGGGTGCTATCGCTCCACATTGTGGATTTTCTGAGGTCTCTACGGATGAAAACTGTCTGATTTACGTACGTGGTTGTCTGAGCCCCACGACACCACATTGCTGCGCGCATGTCCTAGCATACAGCACCTGGTAGTCCCAGACGGTCACCCATCCAATTATGGACAGGGCCCGGCGTTGCTTAACATCAGTGATTGAGACGACACCGATGAGCTAATGCTGTATTCTGTATATAATACTGTGGAATGTGGTCATATATTTATTTTATCATGTAGGTAGGTACGAAAAAAGGTTCAGCATAATTTTATTTGACAACTTGAAAATTCATGTGATTTACCTACTATAGTGAGAATTAAGCTAATTTTAAAGCTTAAAAACTTTTCATTTGTATATAGGGCCTACAGCATGACATTCGAAAATTTATGAAAGCTTCTAACATCACAGATAATAGATCAATGTTCATAAACAATTGCATTTAGGATAAAAACATCAAATTAGGGCCTATAGCGAGCAGATGCACGAGCTGGAGCGAGCTCTTTAAGCAACGCGTGTGGTCACTAGCAAAAATGGATTTGATTTTTTAACCCTTACAGACACAGTGTTATGACAGATATTTCGTGGTCCAGCATGCCTCTGATCATGTTCAAGGGCGTTGATATCTTGCTTGTTTATTTTCTGTTCAGATGTCAAAGTTCAGCTTCTGCTGGCCACATACTAAGACAGATATTTTTATCGTACTTGTTTTGTTTTATCGCCCATGTGATTGTGGTACCACCTAGCGAGTGGGTAGGACAGTTGATGTTTATCACTATAGCCCCATGAACATTCCCCCCTACGACTCATCAAATTGTGGGTATTGGCAGAGTAGACTAATCTATAGGCCTATTTCGGCATTTGTATTTTCATAATATTAATTTTTCTTTTTTTTAAACAATGACGATGTAGATAACACCCCGATAACACTACATTTCTGTAAATAGTAGTGTACGGTAATCTAACTCAATCAGTGTTGCAGGCACAGAACATATATTTCTATGCTATGCCTATGGTTGCAGGCCCCTGTGTTTGTTCGTTTGTTTGGCTTAGACTTTAGCACGCAAGTGGGCTGCCTGAGCCTTCCGACGATATATGGATCGCTCAACATTTTGCGGTAGGGCCTACCATTTGATTTGTTCATAATATAATTTGTAGTCTAGCGTAGTCTACACGTTATCCTCACGGTACATCGCCTTATTATAGCCTATGTCATTACATGAGCCCCTTTAATCTTTAATCTTTAAATATATGACTTCGCAGTCTTCCTCAATGGAGTATCAGGTGAAGGGCTGGTGCTGAGCGGCCGACCAGACTAATCGTTCAGTTGGCTCTTGAAAGCTTCTATTGATCTGGATTCAATAGCAGCTGGTGGAAGATGATTCCAATCGGGTATGGTCTTGTACAAAAAAGAATTTTGTCCCAACGTGGTGTTAGCTCTAATATGCTTGAATGATTTTTTATGTCCACCACGAGTTCTTTCATCTGCTGGGGTTAAAAGGTCACTGACAGGTACAGCAATTAATCCGTTTAAAATTTTGTATAGGCTTGTCAGCCTGAAGTTCTTTTTTCTAGTTTATAAGTCAGTCCAGCCTAGATCTTGGAAAGGAGCTGTTACACTTGATTTACGCTGGTAGTTGTTTGTTACGAAACGTGCAGCAGCTCTTTGAATTCTGTTTAATTTATCGATGTCACCTTGCCTGTATGGATCCCATACAGGATAAGAGTATTCCAAAAGTGACCGAACCATTGAAAAATATGCAATCTCTTTTAATTTTGGGGGACATCCCTTTAAATTCCTCCTTAAGAAATCCAGTGTGGAATAAGCCTTACTCGCAATTTTGGAAATGTGATCCCCCCATTCCAGGTTCTCACTGATGCTGACTCCCAAGTAAGGTGAATTTGTTACTTATCCGAGTGTGACCCCTTTGAGCTGGTAGTCTGATGCTATATCTTTAGCCCGGGGTCTCTTCACTCGGAGGACAGAACATTTGGATGGGTTGAATTTCATCCCCCAAATGTCTGCCCAGCGCTCCAACTTCAAAACCCTACTCTAGTCCACAATAATTGCCGCTCGCTTTCTAGGCATGCCTATTCATATTCATGCCTATTCATATTAACTTCATCAGTCTATAGAATATCAAGCAAAGAAGTATGATTACAACCTACCCTGGTCTACTCCACCGCAATACTCGCCAGAGGGTGCATTCTCAACTTGCGTTGTCATGTTCTGTTTTTGAGCGAAAATGGAGGAATCGAATCATAGTTCTTTAATTGCCCAGTTTTCAACTGTTGCTGGTGTAGAAGCTGAGCGGGCCACATTTTATTTAGAATCGTCCGGATGGAATCTTGATGTAAATAATTTTGAGTAGAAAAAAAGAATGGAGATCAATCTATAAACTATCTTTCACCGTTCACGAGTTTTGAATGGGCGATAATATGCGCTTTTTGAAATTAATTCCTATTGATATCTCTCCACACAGTGACAGTGCACAATTTTGAACTCAATTTATAGGGTTAAGTCTATGACACAATTATCTAGAGCGGATGCTTTTCGTCGATTTCTCCGTCAATTCTCAACCGATTTCGTTGAAAATCTGCACAGGACATTTTCTGGTCATGTCCTAACATCGTTAAAAATTTTGTAAAGTTATGCAGAGTTGCAAAAGTTAGACCATTTGACATGTAGTAAATTGAAAATATGACGTCCCTCTATAAAACCATTACGCTAATTCTGGAATTTTATTACAAACAGGGTTGGGGCCAAGTACATCGGTACTTGTACTTACCTGTACTTAAGTACATTTTGTCGGGTATTTGCTTGTACTTTGTACTTGAGCTTCAAAAATGTACTTCTACTTGTACTTGTACCCAAGTACATTACGAAGTACTTGGTACTTGAAGACAAGTACATTGCAAGTACATCCCGTTTTGTTTAAAAAATAGATTATAATTTACTTTTTCAGTTATTTAGTGCAATATTTTTGAGAATACAAATTTCAAAATAATTCAATTGTTAAACGCAAAACAAATTTAGTTTAACTAGATGTAACAATGTAAAGAGTTATCACACATTCTTGTTCTGAGGGAGCTGTATATTGTCCCTTTGATCTATCCTTCATACTTTTGGTGAGCGGTCCAGATAGATGTACTGATAAAATTGTTAAAACAACACACATCAATGGTTATCATCCATTTTTCTACGCAGCTATGCACAAGCCTGACCCGGCAAAAAACGGGCTATTATCCCAGTGTTGGTTTTTTGTTGGTTCAGCGTTGCAGATAATGACTCAATATTGAATCGACATTGGATTAATATCTCGTGTCTGCTGTAGATGGGGTGCGCTTTCATTGTTTGCGCGATTACCCCTTATAAAACCCTATAATTGCGAGGGTCATCTATATTCACGTTTCCAAAAGTACTGTTTAATTGATATTGTAACATGAAAGCATTGAAATTATGTTTTAATTGGTCTGGGAAATATATAGTGTCGCCTGCTGTGCTTAAATGATTACAAACAGGCCACATAATAAAACAACAACTTTAATTGCAGATATTTTAGAGTTAGAAGGGTTAGCAGTGGCGCCTGTGAGAGCAATTAACAGCTGCGTTAATCAGGCCTTCATTAACACTTTCAGTGCGGCGAGCTATTATCATGATTATATTCAAGTGTCAAACTACAATATATACCCCTTATGATAAATTAAATGGACAATAATTTGGAAAATATATGCGCTGAATTTTTTTTATCATTTAAATTTATGACATCAAACCATTTTAGCACTAAACACATTATTGACATTATGATAATTGCATATCATCTAGTCAATTTTTTATAGTTAAATAATATTATATTCTGCTGAATTACTTCATATTTGATGTGTTTAATTGAGTCGAAAATGTGGTTGACCATGGTGTTTTTGTTGTTGCAAATTAAAAATTCTAACAAATGAAGTTTATTCGTTTTTTCTCGTTAATAACTCTGATTAATAGATTAATATTTGGTGAAAGAAAGTAAATATTGGTCACATTGGTCACTAGGCCAAAACAAAATATATGTTTGTTTCCGATTTGTTGTCATTTTAACCAGTGGGTAGGTGGGAAATTTATTTTATTTTTTATTTTATTTTTTGTCACTTCAAATAATCGGTAGGTAAGAATTTTATTTTTTTATTTGGTGCCAAATTCACTTTCATGCATGTCTTATCTGTACATTACGTAACGATTTTTTGACACTTTTTGACCCCACTCTCCTTTTCGTAACGCTTTTCAGAGTTACTTTGACTACAATCGGTAACTCATCCCTGAACTTTTTGATTTCCTTTTTTTTTTTTGGAAATCCATAAAATAAATTTGGGTCGCACATGTTTTGATAGGGTCGGTCGGAAATCGGAAACAAACAATATTTTTTTTTAGGCCCTATGTTTAATGTCAACAGACATACCGTAGTTATTATAAACAGAGGAGCGCTTTTTACAACTCCCAGTATTGCACCGAGCAAACACGAAACGTCGTCTCAGTTGTGGGTCAACATCGTCGATGATTACCCAGCAATAAGCCAGCATTGGGCCATCGCACCGTGCCAGTTGGAGTGTGTTACAGTTGAGATACTTTTCAGTATTGCAGGAAATGTATTTCGACCAGAGATATGCATGATATGCCAACTGCGCGATTCAACGTTTCAAAAACGTATATTCATCAGATGTAATTCACAGAAATGAATAACTGTATAATAGCATTCAATACTCAAATATGCAAATGGATAAAACAATTTATTGAGCTCACATTAACTGCTAATATCATACACAACTATTTATTGAGCTGAAATTGACTGTGAATGTCATTTAACACACCAATATGCAATGAATTATAAACAATTTGCAAAAAATAAACAAGTTTTTCCATTCAGTATGACCTTTGTTTCCTTATTTATGCATTTACCGGTATATTTTTATGCGTTATATTATACTTTTGTACTTGGTACTTAGTAATTGTACCCAAGTACATTTGCAATGTACTTGGGTAGTACCCAAGTACATTTCGCAAAACCCTGTACTTGTACTTGTACTTGTACTTGAACATTTTTAATGTACTTGTACTTGTACCCAAGTACTGAGTCGATGTACTTGCCCTAACCCTGAAGTCAAATGGTCTAACTTTTGAAATATTGAATATAATTTTGCAAAATTTTTACCGATGTTAGGACTTGGAAATGTCCTGTGCAAAATTTCTAGAAAATTGGTTCAGAATTGACTGAGAAATCGACGAAAAGCATGCGCTCCAGATAATTGTGTCATTCGGTTGAAAAGCGTTTCTATTGCACCTCCTTTTTTGCTATGATTTCAGTTTTTTAATTTTTTAATTAAAAAAAACAAAAAAAAAACCTTGCCAGGTTCGCTGATGGTCATTTTATGATGAGCTCTTCAAATCTGACAAAGAAAATAGTCGTTTTTGTTACGGCGAGTATCCCCGTGACTAGACTAGATAGCCATTTTAATCAGTGGAAACTCGCATAAATGTAGTTTATTTAATATGTGGTTATTTTATTCTTTTTGACGTCGTAAATTGGAGATGAAAGAGCTAATGCATCACAAAACTATTTGAACCCAAGGCACACATTTTTACCATGGAACCACATATAGAATGTTATCTAACAAAGATTTACTGATAGTTTATGTTAAATAACACTCTCGTCAAACATATCGAATCAAGCGATATAAGGTACTGGGGGTGAGCGATATTATGAGTTGTACAACAACATTTATGTGGTTCTCAATATCTCACCAGGTGGCGGTTAACTTCTCTGGTCGGCGAATGTAATAGTCACGCTGGAAGATTGTAATACATTGCAAGACTATCTTCAGGCATTTGAAACATATTTTTAACCAAAGAAAAATATAAAATATTATATTAGAAATATATAGTGTACTTTGTTTTAGATAATGGGAGATGAAAAGCAAGAAATGGGCAATAATGTAATGAGTTCAGAATGTCGTGAAAATTTAGTAGATCTGTAGTGCATCGTATGCCCATGGGTCACGTAATTAGACATAGTTTTATTCAATTTTAGCTATTGGGTGAAATATTTTATTACTTCACAATGATAAAGGACGATTTCAATGGTAAATTCTTGTATTTGAAGATAATTGGCTTTTATTATTTTGTTTTTATTCACTTTTTGGTCCTCTACAGATTTTCAGCAGCAGAGGGTTGGGTACTTCTGGGCCAGATTTAGAGCACATATATAGCACTCATGTTCATTATTCTAATATTTTACGACTCCATAAATGCTAAGCTAGTAAACCAAGACAAAAAAGTTACTGCAGCACAATTTAAAAAAAAAACGCTCTGTCATTGCTACCCTTATTTTACACCATCCACTCCACCTCTCTAGTCTCACTTACAATTACATCCTTCCTGCAGGTCATCCAATCTGTGAACATACAATGACATGTCATACAGTGTAATTTTAACGAAGTGACTCGCATGCCGGCTAGACAGAAATTCCGTCTTTATTGTTAATTTAGAGACGGACGCCTGCATGTTTTAAAAGCATGAGATTGAAAATAATCATATAAATTTAAAAAATCATGACTCAATTCTTTGTAAAACACATCTCTCCACTCGAGAATAATGATAAGAATGGAAATTTATTCGATCCAAATGTTTAAATGTCTTTTTAAAAACTGAAAACGACTTCAACAAACTTTTGTCGTCACATCATAAAAAAATTTAACTTTAAAAAAAAGAAAAGCTCTTGCTGAGGGGTGCATTATACTCTACATCATTTGGATTTCTGGTTTTCTATTGCACGCTTATTGCTGTTGGCATGATTTTTGTTTGTGGCAGGGCACAAATTTAGCCACGACTCCACATATTCGTGATGCGTGAATCGTGATGCGTGTTCACCGAAATCATTGAAAATAGAAAGAGCGACTCCACATGCGCGTGATGCGTATTAGCTTTGGGCTCGCGTATTCACCGCTCTGGAGGCGGTCAACATGCGTCACGCAAGCCTACCATGACGTAATTTTATGGATTTTCCCGGGTACCCCCCAAGATCCTTGCATGTGATCCAGGGACAACCACGTGCTGACCCTTTCGTAGATTACATAATCTTCTTTTTTTATTTGTTCTGTTTTTTTGTTGATTGATATCTATATATCAATCACCAGAAAAACAGAACAAATAAGAAAAGTGATGTGATTGATGACAGGTATTTGGAGAAGTTGATCAATCTGGTTGAGGAACACCCTGTACTATATGATACTTCATTAAAGGAATATAAAGACAGCATCCTAATTGGAAACATTTGGGACAGTATGGCAGAAGCTATGGATGTGAAAAATAATTTTGACGCATCACGCATTATATTTTGACGTACATGTGGAGTCGTGCAATACGCATCACGCGTATGTGGAGTCGTAGCTTTAGGGTGAGCAAATGCGGGATTCCCGCTGTTTTTAGTCAGATCCCGCGCATCAGTTATCACAAGTGCCGGATATTCCCACACCATTTCCTGGTCTCCGTGAGTACAACATCTACTCGTTTGGTGTAATCTTGTTTTAGTTTATCTTGATACCAAGTCCACTGTAAAGTTATCATAAGATTGTATCTACCGTATCATCTCTAGTAATTGCGCCAGGCGCAGAAGCATAGTGGGGTCAGATTGGTTTATGAAGTCGCACTTTCAAAAGATGTGTGTCTGGCCCCTGGGGTCTGGCTGTCTGTTCACGCTGTACATGTGACTTTTCTACTGTAACGTTTAGACAGCATTGGTTTAATTGTGAGCTGACTTTGCCGATGCAGGCCCATCATTGTGCCGCCATATCTCTTTTACAAATGACAAGAGATATCCTAGCTCATGTCAAACAGCCATGATCACACACGCGCGGAAGTTCAAGCAATATACATGTAACATTGCTGGCACACACACACACACACACACACACACAGCAACACGTATGTTGGCCTGTAATACCCCCTCAAAAAAAATTACGAGGCGGGACAGTCCCCCCTTTGAGTGAAAAATACCCCCTAAAAATATTTTCAGGGGGGGGACAGTCCCCCCCCAAAATCTAAGCCTTAATTTGTGCCTTCTTTGTGACAGAAAATTTTTGTCTTAATGGACATGCAAGTCAATTTGAAAAATCAAACAATCTCGAAAAGATGTAGTAGGCAAAAAAGAACGAATAATAAAATAAAGATTAATGTCATGAGATTAATGCAATGACTTCAGTATATATTAAGATTAAAGTTATGTCCACACATGATGTATGTGGGACAAGCTCGGACCCTATACCAACTGAGACACTTCCAACTCAGACGCTATGTTAAACCAATGCCGATGCTGATGATGTTCAACAATACCCAAACTCACATTAAAACAAGGCTGCATGATTCTCGCTGATCTCTCAGTCAATTCTCGACAGATTTTTCATGATTTTTTATTAAAAATCCTGTCCACACGTGATGTATCCGGGACAAGCTCGGACCCTATGCCAACTTGGACTCCGTTAAACCAACTCGGATCCAAAGGCAAATGTTCAACAATACCCAAATTCACAATAAAACAGGATTGCATGGTTTTTGCTGATCTCTCAGTCAATTCTCAACAGTTTTTTCCTGATATTTTTTTTTAAATTCTGTCCACACTTGATGTATCTGGGACGAGCTCGGACCCTATACCAACTCGGACTCTTATGTTTTTCTTCAAACCTTGGCTTCACCACTGATATCAATCTAATAATCGTCTTTTGTGACGTAGACCTTATTTAATAGAGTACAATTCATGTACATTTCATTTATGGCGATAAAGTTAGAAAAATTTGTGATAAATGCAAACATTTCTGTTTGCAAGTATTGTGCCTGAATATATGAGCCTTCTGTATAGGCCTAGATTTCTTTCAGATATATTTAAATGTACAGCATATAGGCCTACAACAGGGTTAATAGTGTGACCCTAATGTGAATGTACATGTTATGTACACTTAAACTCACTTAAACTCACTCACTTGAACAATATCATCAAGAAATTGAAGGGGTTCATGTACACTTCTTTATCATGTTTATTCACTAATATTCTGATATTACACAAATAAGGAGGGAAATTGCTCACCTTGCACTGGTCTATCTGACCCATAAACATGATAAAAGGAATGGTGTATCAACATTGTAAAAATATAGTGATGGCTCACAGGACCTTCAGTGTAATTACTACGTGTGTTGTTATTCTTCAAATTATGCATAGAATTTGTCATGCTACAGAGAAGTAACGGAAATAGAATTCAAAACAATCAACATCCTAATAACATGAAAATTTTGAATTAGGGAAAATAAAATTCACACTTAGGAAAAGTTGCGTACACGCATGTGTTGTAGGCCTACTTGTTAGTATATCTTTGCCTGTCTTTAATCAAACATTTTTTCTTCATGCAGATGATATTTTAGCATTATGGATGTGTGTTTAAATTGCCAACAAGAGTTTGCAAAAAGATCAGGAAAAGGTTATCAAAAATCCAACCTGAATAGGAAAATACGCCTATCTGGCACAGATTCAAACAAGAACATCACTGCTTATAATGCTCTTCAAGAATTGTTTTCATACAAGGTAGTTGAAGTAGAAATGATATTTTTGTATATATTTATATTGTTTATATAATGAATTTATAATTTTGACCAAGTTGTATTATGTAACTCTGCTTATTTTTTCTGCTATGAAGCTTAGAGCAAACTAAATTACATTACTTTTAGTGTATAAAGAATAAAGAATTCAATATATCTAAATTCAAAAATGATGATCCTAACCATAAAGATGGTAAACTTTCAATATCTTGTTGGTCACGATATCTCCCATACAATAAACAAATATTGGTAAACTGGTGGCCCACAAGTTGCAATGAGCCCACTGCTGGAATGTCCAGGTCACATCTTGTTTTCATTTAGTTTATCAGTAGACAGAAAGACAGCCCTCTCACACAGCTCAAGGACTGAATACCTTAGGGCCTTTTGCGAATAATGGCAGCTTGCCAACTCGAGGTGTTGGCTGGTTGCCAGGTCCACTCAGCGACCAGCTTTGGCGTAATCTGAAAAATGCTGAAACTCCCGCCATGGTTTTGATAGAAGGGGAATTCCTGATTTTTGACCACTGCATTATTATGCAAGCGAGAGACGAAGGTTAGCAGTGTCTACACATGGACAGATGACACTGCTGAAGGAGTGTAGTTTATCAGCAACAATAGCCACTGGTAGATGTGTGATTGACAGGGATGGGGTAATAGTATTAGGTAATAGTGATAGTAATAGGTAATGGGGGCAATTTCACTGTAATAGTAATAGATCTCACAAAAAAGGAAAGTAATAATCGGAATGGATGGTCAAGTAATAAATAATAGTCTACTTTTTATTACACTGTTCTATTTTCGTTTTCGATCTGTTTGCACTGGACAAACATTTCAGAGGGCGGGCCGACATTAAAACAACATCTCATGTTTGCTGGGAGGCGTGTGAGTTGCCGGCATTAAATTGGTTTATACAGCTTAATGTGTGAAGAGCAACACACCTCTATAGATGGTAAAATCTTAATGCCTAAACAGTATCAAAACAAGTTATTGCCAGGCCCTCTTGGGCAAACACCTTTGATCTTTTGGGACTGATGGTCTGGGCAAATGAATGGTGTTATGACGGCGATAATTGCAGGCTGACAAAACATAATTAACCCTTAGAAAGGTCTTAGAAACCGGTACGCCAAAACAAATTTAAACATGTTAATAACCCTTATGCTGCCTGGACCATATATATTCGTTTTCAAGCAAATGTCATAACAAATAAATTTACCCCGCATTGATAAAATATTTTGTAGATGTTGAGTAAATCTGAAAAGAACATTAAATGGAAGACGTATATTTCTTCACAAACATAAATATTTTTAATCATTTGGAGCTGGAAATTACGTTTGCAATTACAGCTTTGAATGAATAAAAATGGTGTGAAACTAATTGGCAGCATAAGGGCCAAAAACAAACATATCATTTTCTAGAAAGAAAAATTAAATATTTTATCACACAATGCTTAGCCATCATAAAATAAAGATTCTATTATCTAACTAATATATGTTGGTTATCTGGATCTGTAGATAATATATATTACTACTAACATTTACACACTGGGTAATCATGGCTATCAGATCACATTGCAATAACGTTGTGTGGCAAAGCTAACGTAGTGTCTAAATAAGAGGATATCTAAACAAATTCCAATTATACAATAAATTAATAACATTATTTTTAATTTGTATTAATAAATAATTAGTTATTACAAAATTTAGGCCCTGTATGGAAAAAATATATGATAGCAGTATTGCTTGTTATCTCTTTGGAAATGGTGACGAAAAGTTAGTGTTATATAGGGCAGAGTAAAAGTAATATAACTCAAAGACTGTAATAGAAATAGACAAATTTCAAAGTAATATTTAGTAGTAATAGTAATAGATTGCATGTAATATATCGTTTGTCTCGTATCTGGTTGTCAATCACAAATATATGCTACTTAGACCAATAGCCTAGTATTTATTCATTGTATCCGCTCATAGCAACAGGTGGGCCATTGCAGTTATGCGGTGTGGGAGCTGTTCTTGACTGATGTTAACTTTGTGTAAGTCTGAGGTATGTTGCAAACATTATATGATTAAATTCCATCACCATTGAATACCCGTACATAAGAGTTTATAAGTTAGGAACACTTCGTTTTAGGGACCAAGTGAAGGATATATATGTGATCTCTGTTTCTCACGAGCTGACAAGAGCTACAGAGCTCATTTGAAAATACAGTCCTCCCAAGGGAAGAGAAAAACAATTGCCAGCTCGCCTGCAGAGACACCCTTTAAAAAAGCAAAGGTGGTAACCCCTACCCGAAGATGTCATAAAAGACATAAAATTAAAAGCAAAAAAAAAACCAAGCTTATAAATTCTGTCGGAAAATGTCTTGAGAGATCTCAGTATGAGTCTGCGTTCAGAGCCATACTAGGAACGGGAAGTGCAGCTAAAGCTGCTTTTAATAAGGTGGTTTCACGAATGGTGAGGAAGCAAATGATGACCTATGTCAAAAAAACTAATTTCCCTATTCTAAATGGAATGAACTCGGTACTTGATTTTTCCTGGTCAGCATTATTGGAGACCATGCAGTCTGGGCTGCCAACTCTTTTTGCCTCGATCCAGGGTGCGATGTCAAGAAAAGAGTCAGCAAGGTGATATTTTGCGATATTTTTTTAAAGCAGCCCCTTGGGATGACATCAATTTTCGTTTTTAGTTTTGTAATGAAGTAGTGTATCCCCCAGATCATGATTGTATTTTTTTCAGAGTTTTTAGATTTTAATAAATATTTCTTATTAATATTTCCATGAAACCGCTTGAAACCCAAACAAACTTTTTGTATACCTAAACACATGCTGAAGGACGATTGAATGTTCCTACAGCACTGGGCCACATGTTGATGCCGTCGGCCCAGCGCTGGGCAGATGATAACTGTTGCAGGTGTATCACCTCATGTCCTGACTACAAGACACCAATCAGACACCAATTAGCGGCGATTGCTCTGATCTCCTCGGCCAAGACGTGGGAAAATGTGGTATGAAGTGCTGCATATTGCTGACTTGTTTTGTTTACATGGCAATATACGACCTGGAAATATAACTATTTCACTCTTTTTCGGTGCTTTAAAATTATTTTTTGACTTCTTTGTATTTTCAGTTAAGATCAGTAGGCTATATGGCTACATATAAGTTAAATTTTCAAAATTGACAACATTGTAAATGTCTCATCCCAAGGGGTCCCTTTAAATATTACACATCCACATCATCCTAAACATTTTACAATAGAAATCAGACACTCTACATCTGTGTACATTTTTTTACCTTCACTTTCAGGAAATTAGTACCACAAAGAATAGGTCTCATGATGACAGTACCCTTATATACTATGAACCCAGTGAAGTTCAAGTTTTTTCAAGCTGTATGTGGTGTTCAAATGTGGAAATGTGGAGCCAGTGATAAGGTAGAACATGCATGTACAACCACATGTGTTGTTCATTTTTATTTTTAATTGTAACAAATAATTCACACTGATGCGACACGACATATATATTCCATTCAACCCATATCTCACAGAAAAGGTATGAAATATCTTAAAATTGTTTTTTTCAGCTGTTCAAATGCTTGAACCGTCTAGGCATATGCCAATCAAAAAGTGCGTCAAGGAAGTTGATAGATGAACTGTGCAAAGAGTGCGACTCGGAAATAAAGGTGTGGAAAGTTAAATTAGATTTAAAAACAGTAATAATGCGTAAGATTTTAATAACATTAATTAAAAATATTTAATGAATAAAAAAATTATAATGAGTTCACATGATATGCTAGCACCAGCAGTCGAGCAATGAACTGGCATTGGGCTAGAATATTACACAATTTCCACAATATCACATGAAGTTTGTGATGAACCATGAATAACAAGTTTATTTGATCAGGCCCCTATTGTGTTTAATTGACTTATAGAAAGGCGCCCAAAATAATTTAATGTAATTGTTGTGGCTTGAAACAATGATTATGTGTGGGTGAGATAGCTCAATTGAGAACAAAGCCTAAAATTTTTTATGCTACTATACTGGCTGTCAGTGCAAGAGCCATGAGAGGACTGTTGCACAGGCTACAGGCGTGCTAGATAATAGATTGGTGCGCCGGCATACCGGTGTACAAGTGTATAGCGGTAAATATCTAGAACACCGGTATACGGTGCCGGCGGCCGGAACAAAGTACAAATCTATAGACATATTACCTAGCCCTAGAAGCAGGCTGGCTCGGCTTTCTGATTAATCGCAGGGATAATGATGACAATGTGAACTGTCTGTGTGAGGATATTATATGCAAGTTGCCATGGATATACTAGGCCCCCTATATATTTCAAAACTCTCCTGTGTATTTAATTGTAGGTATAGATGAAATGCAACAACATTACATGAAACACCTACTAATGAAGCAACATGATCTAAAATGCAATTAACTACAACACTAGCCTGATAAAACACCACAATAACCGCAATCAACGCCAACAGTAGATAATAAAACAAATAAAACACAATTAACTTCAACAGTGAATATAGCACCACCTAAAATGCAATTAACTTTAGCAGTGAATATAGCACCACCTAAAACGCAATGAACTTCAACAGTGGATATAACACCATCTAAAACGCAATTAGTATGTAGGGTGTAGGGTATTAACAACTCAGCAGAGTGATGACATATCTTGCAGGTTGGTGAGGTGCGAAATATTTCAACAGTGGATAAAACACCACCTAAAACGCAATTAATTTCAACAGTGCATATAACACCCAGCCTAGGATGTAGGGTATTAACAACTCAGCGTGATGACATGTCTTGCAATCTCAAATATCTTTTTGCATAATATACAATAGTGCTGATATGTAAGGTCCCTGATAGGAACCGGGAGCTGGGGTGGACCCCATCGCTATACCACCGTCCAGTCCAGACTAGTATTAAAATGTGGCTTTCGTACAATTTTCAAGTACAATCTCTTCGCAATGTTCTTTCAAATATCTTGGAAATCCTATACCTTTGCAATCAAAAGCAATTGATTCTCAGAACTGTTATCAATATTACCCATCCATACTCACATATTTTTCGCTTCTGTTACAATGAATATCTTAGCACATCGTTGACAATCATCATTCAAATATAATTAAAAACTTACTATTTTTTTCATTTCCTTTGAGAAATATTTTAAAATAAAAATTTAAAATATTTGAAATCTGTCCATCACACTGGTTACAATTGTCGTCCATTTTTTGGGGTAATAAGTTATTTGAAAGCTATGCATATGTACTTGTTTTAAAAACAGGTGTATGCAGTTTATGTACCGAGTTCCGGCCGCCCGCACAGCATACCGGCGTTCTAGATATATATCGCTATACATCTGCACACCGGTATGCCGGCGAACTAGTCTATTAGACTATTAGCAAGCGCGCCGGCGTGCGAATCACTTCGTAATTTTGATCACAAATATCGCAGCACATTTGTAGATCACTAAAAGTAAAACTTCAAAAGTCATTTTGATGTTTTTTGCGTGTTTTTTTTTTCAGGATTTACGTGAATTTGTGAGACAATGCAATAAAAGGCAAATTTTTTTCTGTTTGTTTGTTCTTTTTGCTCACTATTACTGGTAGAAATGAAGCGATCATTGTGAAATTAAAAGCGTAATCTGTTTTGAATGGCACTTTTATCATCTTTTCTGGGGGGTTCACAATTACGAAAAATGAGGCCAGCTCTCGCCTTCAGTTTCCTAATACTTGCAACAAATGCTTGAAGAGTCAAGTGGAACATGCTTTGGCCCCTTCTGATAATTTTTTTTACACAGGTGCAATTTTTTAATCCCCCGCCCGACGCAGGAGGTATTGGCGTCGCCGAGGATGTCCGTCCGTCCAGCGTCTGGTTGTCTGCATTTTTGTTTCCGGAGCAGAACTCTGTAACCCGATCATGGATTACTTAAATGTTTGACAGACACATCCCTGAGGGGGTGAAGATGTGCCTTTTAGGGTTTTTGAAATTTTACTCATCGGCCATAATTAACTTTAGTATACCTGATATTTGGCAAACCGTGCCAGATAGCTAGACCATTCCTACAAAACAAAATATGCGGTTTGAGGTAGGGATATGCTCTTAACATTTTCAACTCGAACAAATTAAAAATGGCCGACTACCGGCCATAATTAACTTTAATATGCCCGATATTCAACTTGATCAAATTCAAAATGGCCTATTAATGGCCATAATTAACTTTGATATGCCTGATATTTGACAAATTACCGTGCCAGATAGTTAGATGCTCTAACCTTCAAAATTGGCATAATTTGGAAAATCATGATGAGAAAAGTCACTTGTACACTTCTTTAACATTTCTGATCCAAAACATAATATGATTTCAACTTTTTTAAGTACCGGACATTCAGTCCAATTTTGCATGAATTTAAAAAAGCAGACAAAAATCCAAATGTGCTGATTATTACTAAAGTTTTTAAACGTGCACAGGAGAAGCAAAGTGAGTCATTGTCTCAACCGTGTACTATCACCGTTTAACTGTGCCCCTTTCAAAACCCCATGAACATAGTTTTAGAGCAGCCGCTTTTTAGGGTAAGGAAAGTCTTTTGCTAGAGAAAAGGGTATCGGCCTCTTTTTTTCAATGTGGTCACCCCTCTCAAATAGGGGCGGTAAGGTTACAAGAATGAAACAATTGTTTTAATCCTAATGTATATTTTAGGTCAAGTTCCACATGAGCCATTTTAGATGATTACTTAAGTCTCTTAGTCATGTTAGGGCAGTAAATAGAGAACTACGTGTTTCTTGTTAGACCACAGTGTAATTTATTAAAACCTGACTATAATCCTTTTGTTTTATTTTCAGCTTGCCTTGGCTAGCTTTTATGACAATGATGGTGGGGATGAGATGGAAGATGAGCCTGCTGCTAGTCCACCAGTAACTGATAAACCAAGCCCTCCTCAGGCTGCAGAAGCAAAACAAGACCACAAAAAGACCTCAGTGCCATCAAGGTATTCATATATGTACTACTGTAAACTGGGAAATGCTGGCGGTATTAAATATTTATAATGGCCAAACCCTTAAACCCAATACATAGGTATTAAAATAAAGCGGAAAGAGTTAAGTAAGACATTTATGATGATTTCAAATTGAAAAAAACCCTTTGGTTTTCATGTTTTATACAAAAATATTTCAGCACTTCAGGGGTAATCTGTTGTGGTTTGAGGAATTATTAATTTTAGTAGAGATTAACATTTGCAGATTTACTCTGGTGCGTCAATACTATTCTTATAGGAACATTCCTTTTGGTGGACAGAGAAATCAATGGGTGTTTTTTATCAAAACGCCAATATAAAATGGGCACCAAAATTTCTTTGTTTACAACACTGTAGACTTGTCATTTTCGCTATTTAGATTTTCACGAATTTGTGATTTTGGGACTGTACACAAAGTCCAGAATTTGTGAGTTATCAACATGATCAATTTCAATGATAAGTAGTGCTATTATAATAAAAATTTTGCAAGATTCTCAAATTCGCGAATTTGTCTTCTTTGAGAAAATTAAAATCTAATGAATATTAACAGATCTACTATATATCTTAGCACTGAGTAAGTATTACATTTGGAATCATGAACATCAGGTAAGCCCAATTATGTACTACTTCTTACTATTACTTAGTTATATGAATAGCGGCCTATTACTGCCCGCTAGCGTCCACGGGGTCACAGCGACACTTACTGTTGAAACAACACCTGCCAGTCGTCGCCGGCAGTTCATAATACCTCAGCAGCCACAAGACGTTCCATCAATGTTGATTTAACGTTGGACTTGCGTTAAGCCAACATTGATTCAACATCTTGTGTCCGCCGGGACATGACTTGCATTAATACCACATTCACATGACAGAGCTAATCCTGCCGATGCGGTTCCAGAGTCGCCACTTTCTAAATACTTTATCAAATTAAAATGCCTTTACTCTTATCAAATTAAAATGCCTAAATACACTTATCAAATTAAAATGCACAATTAAACAGTGTTAAAGGAACTTATTAACTGCTGAAAATAACGACTGTAGACGGCTGCCGTTTCCCAGACAATATCTATTCTTTGCAGACGTGCGCCACGCATCCTGTAATGTTTGGCGATTGACGGAGATTTAGCGCGCGGTATATAACGGAGCGCGTTATGTGAGGATTTTACCCTATAAAGGGTCACTTTTACCCTTCTGCGCGTTATACAACGGGGCGCGTTATTTTCCACCTTTTACGGTACATACATGTTCAAATGTCCAGTGTTTCATCTAGTGTAGAGTAAGCACATGTATACGTACGTATCGGCGGCAAACGAACTGTGTTTCATCAAGCCATTTCTAATAATGGTGCTGCACAATTCTGCACAGTTCACTACTTTGAATTGCTGCAGGTTTGTGTTTATATTTTGTGAAATCAATTTCAGGTTTGCAACAATAGGAAGTATGCAGCATGCAGGGGATTCTGATTCTGATGAAGAACAAGAGGCATTTTATGCGGGTGGTTCTGAACAAGGAGGGTATGTAAATTTGACATGATCTGGTCAGACTTTATATGTGGTAATTGCCACTCTATTCGATCACAATTTCTACCTTTAAATCCCAAGTTGACAAAAAGGCATATATTTAACCCTTTCAGTTTTTATACTTCAGAATCTGACGTCTGTAGAGTTCAGATTCTGACGTATAAAGACGATCCCTGTACTGAAAGAGTTATTATTATTTCTAATGGCCATAAACCCATAGCATAGGTATTCAAATAAATCAGAAAGAGCTAACTAAGACATTTGATGATTTCAAATTAAAAGACCCCTTAGGTCTCCATGGTTTATACAAAATAATTCAGCGTTGTAAGGTTTAAGGTACTGGTGTAAATAAAGAATGAGAAGTAAAAATTTTGTTGGTGAAAATCTTTGGTGATTACATGCCAAATTATTTTGTATTTTCTATTTGTATCATTTTTTCCGCAGGGGCCAACAAATCTTAGGACCTAAAAAGAAGAAGGAAGCTCCTCAGAAGATTGTTGAGAATTTATTTAAAGCAGCAAGAGAGTAAGGGGTTTTGTCAAGTTAAAAAAATCAGAGGAGAACTCGGAAGTGGGTGGGTGGGTCAAGCCCCAACTCGGATTTTTTATTTTTTTGGGAATTTTTTTTTTCTGTGTGTTGTTTTCATGTTTCCAAATGTTTTCAAAAAAAAATAAAAATTGGATAGGGGGGTGGAAGGGTGAGGTCTGACTAATCCGAGTTTTTCTTGGATTTTTTTATTTTTGTGTTTTATGACTTACAACTTCACCTCTGGCACTGTAAACTGAGTGCCATAATCTGATGATATCTATATGGCACACAGATAGGTAGGTTAGAAACACATATCATTTTAAATGAAGATTTTTGGCACATCCAAGGATAAGTTTGACACAGATTTAATGTGTGAGTATCAGAGAGCTCTATGATTATAATAACTACATTTAAAATGAAAGAAATCATTCAATTCATGAAAATAACAATTCATGGTTGTATAATATATTGTTATATAACATATTCTATATAGGGCCTAGGCCTATAGAGGCTGTAGAAGTCCAGTGGCTCGGAGTCCCTAGGCCTAGGGGCGGTTTCTGTATCGTACTTAAGTAAAAAGTCTCAGCTTTGTACTTAAGTACGGTACAGAAACCGGCCCCTGCGGCCCGTTTCTGTACCGTACCTAAGTAAAAAATGAAGTGGGCTGGTTTACGTAGCATACTTAAGTAAAAAGTTAACTTTTTTCTTTAGAATATTATAGAAATCGGCTGCAGGGGCCAGTTTCTGTAACATATCAAGTACAAAATTAACACTTTTTACTTAAGTACGATACAGAAACTGGCCCCTGATGTAACTTTGGATCAAATTATGATACTGATCAGAAGACAATGAACTGACAATAAACCTATCTACCATACCTCATCCCAGGGCTTTATTGATCACATATATTTTTTTATATTCATATAGATACAGGCCTGGCAACACTAGGTTTTTACTTTTTTTTGTGAAATTTATGTGTGAGTTCTCACTAATGATTTAAAGGCACGGAGCAGAGGAGGTTGGTGCTGGGCCATCTGCACAACATGCTGAGCAGGGCTCTAGATTTGGTGGTACTGGATACAGACTGGGAGAGGTTGAAGGCCCGTCAGCTGCCATCGCAGGTCATCAGGTACAACAGCCAAGACAGGTATGGTATGACTAGTCACTTATCTGTACTGAAGTGCTGTTTGTCTTCTGTGTATAGATTTTTGCACAGAAATTATGTAGAAATTTAAGTGTGAAGAGTAAGATGTATGTACTTTGAAATGTTGTACTTATAAAATTATTTTACTATATTTACAGTCTGTCATAATCGATGATCGGTTGTAATTGGTTGGCACAACTGACCGATGATCACAGTTAATCGATTTCGCGACGTTTTTATGCGGAAAGTTAACATGGCACTATATAAGAACAACACACAAGTTCTCAAATCCTATTTTATTCACATGCGGAAGATTAACATGGCGCTTATAGAACAACACACTTAACTCTTATAATCGATCATCGGTACATCACTAGGTTAACCATTTTCAAGTTAAAATTTCTCAAGATCTAATATAAATTATTATATAGTCTATAGCTAGCTCCCTCTGTCTTTCAGGTAGATATGGTCCTCAAGTTATGGAAGAATGGCTTCAGTGTGGATGATGGACCACTTCGTGAATTTACTGATGAGAAAAATAGAGCATTTCTAGAACGTATCAAACAAGGGTCTGCATTATTTAAAAAAATCTCATTAATTAACCCTTAGAGCACTGATGTCAACTACAATAGGCATTCTGTGTTGTTATCAGCACCTGTATAACCCTCTGATAACCAGTTGTTAATAGTAAAATATGCCCTCAATCTTGAAACACAGATACATGTATATGTTGCCACTTAAATTTAATAAGTTGTGTGTCGCGGTAGCGAGACACAACTTCAAAAGACTGCAAATTTAAATTGAATAGCTCAGTGCTCTAGGGGTAACACATTTCTTTCTACCTGGTCTATTATATTCTCTAATATGTGTCCGCTGGTCTGTATAGGTAGATTCTTCACCTGCAGTGATAAATGTCTATGCATAATGTGTGGGGAAGTGCTTGTGTTATGTTTTTCAATGTGTCAAGATGCAGCTGCACAAAAATTCAGAAATTACTATTGCGGTGCCAGAAATTCGTGTGATTTTAAACTGGAATAAAGAAGCTCCAGTGCTAATAATGATCTATATCATGCATATAGATATGTATAACTGAATGATTTATACAATAATTCAGACTATATAATTATTTGAATAATTCAGAGAGGTGCCACAGGAGTTGATTAAAGAAGCCCGAGGAGGTGAAGTGAACCTGAATATGGAGGACCACAGAGAGGAGGAATATGTCAAGCCTAAAAAGCCAATTAAAGCTTTCTCTGGTGAAGGGAATAAACTAGGAAGGTAACTAATACAGTGTATGTAGATACCCCCGCTGGAGAACATTTGGCTAAATGTCTGAAATGGAAATATTATATACAATTAAATTTACTCACTCTGGGTTTTATCTTGCTACCACCCCCCACAATTTCATACGGTAAAAATCACTGTTCAATTTAAATCAAAACATATAGAATAATATAACATTAGGTGTTCTGCTGATTTCTATTATAAAAAGATACTGAAAGTGGCTATATTGTGATTTAATTACGGTAGGCCTACCTGTATTAACTTAAGGGCTAAGCTTTCACATTTCCTGTAATTATTTTTTTACTTTCTCACCTTACTACACAATTATTAACCATCAATTATTGTTTTCTCTGACAGTCCAGCGCCTAATGTGGTCTCTACACCCAGTGCAGCCACATCACAACCTGCCCCGCCTTCAGTCAGTGTGGATTCCACACAACCTGTCACAAACATCCAAATCAGATTAATGGATGGATCCAGGTAAGTCTATGTACAGGGTTACCATGGTTACCACCGTTCATGGAAAGTCTTGTCATGATAGGCCCGTGTATAGGCCCTCTAAATCAGCATTTACAGCCAAAATTCAAAACAAATAAAATGCAACCATATTTTATTAAAGCATGTTTAATCAATAGTGTCAATTTGTATATTTTTAATCAATAGAAATATTTCTCTTAATTTTAGCTGGAAATTGCATTAGAGATTCCAGCTTGAATTGATTGAAAAATACTGACTGACAATTTAGTAGGGCTTGGGTTAACACTTTAGGTGCCAAGTTATTTAATTGGAATTTTCCTCACTTCAAGTTGTGTCTCGCTGATGCAATCCACAACTTCAAGTGGTTGAAAAGTATTCAGATTTGAAAATATGGAGGTCAACGATTTTCAAATCTTGCTGATTGATGTAGCGTTTTACCTTTAACATGTACAGAAGCTGGTATTTAATGTGCTAATAAAAAAAGAAAAAACAGAGAGACCGTCCGTTAAACGATTGAGGTCAGAGAATTGTGTACATTTTTATGGGAAATTTCTAATTTTATAAAATATCTGCGAAATCTTTGAAAATTGCATGTACATGTAGGTCTGAGTCACGTTAGTGAATTTTGGCTCATCACTTGAGTGGCAGTGCTGATGTTGTGCCAGCCTATAAAATTAGGGATTTTAGATTGACAGGTCCTGTAGGGTTACAAGTTTGCCAGACATCATAATTTTTCCCGGACAAAATGTTTCAGTAATTAAGATGGAACTTTCCTTGCAGTTGCTGACATTTTTCCAATGATTAACCCTTATAGCGCTAAATTCTTTTTGAAAAAACCTTGGAGACCAAAGTTTTTTTTTCAATTTTAAATCATTATAGATGTCTTAGTTTGTTCTTCCTGATTCATTTGAATACACTGATTCATTTGAATACACATGTTATGGGTCTACGGCCATTAGAATATGGTGACCAGTGTGATCACCGTGCTGTAAGGGTTAAGATCCATTCAACAAATTTTTATCAATATCAACAACATTTCCTTTGAAATTTGCTTGTATTTAAAGAGCTATGGGCCTGGCACGAAAAGAATTAAAATCTAAGTTAGCTGATCACAAACATAACATTCACCTTATATATATGTAAAATTTTATTGTTCTTGTATGTAAAGTGGAGACTTTTATGAGGATGGTCAATTTATTTATTTGGTTCAACTTATATACTGATTTCAGATAATAATTGATCGTCTGTTGTCTGTCTATTCGATCAATTGACCAATATATTTTTTTTTTCAGACTTGTGGCTAAGTTTAATCATTCACATACAGTGCAGGACGTACGGAGCTATATTTTATCGTATCCTTTTTTTTTAATATATGAACTGAAACTTTCTTGTTGTAAATTTATGTTTCTTTTTAGAAACAATCATGATGGTGGATCACAATTGCTGATTTTAAAAATTCCAAAGCCCTGAAGTTGATAAGTTTAGAGAGTGAATGAGTTACCCCTTACAACGCTGAAATATTTTTGTATAAACCATGGTGACCAAAGGTTTTTTCAATTTGAAATGATCATAAATATTTTAGTTAGCTCTTTCCCTTTCATTTGAATTTGACTATTTTACTACTTGAATAAGGTACTACTGGTGAGGGTCTACAGCCATTATAAATATTTTACTCTTTCAGTGTGGGGGTCGACTTTAGACATCAGAATCTGACGTCTATAGATGCTCCCTGCAGTAAAAGGCTTACCCCTTTACTGCTGATGGATACATGCCTCATGGGGCATATTTTCAAAGAGAGTGATGTCATAGAAAATGATACTGCATGATGAAAGGGGAAGCTCCGGGCTTTCACTCTCATAGATTGCACTCGGATATTTAATAAAATTGTGTAATTTTTATTCTCTGTGCGGTGGGAATTCTATTGGAAATTTGAAGCCTTGCAGTAAATGGATAAATATGAATTTTAGCATAGGTAAAGTATTAACTGTCAAAACTTGCTGCAACAATAATTTGGAATACACTTTATGACTACCATGACATTCTTTCATTTGTTTTCCTAATTTGAAGGGGATTTACAAAGTAATTTACATTTAAGAAACTGCAATTCAGTTGTTCATCTGCTGAATCAAATTCATCAACCTGCTGAAGAGACTTATATTGAAATGCAAACATATTTTATGATATTATCCTTAACTAGTTTTAGATCACGACCTCAATTTTCAGGAACCAATTTTTTACTTATGACAACCTTTCCCAATAAAGAATTAACAGATGAGACACAGACTTTGACAGCAGCTAACTTATTAAATGCTGTGCTTGTTCAAAAAGCAAAGTGATTAAAACAAATTAAGTTCATTATTTAATATAAACTTATTGATATTGTGGTGATTATGGAGATGAGCCTTAAACGAGCATGAACTTTGTGGTCAGGAACTCTCAAATTACCACTGAAATTTGATGTCAAGTAAGTTTTGTCATCAGTTTATTACTGTTAAAGACTTCAATCTGTAACTGTCACGAGGGGGTGAAAGGTAAACCCTATGACTACTTTCGTTTTTTGTCCCAGAGATTTTTGGCATTACATGTACTTTGTCTGCCCAACTGTCGACATAATTATTTTGTGAAATGTAACTCTGGAACAAAGTGGAGGATAACACCAATACTGCACACCAGTGACCTATGGAACCTTAGATGTGGCATTAAGGGTATTATCACTGCAATGTTTGGCACCAGTAAAGATGAAATATGACAGCGATTGATCTTGAGGATTTGAATCCAAGGAGAAGACAAACTAAAGTTCTATGTTCAATGTCTAGGTTCAGGAGAAAGTTTTGGTGTTTCCCCACGTTGAATAAATTTCAATTTACCTGTAAAACCCTTGTTCTGCTGCACCCGTATATATACGGATTTAAGCAAATTTTAAACCAAATTTTAAGCCACTGAAATTTATAATATAGATTGTGTTAGCTCAGTTAGCCAAATAATTCAATTTACAACATTTATATTTCTAAAAATGGTACTTTTTTCGTCATTTAAAGCTGAAAATGGTGTTGACACTCCTGCTTCAAATGAATGAAGAACACAAACAAACTTGCAGCAGGACAAGGGTTAACAATTTATAACATTAAATAATAATAATTTGATTAATTACATTTTTCTTTTTCTCAATGCTATAATGAGCATCATGAATGATTTACATTGTTATAAATTGCTTTCATATGCTCATATTCAATATAAAATATCTTGATCATCCAGTCGTCTGAATTGCAGTGATAACTAAAGGAGTGAGGTGCACACAATGTTTCAGCTCATTGAGAAGGATTAGTTACTAGCTTTTTTGTTATCGGTAATTTCAAAATATTTTATCACAAAAAACTCTGGAGGCTTTCAAAAAGCTGGTGCATCGTTAGAAAACAAATGCTGATGGCAGTGATGCCGGAAATGTGCCTGTTTTATTCTTATAGTAGCTGATAGAAATGGACTTCATTCACAACTTTTTAATGTTCCTTCAAACTGGCCACTTGAGCATCAAAGCAGCTCAGTGATCTATGTTTATCACTTATATACTACACTGTATACCACTTATTCAAGATGAAAATGATCCACTATTAAGGTTGTCAGTAAACATAAGAATTTAAGATAACTTTATTTTTATATGAATATAATTTTTTGAATAATCACATGCATAATTATGTGCATGGTTATTCATATATAGAATTTTTTTTTTTTAAATGATATTTTCAAACATAAATTACCTACCAAATATTATAAAATTTAACTTAGAAGTATTTCTTATTGTGATATCACACATTTCATAAAAAATGTTCTTTTATATTGTAATCAGTGGAATGGTTATCATATTGTTTTGTACGTTTAATGGACTGGAAACCATCTGTACAATAAAATTATTGGTATAAGAATAAAGGATTTCTGATTTTTTTTCTTAGATACTCACAGCAGCGACAAATAGAAGAAATCGTATTACTGTAGCACGCCTCATGACATCCATGCTGAAATACAAATCTTTGTTAGGAAACTAATGCGAGATTATTATGTTCCACGCTTCGTAATTAGGCTCAAATTATAGTGTTTTATAACGATGTATGCCAATATTATCAGCTTAATTTTCTCTTAAAATACCGGTAGCACTATTAAAAACAAATAAAAAACCCTCTGTTTCATCAATAGTATTTTATTATCAATCAAACTCTGGAATACACATATAACTTTTAGTTGTTCGTTATTTTCGTGGATTGCGAACTCTTGTATGTTTTTTTATATCTCTGCTTGCCTGGATCACATCTACAAAACATTCTATCAGCATTCTTCATTTCTGGACCAATTTGACCTGACTAAGGATACAAAAAGTAGATTAATATTTAGTTGATCTATATACCTTTTTGCATGTAGGGCCATCGTTTCGGACAGCAGTCCAACATTAATGTAACCAACATTGGATCTTGTGTTTGTTTGGAAATTTGCTAAGTTTCTAAGTACCGTTACTGATCACTAATTAATCATGTTAATGCCCGTACTGGATGAAAGGTTGATTTTGAAATGCCGTTTCCCAAAAGTACAATTATCTAGCTGTAAGTTTTTGCATTGTAAATATGCAGATGATAATAGCAATAGCGTGTGTTTGGAGCGCCATGTGTTAATCCTTTATCCGCCAAATTATCATATTCAAATTGTCAAGATTGTACAAGAAGAGCCTGAAATAAATAACACATTATCCGACAAACAAGCTATCACCATCAGTACAGCTTGACCCTTAAATATTTTTGTATAAACCATGGAGACCAACGTTTTTTTTTAATTTGAAATCCGCATAATTGTCTTGGTTAGCTCTTTCCGCTTCAATTGAATACTTATGTTATGGGTCTACGGTCGTTATATATTTTAATTCTTTCTATTGACGTCAGATCTAAAGTCGGTCCCCGCCTTGAAAGGCATGTGTGAATAGGCGACAGATCCCTACATAATTATATTGTGAATACTTTTAACATTCAGGCCCTACTATTGTGAATAATAGAAATTCTATTCGAAGGTAATTGAAGTTTAAACATACTAACCTGGTGTATATTTTAACAACAAATACCGGGAATATTATTTAAAAATTGGTCTCTTGCTTCAATTATACAGGTAGCATCATAATAATTTTGTTTAAAAAGTTAACTAATCTAATCAATAACTATTTATATAAGTGAATATGACGTTATGACTACCTAAATAACGATTAAATAGCACGTTTCAATAGTCAACACATACTTTCTATAAAATGAATATTTCCAATTATATACAAAAAATTATATTTACCAGTTAACAGGCGTGACTTACATTCTGAAATATAATAATACTTTCTATAAAATGAATATTTCCAATCATATACAAAATATTTACCAGTGAAGAGGGCGTGACATACAATATTAATAAATATGCGATAGAGATTCTCTTACACTTAAATGCGTCACGATTTATTTATAGAATAATACCTGTTGATCGTAATTCCAATCGGTCACGTGTAAGCTAAATTTCAGCTAAATTAAGTCTATTCTATTTTAGTCAGATTGATGCTAATCACTGTTGAAAATAAACTGCTAAGCAGTAAATCGGGGCTCCTTATAAGTCATCGTAGTACCAGAGATCTCTGATATTACTAGTTACTGATGTCACATCCTGTATTTTATATGATATAAATGATCACAAGTATCATGCTGAAACGGTGAAAGGGCAGAATAGTCTCCTTCAAAATAGTCTCATATTCTCGTTACAGATGTTCCACGCTTGTTGTACACTTGATTCAGCAAAAAGTATTTACACATTAATATAGCACAAAAGTCCGCTTGCAAAAGTAGATTTCAATAAATATAATTAATACAAAGTGATAGTTGTGATTTATGCATAAGTCTCATTTCTACCCTAGCAAATTGTTGTAGGGCCAATACTAGTATAGGCTATGAGTTACTCCTTTGAGTGGCACATACAACCATTTGGCTGTTAAAGCACTGTCAGTGTCACTACTCGCTTGCTCACTGTCCTCTGTCTTTATATAGTAAAAGGAGCTTCTTTCTGGGTATCTCCATTACTGCCGCCAGTGAGTACAGGAATCCAGATTCCCTTCTCCTCAGCAGCCCAGCAGCATCCTGTGACAGCACCAGCACCGCCTGGAAGTGACGTAACATCAGCGGCTGCTGGAAGCGAGGCAGAAGTCGCCTGTCTTTCAGAAGGTCAAACAGTCTCTCTTGTATGTTTCTCACCCACAGACACTGCACGTCGTGATAAGGGTGCAAAAAGTTCATCATGGCGCCCACAAGGAGCTCTGTCTTCACGTGACATAAGTCAAAGTCTGTGCCAGGGGGCAGCTCCACGTAAATGGTGGCTGTAAATACAGTGTCCTCCTTCAGTTGAAGCTGGATAAATGTGTCGTTTAGATCTGGACGTAAGCAGGGTCCTAACTGTTCCAATGTTGTGGGAGTACTGGTATTGATGACGGTGACGGGTGTCACACCCTGTGCCTGTAGCTTGATACACCTCTTCTCATCTGGGGTTGTCCTCTCTTTGATCAATCTGGTCAGAGATTTACTTCTTCTGAAACTCCCCCATTTCTTCTTCTTGGTAGATGAGCTGAGGAGTGTTGTATCGCTCACAGAAGGCCTGGCTTGTGTTGCGCAATGAGCCAGAAACGCCTTCTGAGCATCAAGCCATTCTGATGGTGCTACTTTGTTGTACGTAAACCACGGTACAGAATGCATGGCCAGCTTGAATGCTGGAATGCATCGGGAAAGATTTGGTACGTCATCCTGATAACATCGTTTCTTTACTAAAAGATTTTGATTAACGTTATTTCCCTCGTCTTCAAATATGATGCTGTCATCGGAATTAGCGGGCATGACAGAATTTCTGTCCTCCATGTCCTCTGGGGGCGATGCCACAGGGGTGGCATTTCGATTTCCTGTATAGTTATAAGCACATCTATTGAGGCAGGTGTGTGTAGACAGCACTTTGCTACTTTTCTCTCCTATTGAAATTTCCATTCTGTCCCTTTCTCGACCTTCTTCGTCATAGTGGAAATAAATCACAGATGGTGATTGCTTGATAATATCTGGTTTCTCAGCAGGAGAATAAACCACCTTCTCCGTCTTCCCATCTTCACTGTAGAAGAAATATCGCACACCATCACATCTCTTTGTCTCTGACATGTCTTTTACTCTCAACAAATCCAGCTGACTGGTTGAACTATCCAACAGACTGAAATAATTGGTTAGAATGGTTAATCATAATAATAAAGAATTGCCAACTGATCAACAATTCTTCAATTAGAATTACTTTTTAAAATTCGAGATGAAGATAAACCGATGTTCCATGTTATATTTTGTGACGTCACATAATGCTGATTTAACTTATGTAAGCATGTAATTATTGTTTATAATCGGAGCTGCGTCCAAAGAAAATCTCAGATTACTTTATCAACACTTTTTGGTTTTAAATATTTGTTGCTTGTATTCAATTAACAGTTATTTCGTTCAATGAACGTATATATATAATGTTTGATGCGAGCATTTTTTTTCAAATATGTCGGAGTTGAAATAACGAACTTGGAGTAAATTGTGATATTTTAATTGTTTATTATGAAAAATATATTTCTTCGTCGCAATGTATTTTAAGTCAAATTCGGAATCATAGACATCAGGTGGACATTTAATAGCTAGTAGAGAAACTATAAACAGATCATATAAAACAGATCATATAAAAGTCGTAATATGTATTATCTCTATGTGCTTAGGCCCTAATTGTTTTTCAAATCATTCAAATATAAAAATCTGAATTTGGATAATATGCGACATATATAGGCTATGCCGATATATCTACCGAGTGTTGCCAGGTGAATAGAAAAAACTTACCTTAACAATTTTTTCTTGTGAATTCATCACGCCCGTCAACCCTACTGGAGAAGATAATATGACCGCATCTCAAAGTAAGATATATTTATAATGACTTGACACTTCGATCCTATTTACCAAAAGCTGATCACGCAGCTGCAGGGACACTGAACCAAGGTAGGCATGTTTTGCGCGCCAACACCGGGTCAGGGAGTCTTTGTTGGTGAGTGATATAACATTAATGGTGAGGACGCACTCATCAGCCACTTTTAGTAAGAGTGTAATCACCTTTGATCCATTACGATGGACAGTTGGCACCCCCCACCACATCAGTTTTTTGTCACAGACACCTCAAGCCGTGACAAACCTGTGTCTGATCATAACAGGAGGCCTCTAATCATATACATGTATCCTATTTACATAGTCACTCACAAATGAATGTCATGAGATATTTTAATAGGACTACACAGGCCTAACACAGGTCTTTCATACAAATAAGCTATAACTGACGACGTATGACATACTGATTGACACAGGATTAATTGCTAATTCACTACAATTACTGATCTGTGTCCCAGCAGAACACGAGACGTTGAACCGATGCTGTTGTGGTGTTGACCCAGCGTCTGTGTCTCTTTCTAATTTAAAGATATTGATATATCGAAATATTTAATAGTTATTATACATTCAATACAATATATTTATGTGCGTATGTATGTTCAATTTTTTGCGCAAATAAACTTGTTCTGTTCTTCGAATTACCAGAAATATATTCCGCACAAATTTGACAAGTTTCCATTTTTTATCTTAATTTTATCTTCAAACTAAATTTAATAAAGCATCTTTTAAGATTGTGTGTGATCACCTCAACATACAAATTAAAGTGGATGAAAATAACATAGGCCTAGACCTCAGAAATTCAACATTATAAATAATTCGCAAACAATTATCATTCTTTTTCCGAGCTTTTGTAGTTACTTATTATGGATGTCAAACTCATTGGGTGTTATAGTCACCTGTATTGTCATCCCTTGCATACAGCTTTATCGTACATTTTATATGTTACAATTTATATTGTAAGTTAGTACTGTGATTTAATTTGTATTAATCAAGCGAAATAAATAAATAAATGTATACATGAACAAATGAGATTTGGAACTCGTGACCTAATGTATACTTAGGTCATGTATAAGCTAATTATGAACACAGATAAAACATTAGAGGTCTTCCTTCCATCAAGTATCTACATGATATATTTCTCATGGCATCAGTTATAGTCCTATAGATAGGCCTACTGACAGTTACATAAATTATTATGATGTTCATCAACATTAGTTGCCTAGGTAGCGTTCCATTCATGATTGATCTCAAGTGAAGACATATTAGATGCAATTTGTCGTAAAGTATTTAATTGTTAGGCTCACCAAATTTGCTGCTCTCATCGTGTATTCAAATATATAATTACTCTAAATTTACATGTTGCCTTTTCATGCCTAGCTGCTTGTGTAATCGGCAAAGTCAATTATCTTGACATCACTCACTGGGAGGTCTGATGTAAACATGATAATTATGAAGCAATCCCCACACCCTACACATTCAAGAGGCAATTAACATTACATTCAATTTATTCTGGATGCATGTTAAATTTGCTAAAACTCTTACTTTTTTTCCAATTTCCTATGGTATATATTAATGTACATTCTAATTTCAGAATACAACAATTTTGATTTTTTTGGAGAATCATTGATCTAGAATAATTTTTTAACTATAACTTTATTACAATTTATCACATAATTGAAATTCTAAACATAGGCCTAACATTATAAGCCACGTTTGTATTACAAAAAAATAAATTATGATATTTTCAAATTATGTATAATAGCTTAATGTAAAGATGGAATTTTCTATTGTAAAATAATACAGTAAAAATTTTATATCCAAAGTTATATTATAAATCAGTACTGCCGCAGTGTCTAATTATTATTCTGACTCAGATAAACAAAACTAGACTTGGCCTATTTTGTAAATTTTGCTTCCCAAGCTGTAGACCGGATTAAACCTTTCATCGTGAGAATGAATAACGCTATGTTTTTCTCAAACCATCGTCAAATAACAACAAAAAAATGTTTTTTACAGAAAAAAGTAATAACTATTCTTCCATTGAAAAGAATTATGGCAGTATTTTTTGCTTGCCGTCTAAAGGTCTCCCTCTCCTAGAATGTCAACTTACAGTTGTGAAGAATATGTCAAGTTTTCTGTTATAATATCCCTTATTATGTATAGGCTATTTCACCTACTAAAATACATGTATTCAGTTCTTAACATACGCTGTTTCATCATCGCTGTATACTTTGAAATAGTAAATTAAATCTCTATAGGCCTATGGGTCAATTGGTTTGACTCACAATGCGCAATAATTCATTGGACACTGAACAGTTCACAAAATTTTCTCAAACAATCAGCACTAAACGCCGCAATGTTCAACGTTACAATTTAAAAGCCATATTCTGCACAAAAGAGCAGTTGGGACGCGATTATGATTATGACATGTCGTATACAGGAAATAGGAGGTGGACATCACAGATCGGAAGGCGTATCTTTTAAGAATAATAATGACTTGAAGTGTGACATCGTTGAATTCTTGATCTGCTTTATCTTTTTAGAGGTGAGCACATATTATTACATCACAGCTCAGTGTAGCAGAGTGTTTAGTCACCTGACATAATCGGCTTCCGTTTCGGACCTGGTAATTATAAGCTGAACCAGCCATTTCACACCTCTTGCTAACAGATCGTTGACACCTTCAGATCATTGTAAAATGCGGTGTATCGCTAATAAACACCATATTTTGTGATGGTTTTATGCTTTTTAAAATGAATTAGGACACTTATTTACAGTGCTTATGCTCTTTTAATATGACTTTCTGTTTGATGTCACATTTTATTGAACTGCAGCCGGATATTAATATTGTAAGATACAGACGGCCAGGGAAAGTGTGACATTGCCAGTTCATTATTTACTGATATATCTGGATATATGTTAAACTAACCTTTTCAAGCCTGAACTTAACATTGTCCTATTCATCCACTTCAAGCCGCGAATTGCTTTCGCAATTATCGACTTGTAATGGATGAAGATGATTTAATGTTGCTTAAAAATTTAAGAAAATTGTCATGTATTGGTAAACCAGTTTCAAGGAAATTTTCGTTCTAAACTCCTTTGCTGTAGGAAAATTAAGTCTTTTTCTAGGGATGTGAAATGATGCTTTTATGCATCGTGAGTGCTTAAGGGGTAATTATTACGATAATTATTCGCGACTTGTAGTATACGCTTTGCACCTGTCTTCTACTTTTAGTATTGCCTGTAATAATATTATTACCGTCATATGCTAGGTGTAGGCCTACATATTGATGGTCATGCCGTCTTGATTTTAAAATTACTGCGATAATGTTTCCCGACTTGTATTATATTACACCTAACTACTACTCTCACTGTTAGTATTGAAATTATTATACATAGATAGATAGATATTTTATTGATATAAATAAAAAGTCTTTACAGACCTATTGTCATCTACAGTGGACACATCAAATATACGATAACAAATGTGTTACTAATACTATGCAATGACATACTGTAATTTTTTATAAATGTCAATAAAATATCTATCTATCATTGCATCGTAATTCTTCAATATTTCATGAGAGGTTTCATGGTGACCGTTTCAGTTTAATTTTTGCAATGTTTGACTCTTAACTATCTTTTTAAAGAGAACCACCAGACTGGAAAGATAGTCGTCAGATTATGACGTCAAAAGTCGATCCCCGCACTGTAATAGTGAAAATATTTCTGATGGCCGTTGACCCATAACATAGGTATTCAAATGAATCGGAATGACCTCACTGAGGCATTTATGATGATTTCAAATTGAAAATACCCCTTTGGTATCCATGGTTTACATAAAACAATTCAGCGCTTTAAGGGTTAACCCTTAAAGCGCTAAGCGCCACTATAATCGTTTTTAATTTGTTTTATTAGCCGATCAAATCACTGTTATTGAGAATGTAGTGTTTAAACATCAAGAATCGCAAATGTTAAAAAACCTCACAGTTTCACAACTATTACCTGAATTTGCTGTTAACTTTCAATGTTATTTTACACCGAGTACACTAGCCCCTTTCGATAATAATCTACAGGGGCGGATCCAGGATTTGAAAAAGGAGGTGGCGTGGGGGCTTTGGGGGATTGTCACCTCGATTTATTTTGGCAGAGGGGAAGTTGGAATTTGGATCCGCCTAGCAGGAAATGTCAAACCAATTAGTCTGTTCATGTAGGCTAATTGTTATGACTGCTGCACACGTGGTCTATAGATATTCAACCATACATAATTATCTTATTGTTCTGCTGTTTTAGATATAATAGGCTCCATCCCAGCAAACAGTATACTTTGACCCAATGCTGGGGTAATGTTAGCCGCCGTCTCCGACGTCGGCGCAACATTAACCCAGCATTGGGTCAATGCATCGTGTTTGTTGGGATGTCATCTTCTTACTTTGCTGTTGTAGTTAACGCTACCACCTATGACCACCTGGTTTGAAGTTTGTTTTCCTACTCACTATTATAGGCTATGTTATTTATTTATTTTATTGTTTTATGATTGCGTTTAATATTTTATTATAAATATATTGTTAATTTATTATTTTTAATGTTATTATTTAAACAGTTATTGTAAGTATTAATATTTGTCAAGTGCAGAACTACCAGATGCAACCCCCCCTATGACAAGAAAAAATACCATATTTATACTGAATGTCCGGAATGAATCCTGTTTTCAGGTTATATCCAGAACAACACAACCATAAGATAGGATGTATAATTGTATATAAAGACGTAATATATTGTATATTTATATATATAGACATAATATATGTACAGCAGTCATAATAATTACATCAACAGAATAATTGGTTTGACATTTCCTGGAGGACTATTGTCATAGTGTGGCAGAATGATCATGTTTTTTCTGCACCATATCGCACGGTGGAGAAAAAAACAAGATTTTTCATTGCGAATAGAGCTATTAAATGCGAGGAAGTTATCACCATAACATACCAGCGAGGAGAGAGCATGTTTACTCTGACAATATATACCGTAGTAGGCCCCTATTAGAGAGGCAGCAGACGCCATCCCACCAGTTCTGGTCGTATGGTCTTACCCGTGTGGACCGGCTCGATGAATAGCGAAATACATTTTTTCTACGAGTCCTCCATATTGCGATCGAATTTTGTGTGTCGTCTTTTTGGCATGGATTTGGTTTATATGACAATATTGATATATTTCCTAAAGAAAGGTAAGTGAGATTAACCTTTTTACTGAAACAAACTGACATCTCTCGTGTATATATCTTCAGCAGAAGAAATCTTTTGACGACCGGTCCAGATTATATCCGGTTTTTGTATGTTTTTACTAGCGCATTGCATGCCAGTTTTTAAACATGTTAAAGATAAAAGGTGATATCAATCAGGAATATTTGAGAATAGTTGACCCCCAGTTTGTCAAATCAGTTTGTCAATCATTTTCACTCTCTTGAAGTTGTGGACCGCGTCAGCGAGACACAACTTAAAGTAATTGAGAAATCCAATTAAATAACTTGTCTTATTAAACCGCTAATCACGACTATAGTAGTTTCTAATTTGTTTGATAAGCCGATAAAACCACTGATATTGGGAATGCAATTAATGTTCAAAAAGTAATATTTGCAAATTAATCAAACATGAGTAATTTGCACACTCTTGAAGCTGTTGATTGCGGTAGCGAGGCACAACTTCAAGTGGGTGTAAATTTAAATCATATAATCTGACAAATTAGTGCTTTGATTTAAGGTGAGGCATTAAAAGTAGCATTAGAAAGACATGGGATTTTCTTTTATGTTTTTGGAGTGAAATGGTATAAAAATATTAATGTAATAATCGATGGCGATGCATTATAATAATTATACCGCTTGATAGTATTCGAGTTAGCATCGTATGCCAAAGGTAGGCACCAAACAACTGCTTATCTCTTATGTAGATAGATAGATATTATATAAACTTGTCTCTCAAAGGAAACCTCAAACTTGGCATAGTTTCAAGGTCAGGTGTGGGTCACGAGACACCAGATTTTGAGGCTCTATCAGCACGCAGCAATTACAGAAGAGATTCTCAAAGCACTGTTATGTAGCAGTGCCACCTAGCTGTGCTAGTGTGGCCCTGAGAAAGAGGCTGATGTATATAGAATTAAAACCAGGCTTGAAACGGGCCCTCACCCCTTCATTGCCTTATAGAGAGATATTTTGGTCGACACTCTCCATACTCAGTCTGGTTACGTGATAGATCCAAGCAGTCACAGATTGTATTCTCTGATGTATTTATTGCTGACCTTCGATTGAGCTTAAAAAATACATGGACTGAACTATTGGGTCAAATTTTGCGGTTTTTTTATTTTCATCAGCATACTATTATAATTACATCATAGTAAATTATTTATTTTAAAAGATGTCTTTGGTATTTGCTAAGCATGTCTCTGATTGTATTCATTAAAAATAGATGTAATTATTACTTTCTATTCTATTTCATTATCATGATTATGTTACACTTCTTTCCTTCCTTCTCACTCTGAATGTTAACCCTTTAACCGCCGGTTTCGATTATATTCGTTTTTACATATTTTTATTATCACATACATCAGCTTTTAAACATGTTAAAGAAAAAACGTGACATAAATTAGCGAGATTAAAAAATACTTAACCTATACATTTTGTCGAATCTGAATAATTTTCACTCACTTGAAGTTGTGGATCGCGTCAGCGAGACACAACTTCAAGTGAGTGAAAATTCCAATTAAATAACTTCGCGGTTAAAGAGTTAACAACCCCGCTAGGAAATATGTGTGATTTTTTGTGTATTTTAAAATTCATTGATATGTATCGTGGTGTGTTTGCAGGTCTACTTGGTTAAAGTAGTAGTCTACTGTGGAACATTAAAGGGATAAGAGTTTACCCAGAAAGCATCATTTTCGTTACAAAAATAGTGAGGATGATCGCCACCTGGTGAATATAACATAAAAGGGCATTGGAGTGGATAATGTCTTTAATCTACAAGGGATTACAACATCAACAATCACTTTGCTTAACTGTGGTCGTTTTGATAGATACACTATGTACTAGATAATACCCTTCTACGTGGTTTAAAACACAAATCACGAACTTCCTTTCAGGTCTGAATCCATGTAGAAAGCTAGATATAAGACAAAGATTGCAGAAAAAACTGAAGCGATCACCATGGAAACCTGTGATGGAACATTGCGGAATTACGATTTTAACGAAACAGTAATGTTGCATCGGTTCAATGCATCAATAATGAACAACATTTCTGTATTTGAGGAAGCATATAATGTGACACAAATAACAAGATCAGATTGTGGATGGACAGCTAAATTTATAATTCACGGCTTGGTGTCTGGTGTTCTAATTATAATAGGCTTAATTTGTAACACTATATCATGGCTGGTACTGAGGAAGGACACAGAAAGTCTGATAGCATCTTGGCAGCTCCAAGCTTTAGCAATCGCTGACAATACTGTCGTTGCCTTTTGGATAGTTCAGTTTTTCCTGCCATATTTCATGCCTTTTACATATTATAACAGCCCAGCTAATGTGTATATCATTACATACACAATCCCCCTGATGCGTGCAGCTCAAATGGCATCTATTTGGTTGACAGTTTTAATCGCAGTAACACGTTACATAGCTGTTTGTAACCCTCTACGGGCCTCCTACTTGTTAACATTCAAGAGGAATAAAAAAACTGTGATTGGCATAGCTCTAGGTTCTTTTCTTTACAACATGCCACGATTCTTTGAGTACACGGTGGAAAAGATGGTCGTACAACTAAATAATCATACTATAACTCAGTATATTATGGATGCCACATGGCTGCGACAGAATAAGATATACACTCTACTCTACTTTGACATTATGAGGTATATGTTTATTATTGTATTGCCACTTTTATTATTGATTATTTTCAACACCAGATTGACACTAGCTTATAGGCAAGCACAGAGACAAAGAGCTCGTATGGTGGCGACTACGGACTCTCATGACAATAATCTGACATTAGTGATGATTTTAGTGATACTGGTTTTCACTCTCTGTCATTTACCATCATGTCTTGTTAAAATGATATGGACGTTTAAATATCAACCATGTCCCTCCTTTCTGTTTTTCTTACAGGAGCTCAGCCAAACGTTGCAGTTAGTCAACTGTTGTACAAACTTCTTTATATACTGTGTATTTCGCAAGAAATTTCGTAGACTGTTGGTTCACACACTTTGTCAAAAGGTTCAAGTAAGCAAAAACTTAAATGAATGAATTATCTTGTCAGAATGCATTGTACCATAACGAAATAGAATTATATGGAGCATACAACTTTATTGTCAGAGATATATCCCTACATAGCAGCATGCCTGATGTTGACGCATAGGTTACTGCATCACAATAATAATAATAAAATAATATTATAATAAAAACATAAAACATGTTTTCAATATAAAATGTTAAACAAAACAGCATGACTATTGTCATAATAGCATGACCAGCTCTCCATCCTGTACGGAGTAAATTGCAAGCGACCAACTAGTGATCCCTGTAGAGCTCCATAGCCATACTTCAAAGACTTGTATTTGTATTTTGTGACAAATAATTATATGTATTTGTGTAATTAAGCAACAGTATTGATGAAGATACAAAGACACTCGCAGTTCTATCAGATTTTTCTGATTATGAATGAATGAATGAAATCTTATATAGCGCATGTATCCAGCCGGCGGCTGTTCAGAGCGCTGTACATCGAGAGTAACTTAGCAAGGCCTGTTATCATTCAAATTCCAACTCAGTCTCCTGGGAGATATACAGCTGAGCTGCCATTGAGGCGCATCAAGCTATTTTCATTCCAAGCGAATTCGCCTTATGTGCCAAGTACTCACACATTGTGGATTTTCTGGGGTCTCGCTGGATGGAAACTGCGCCTACGTCCATTGAGGTTCTTTTACGTCCAACTCTAGGTCAGTCAGACGAGCCATCTGATTTACGTGGTTCTCTGAGCCCCACGAGTGTATACAGCACCTGGCAGTCACCAGGCGGTCACCCATCCAATTATGAACCGGGCGCGACGTCGCCTAACTTCAGTGATAGAGCCAATCACGATGAGCGAACGCCGTATTCCGTATAACATAATAGGGCTGCACAGGTAGATAAAACAGTATCTGTAATATCTACTTTAGGATGGGAAAACGAATAAAAGTATAGATATCCTAGAAGCATATCACCATCATCAAAGTGTCAGACGCATACCGAGATTACCCCGACAGGTGTCTCTAGTTGTACCCCTAGCTACCCCAGGTTGGTTATCAATTAGAAGTATGCTTCATATAGCACAGCTACTACCATAGCTATCGAAAACTAATGTATCACTTTCACGACAACACAGGAAAACACAGTAGGTCTTTATGTGAATCTCTCAAAACATGCAAAATGTATAAAGTAGATAATAATATGGTACCATAAATGTTGTATAATTCTTGCTCGATCAGCCACGATCTGTGGTGTAAACAAACTAGAGAAATTGTGTTTCAAAGCAAACGAGATATGTGGATTATAAGAAAGGGCATGTATAAGAAACGGTTATTTTTAATGATTGTATAACAAACACATAAATGTGGTGCTGGTAGTAAGTAAGAGGTGTAGATCCATCGCTAGGATATAGGGTTGATTTTCAGGGGAGCATATTCTAGTCTGTAATACTTAGAGATGGACCAGAGAAACACTGATACGGAAATCATGTGATGTGTATACGACTGAGTCAGTGTTGCTTTTTTTTTTTGACTGTATAAATGTTAACTTTAATATGACAGGAACTGTTGAGAAATATATATAGTGTCCTGCTACTCCAATGCAGAGATACTTTACAAACTTTACCAGTAAGGAAAAGGCTTGTTTTCTACTGTCAGGAATGACCTTTTACACAAGAATGACAGAAATATACTGTGCAATATTATTTTTTACCTATGAAATGTATAACGTTCGGCAATCACTGAAAAGTTATTCACTGCAATATAAGACGTAAATGCCTGTAAATATGCTTAAAGTTATTGTTAAAGGTACCCATATTGCTGACATTAATTTTTAACATGTAAGCTAGAATACAAGTGTCACCCATTGACAACAATTAGCAGCTCCTATAACTTGTTTTTTTTTTTTTGTTGCTTAGTAAAGATTATAGAGCATTTTATGTCTATATGTTTTAAACAAACCATTAGCATACAACATCATGGGTTTAGTCCATATACGTTTAACCTGACATCCAATAGAATGAGCATGCTTATTACTAATCAGAACTACATGATCATCTCGCTAAGTAGAATATAAATTAATAATATCAGTTACACTGATACAATATATATCAATCCTTTTAATGTGTTAATATTGAATATTATAACTTATTTAATAGTGTAAATGGAAAGAAGTTATTTGGCAATGCGATACATTATCAAAGCTGTGGACAGTCCTGCGGGCGCGCCTAAACATGTCACTTCAGATTACTATAACTACTGTATTTTAAAACGCATTTCAGCATACTCTATTTCGGGTGGTTTGGCTCGGTTGAGAAATGTCTATGAAGTACCCAGTAATTAGAAATATGTATAAATACAAACATTTATAAATACAAATATTTAAAAATACAAATATTTGATATAAAATATAATAAAAACATCTAAATCTACACAGACTTCCTATCGTCAATAAATATCTATCTACCCATTTTATACAAATCGAGTTGTAAATGGCCGCCGTTTTGAAATCCAAGATGCCTGCTTCAATTGGGTTTGCGAAATGGCTTCCATCAAATTTTCTGAAGATGAAGTTCTATTATTGTGTGGTCCGAAATTCAGTTTTATCCAGCCCAATTAGCTGAGCCGCACTTTAAACATTTTATTGCCACATTTTGTGGAAGCTGACGTCATATCAGCATTATGTAAAAAAACTGATTTTCCGGGATGAATCCTCTTATATGCCGAACAAAACAACCATGAAATAATTACATATAATTATATAAAGATCTAACATTTGTACATCAGTCATAATATGTTGAATTAACAAATTTATTAGTATGTCACTCAGTCAATAATGAAAAAAACTGATATCACTATTACTAGAATAGCTGATAGTGGTTTTGTATGCACTTTTATGTCCACGCCTAAACTCTTCAGAAATCAAGTAATTAGAGGCTATTGAACATTTTTGGGTTGATAACGCAATTTTCATAGACGCCGAAATATGTAAAATACCTCCCCCCCTTTTGCGAATTACACATGGCAGGCGGCATTGTATTTTCTAAACTATTGGACCTAGAAGGTCGTGTGACCCCTCAAAATTTGCACAATTGCCACATTATGGGGGGTCAGTAATACATTTTGATATTAAAAAACTAATGGTTTTCAAGGTATTTAAAAAACGGAATTAAACATAAAAAAACAACCGCTAAAATAATTTATTATCTTTATTATCTATTATACATTTTGAAAATTGTAATTATTGGTGATTTAATTATGTGGATTCCTACATTTCCTTCCTTTGCTACATCCACAAAAAAACCCCTCTATGTTCATTTGTCTGCATGTGCACGTTTTGGTGCTGATACATGAAGTCGGGTATTTGCATGGCGGAGGTAGATCATTTGGCCTGGGAGGTACCGGAAGTATTATGGGTATGATGCCGACATCTGTCGTCTCATACCCATACTGGAGTGGATCTAATATGGTGACTGAGGGGGTTGGGGCCTGATACCAGATCCGACTTTGCAGATATTATGTTCTTGTATAGTTGAGGAGCAGCACACAAGTTGGTTAAAGTTTAGTTCTTTATTGGAGTTGTGATACTGCTCCCAACGATACTCATCAAACGTGGAACAATCAGTCTTCTTTAAAGCAGATAGAAGAAATTGTTCAGCTCTATTTATCATTCCTGCTGACAGCTCCTCTTCACCAAACCCGTCCAGTAGGGAAAGATCTACGTACGATTTTATTCCAGAAAGCTTAGGACCCACCTTGATCGTGGTGTCACACCCGCTCAGTGCGTGAATGGCTGGGAGGCGTGAAACCAAATTATAATGTAGCTGCTCAACCAGCAGGTGAATCGGTACAATTTTCTTGTTTTCCCGGCTACCAAACTTCAAAAACAGCTTCTGAAGATTCTAAGTGTTTTTGCAGCGAAAAATAAGATCACAAATACGTCTGTGTCTGGTGAGTCAACGAAAGCTGATTGCACACCGTGTTTCACTACACCATCGTTAATATGGTACATGATTTTGACATCAGCCTCTTCTTGGTTGCTTGAGAGATATGGGATATGCGTTTCAGTGCCAGCCATCACTTTCCAACATTGACCATCATATACTCCTCCAAAGAATATTTCTTTTTTCTGACAAAACATTTTTCAGCATCCACTGGAAGAAAATTTACTCCTGCAACCGAATTGTATTTAACATTGTGCTCCAGAACATATCGACTGGAACTTTTTATTGTCAGATCTAATGGTAATTGTGATTTGCTCAGTAGAGTTTCTCTGTACACCTTCTATTTGCTTGATTGATGAGTTTTGATAAACATCAAAAAAATTCTATTCTTGTGGTTTTGGTGAACATCAAACAAATGTCTATTCTTGTGGACTCAGGGCTTGTAGCAAGAATTATGTTGGAAATACACTCTGCTATATCTTTTTCATCGGTAATTTACGTACAAGTGACATAAAATCTACTACTGTCATCTCAGCACTACACTGTACATTCCGTTTTTCCTGTGGAAGTTGAATAACAAGCTCTCTGGATAATGCGGCTTTATCAGTTTTTTTTTTCAATTTGATACCATCTTTACTTTCAGTTGTAAGGAATTGGGATGTGCTGGTCAATTCATACTTGAGAAGTTGTAGCATGCTGTATCCTCTTTCCCTGGCATAGTCAATGTACCTAATGGTCTCCCCTGCATCTTTTGTTGCGGTCGATTTTTTAACTGTGGGCTACGAGAATGCTTTGCAAAAACAGTCTTGCGGTTAGTAGGTATTGTGTAATGTAGGTTTTTCTCTTTGTTTTGAAATCTCATCAGCACAAAATCTCTCTGGATAATGCGGCTTTATCAGTTTTTTTTTTCAATTTGATACCATCTTTACTTTCAGTTGTAAGGAATTGGGATGTGCTGGTCAATTCATACTTGAGAAGTTGTAGCATGCTGTATCCTCTTTCCCTGGCATAGTCAATGTACCTAATGGTCTCCCCTGCATCTTTTGTTGCGGTCGATTTTTTAACTGTGGGCTACGAGAATGCTTTGCAAAAACAGTCTTGCGGTTAGTAGGTATTGTGTAATGTAGGTTTTTCTCTTTGTTTTGAAATCTCATCAGCACAAAATCTTGATAACTTTTTTCACCGATTTCAAGACAGTGAATTAATCCGTCAACAATACTTTGGTTTATTTCAGCTCCAGTAGATATGTTGTTAACAGTCATATGAGTACTAAATGGATTGTTTATCGTAATCCAAAAGTGTTCTTGAAAGATCATATCCTATCTTTCTTGAACTTGGATTAAACTCATGATGCAGGCTCAATTCACTGCCGTCTTTATCACTCAGTTTACACCACTCCAGCAACTGCGCCAAATGAAGATCTTTCTCGTGTTTCAAGAGATCCCACAAGGCTACTGCCTCTTTCTGTCTGGTCATCCCAATGCTACCTCCTGCAACCTTAGCAGGTAACCTTAGCAGGTTTATTGTAACACTTCTCAAGTGCCATGTCAAATCCTACAGCTCTACCGTGTCTGAGAGTATTGTACATCACCCAACCACCATCCATAGGCAATCGAATATCGCTGACACTGTAGCTGTTGGTATTGAAATCAAAATTATCAAACACCTGTTTGCAGTTCCCAAGTCAAAAGTTGCATCCCTAAATTGGATACATTGAGCATGTATTGAAGATGTAATGGGCATGCATGAGATGCATAGTGGATGAAATGTGGATGCCACCATAAATAAAGGATGCAGGGAGTTGCAACACTGTGGATGCAGTGGATGCAAAAGGGATGCAGGAAGAATGCAATTTTTCACACTGAGATGCAGAGGATGCAAGTGGCATGCAGAGAGGATACAACAAATTTACCCAAGGATGCAGAGGATGCGAAATGGATGCAGCAGGTATGCAGACATTTTCATACTGGATGCAAGGCATGCATTGTGGATTCTGTGGAACTGCATTCTTTCCTTTCCACCCTGCTGTATCTTGCTATGGATCTGCTGGTGGGAGGTTATGTCACAGGCACCTGGTTAGCTCAAGATAGATGACTTCGTGCACTGGATAAAAGGGATGCCAGGAGGATGCATTATTGCATCCTCAACTTTAAATATATCTGCAATCTGATTGGCTTATATGTAACTGAAGTGCAGATATGAGCAATGAATCCTGGGACACTCTTTCAGATTGAGCAGTTATCTTCAAACATATCCTCTCAGACTCAGGCAGCCATCTAATGAAAATGGTGTAGTTTCACACGATTAGCCTAATTAGACTCATTTATAAAGTAATATGGGGCCCGCTTGAAGTCTAACCATGGCAAATAGGTTGAACTAAACATGGAGATTATATTTGACTTTTCAAAGCATAAATAAACACTGCATGCAGGTATGTGCTTATAATTACAAGTAATCTTTTTATATGTATACAAACGAATCAGATTTGGAAAATACTGTACAAGTCAATGCCTTTACATTACATCAAGATATCACGCAGGCTAATAATGTCCTGTATGATGATCACGTTGTATTTTGGGTCATCGTGTACAGATAGATGAGAGGCCCATTTACTGGGTGTTCGCCTTACTAGTACATGCTCAGCGAACAGTAGCTGACCATTTGCTGAGAATTCGTCTTGCATATCTTGGGAGAGCATTAATACATTCGCTAAACGATCGCTAAGCACGATCGCTGAAATAATTCACCGAAATCCATTTTTTGGTGACAAGTTAGATGACATATATCACATTCAAGCTTATTCTCATATTGGAGAATGACATGTTGTGGTGATTTGAATGGAAAATGTCAAATTTAATATATTTAATTTTTTTTTTTTTTCTAACAAAAATGGCCGACTTCATGTATCAGCACCAAAACGTGCGAATGCAGACAAATGAACATATAATGTGTTTCATTTTGTAACAAAGGAAATAAGTGTAGAAATTCACATAATTAAATTACTAACGTCATATTTACAATTTTCAAAATGTACAATTGATAATAAAGATAATAAACTGTTTCAGCGGTTGTTTTTTATGTTAAATTCCGTTTTTTTCCGAATATCTTTAAAAGTATTGATTTTTTTATATCATGTATTACGGACCCCCTATAATGTGGCAATTGTGCAAATTTTAAGGGGTCACACGACCTTCTAGGTCCAATAGTTTAGAAAATACAATGGCGCCTAGCGTGTGTAATTCGCTTAAAGGGGGAGGGGCATATTTTATCAATTTCGGCGTCTATGGCAAATGCGTTACCAACCCAACAATGTTCAATGGCCTCCAATTACTTAATTTCTGAAGAGTTTAGGCGTGGACATAAAAGTGCATACAAACCCCTACCAGCTACTAGAGTATATGTATTTTCGGCAGAATTCAGCTACGACATTTAAAGTTGTAGGCCTATGTAACAACAATATATTATGTTACGTTCACATCATACACGAATACGAAGGGCAGAAAACCTACTTATTTTCGTGTGGGTGCTCACATATACACGAATGATACATGAATACGAATAAGTTTATTTGGATCTCACAAGGAATATAGCCCAACCACGTGTGCCGGGAATAGTTTTTAAATTGCAAATTAATTGTCAAATTTTCCAAATGAATTGCGAAATTTCTAAAATAATTTAGAAAAAAAAGAATTATTTTATAAAAATATTAACATTTTCCATAATTAAAAAAAAATATTGTTCTCATATATTTAAAAAAAAAATTAAAGTAATATCATTTTTTTTCAATGAAAAAAGACAAAAATTATGAAAAAACATTTATTGCAAACAATATGGCGTGCGGAAGGAATATTAACAAATAACAAGTAAAATAACATGTAACAAGTAACAACAACAATAAAGTGATAAATTCACACTATGGTGTATGGTGCTAGAATGCTTTGTTTTAAATATATGACCACACAGCAACAAGCTGTAATAAAGGCAATTGTAACACCAATGTTTATAATATGATTCCAGAGATGACGGGCCCTGTTTTGAGCACTATCACGTTATTTCTCAGTCAGATATGGCATCGTAGGTTATGGTTATGGTTGGCTGACACACAACATCCCCATGGAGGTAGGATAATTGAAGCACTGTAATGTATGTGTATTGTTTGTATTAACGTTACCTCACAACGTCGTCATCAGTGTTTTTTATCAAGGAAGGTGTCTGTGTTTGAAACACAATAGTGGCAGTTGTCAATGTGAACAGTGCGTCTTTGCTGTGCTACTTCACAACATGGCCATGGAGGGCGAGGAGAAGTTAGAGTACTGCATCTGTTGTGCCATCATTGTGCTGTTGTTCACTGAAGGCATGCCATATTGAGGTAGAAACTGTGATGGCATGTTTGGCATGGCAGCAGGTGGGCTGGTTCTAACAGAAGAGGCCATGGCGATCTGGTGCATGGCAGTCTGTGGTGACGTCATCATCTGGCGCACGTCGTTGTCTTGGACACTCCTCTTTTCCTTCATACGCCTGTTCTGGAACCATGTCTTCACTTGTCTGTCTGAAAGCCTCAGCTTTCTGGCGAGCTGAGTTCTCTCTTCTGGTGAGAGGTAGCGCTGCTGCTGGTAGCGGATTTCAAGCTGCTCAATCTGTTTGGGACCAAAGTTGTTTCTCCCCTTTCTGGATTTTCCACCAACAGATGACACACTTTCCGTATCTGTAGCAATAAAAATTACATAGTAGAAAACATCATAATATAATGGAATTTATAATCAAAAAAGATTGTTTTTATTTTTCAGGCTACGTCTTTTATATTTAAGTAGAAGGCAAGAGCAATTAGACAAGATCAAAGCAATTATATGTTCAATTGTGCTTACCTGATATGCTTGATGTTTCTGAAGGAGAAGGTGACACTGAAGTTGGTCTGAATACTGGTGAAGTAGAAGGGGGTGGTAACCTGGCTAGACTGACAGGTGAGGTTCTTGTCCGGTTATGTGAGTGATTAGCTTGGACAATCTGGTGAGCTGGGTTCTGATGTCTGTCACTAGACACTGTGGTCTGCTGATCAGCACGAAAAGCTGGGTGAAACGGGGTCTCAAGTCCTGACCCATTTCTGATATCCACTGGTGTAGCTTTGAGCAAATTATCAATCAAGAACATGTAAGAGTTCTTAGACATAGTCAGACAGGCAGCCATTTCTTCTCAAGATGTGTGTCCAAAGTGGTAAAGTATCCAAAAATAGAAAAGTATCCGGGAGCGTGAAACAAGAAGAGCTGATTGCTTAAGAAGTCAAGGTGAAATGATTTGCCGACAGGGATCAAGCATTTATATACAAAATATTACGGGGGGGTGATAACCCCCACCCCTCGCTGATAGTAATTAAATTCGCTCTCTGATTGGCTGCTACTTTTGGTTAGAAGAGCCATCTTGGATGACGTCATTGGTGCTAGCACAGGTAACGATGACGTCATCACTCGAGGTGAGGGTGTCGGCATCTGCCAGCGGGAGCTTTGACAGTGGTCATCTGCAGGTCTGTAATCATAAGCTTGAAAATTAGCACCCCTTGACCTCCACTGTTTAAATGGATTAACTGATTTAGATATTTGTATTTGTATAATTGTGTGTCCCGGCTTTGACAATTACGTTGTCATATGGTTTCTTTCAATGGAAAATACGTGTTATAATTTATATCCAGTGAATTAATGCTTTAGTACTGAAATCAGATTAGGATCTTGTATAGGATCTTGTAAAATTTGTATTCAATGATTTATTTTATTATTTAAAAAAATATTTTAATTATTGCAGTTATTATGGTCAACTTCATATTATATCCTAAAGAGCTTACAAGTATTTATTATTAATGTACAAGACTTTTCAACTTAGACCTATTACATTAAATTCATAACAATAAGTTATGATGTGTGTTTACTGTGCGGATTTTGTTGTAACGGGTGAAATAAGTAATTATTTTTTGCTTGAAATGAATTGTATTTTTTATTTTTATTCAAAGGGTCACCGCGGGTCGATTGAAAAGCGTATGTTGAATAAACAACGTTCACCTGATTGAATGGACCCTAATACAAAGAGGGTGGGGGTGTTCAACAAAGCTGTAAACAACTTAGTATATCCTATGCTGTAAGTAATCGACGCCTGCGTTCACGCCCGGCTATTTTGTGCGTGTCAACATTCGCCGATAGGGGATCTATTCTCTTTAATCAATTGCTCCCTCAAATTACAATATCTCCAGGCGTCTATCCAGCTCACCCACTAAGCCCAAGTGGCGCTTATCTCAATCCACCCACTAAGCCCTAGGCGGTCTTTCCAACCCGCCCACTAAGTTCTAGACTGGTTAATATTCTTTATCACCGTGTGGAATCTAGACACACGAAACCAACTATGCTTGTAAAATATCCTAACACGTTTTCAAACACGAAAATATTGACAGACGTAATCTGTGCTTTTAAATGGATAAATATATAATATAAGGTAATATAAGGTATTAGGTCAATATGTGGTTTATGTCTTGTATAAAACCAACGTTTAAGCATGTTCCAAAATACGAGCACTGCTCATATTGGATTTAACCCAACCCCCCCCCCCCCCCCCTGATACGAAAGGGCGGGACATGATTTATTTGGTAGCAAACCCGTTCCGTTTCTGATGCAATATTGGAAACCCATATACATATATAGCTGATGTTTTCATAAATTTATAAAGAAGACAATGAAAAAAACAAACTTTTTTTATATATATCAAAACAGAAAAAAGGCACATAAAATATCGCAAAACGTGAATACGAAAGGAGCAGTCAACCACCCACCCACCAATTGGAACATTACGAACTTTTGCGACGGCCCCTTATTCCGTGTGGCGTTCGAAATAAAATCAACAAAGTTACAGCATACTGCTGTTACCTCTAATAATATTCACAGTGCTTGTTGTCAAGTAATTGTTTTACTATGTTACGTCTTAAATACAAAACATGGGGTCGAATTAAACTATTTATTCTGATTAATTTCAGAATTCCTGTTTATAAACTAGGATAGATAGATGTAGGCCTATATTTTATGACTTATATGACTTATATGACTTTTATGACTGATACGCCTAATTTGTCATGGTAATATACATGTTCAGTTTGGTAAAATCACACGAAAATATGTATGTTATCACATACATAATTCAAATCGCAAGTGGCATTGTCATAATCATGATAATAAAACACTGGATATTTTGAAAATGTAAATGATGCCTACTTAAAATAAATTAAATACCATCACCAAGATATGAAGGCAGATGTTTCCCGCACCAAAATCAAAGATAAAATAGCTACTATGTATAATACACAAATAATATGTAGTATTACAAAATACACTCTGGAAACCTGAGGATAGATACAAATGCATAATTATATTACTGAAGTATATATTAAAACATTATAATACAGACAGACAGACAGATATTTTATTGACAGAAATAAAAGTCATTACAGACTTATTTGTCATAGTAATAAGAGAGATATATGTACATGTATATACAAGAATGTTAGTTTGTTAAAATCATATGAGTCAATATACATAGTATGATAAACAACTAAAATCATGTTAGGTGGCATTGCCATAATAAAAACTGGGTATTTCGGTGATACAAATGACTACTTCTTAAAATAAAATTAAAAGGCATAGCCAAGATAACATGGGGGTCTATCATTTTGCTTATAATGACATTAAAAAAATATAAAAAATTATGAACATTAGCCGGCAATAGCTATATATATGGACGTGTGGTCGTTCCAGATAAAAATGTACGTAATACTAATAACAATAATAATGGCGAATATTAATCATTTGTATTAGAGATAATCATGATAATCAGCTATTCTCGCAGGACATGTCACTAACACAATGATATTACAACTTGTTTTTAATTAGTTATTAATTCATACCATTTTAACTCACGACCTAGCTTATAGAACACAAGTTATATTTACAGAAATGCAGGTAATCTTGTTTTAGCTAGAACTAAATATTTACGTCCTAAATATTAAGGTCACCAGGATATTTATAATAATATAAATCAGAATTTGTTGATCATCAACAAAAAAAAATCCTAAAGGAATCATATAATATTACTTCAGAACATTACAAATCTATGCTTGTTTACCAATCTCATTTGTATTATCCATTTGGATTTTTGTAATCAAGACATCTGCATAATCTTGTATCAATAACAATTTATCTGACGAGATATTTAGGGATCAGAGATTACAGGATTAATGACAAAGCGTTGTCATTCTAACTGCATGTTCTTACACTTTGAACACTATCGTATCAGAGACAAACATTTTATTGACATTTAAAAAGATAATGTCGGACATGTTGTTATTTCAATAGTAACTTTCTCGATGAATTAAAATATACATAACACAACGTAAAACTTATTTTACGTAGTTACTGGTATTATTTACCAATAATGTTGTTTGTTCTTTAGTCAAAATATATTTAAACTTTGATTTCACTTTTAAATTTACTGTAGCAATAATGAAGAGTCTTCATTTGAAAAAAAGTAGTCTTTCTATCTTACGAGACCTATTAATTTATTATATCTTAATTTAATTGTTCGATTTTCGATCTACACGAAACACAGCAGAAAATCTGCTTGTATTAGAATAGGCGTCGCCGGCAAAGATGAATATTATGAGGGTTGAAGCGGAGGGAAATAATAATCACAGTGGAGAACTTTACTAAGAGGAGCGAATTCTCAGAGCAGAATTTTTATCTCTAGTTTTTATGATGGAGGTAATAAACTGTTAAGAAATCAGGAGTATATTAATAAAGGAAATTCAATATTAAAATACCGAGCAGGGTAGATAATAGAAAGAGAACTGTATTGATTAAAATAATTTTAACAAAACTATCATTATTTGCTCGTTTTTTGTTACATTTATTACAATAATCATCCCTGAAGTGTTCTTGGACCACCGTCTGCGACCAACGCCTGGGGTTTGCTGATATTATAATCCAATGCACAATATTCTAATATAAAACACATCAACCAGAACCTATTTTAGTGCTTATGACCTTGACTGTTCGAATTAATCTTCAAATGTTTAACCTTTGAAGCGATTTTTTTTTATAAATCATGGAGACCAAAGGGTTTTAATTAATTCGAAATCATAATAAATGTTTTAATTAGCTCTTTCTGATTCCTTTGAATACCTATGTTATGGGTCTACGATGATTATAAAAATTTGCACTCTTACAGTGTGGGGATCTGACGTCTACAGACGTGAGATTCTGACGACTAAAATCGATCCCCGAGCTGTAAGGGTTAATGACGACACTAATTATTGTCTTGTGATGTAACTTAATTATCAAAATTGGATGAAGAGTTTAACTATTGATCTTTATTCATATCTATGCTAAAAGTAAGAAATTTCAGTACATGAGCGTACCTAAAAAAAAAAATAGAAAACATTGTCTCTCTATGATTAAAATGTAAAAATATGTTTTGCAATCACCACCAATATGTCTTATTCTGAACGAATTATAAAGCTGAACAATGAGCAAATTAATTATAGTTAATATACATTTCTTAATTCCAATGAAATGGGTTATTTTGATGACAAGCCATCACATACGGGCCTATTCATGTGGAATAATCGGCTCCAGTTGTCTTTGTCAATTAATTACGGGTTTAAGCGGCAATTCACATGATTCACACCTTTATAATGGTAGTTATTGTTACAAATGAACACGGTCTGCCTGTGTAGTTGTCAGGTAGCTATCGTCATCTGATCACACTTCTAAACATCAAAAGGTTGGCCCAATGTTGGTTTAATGCAGGTCCACTCTCTTCAATATTGCATCAGCCTTAAGCCAGCATTGGGTTTTGCTTGTTGAGCGTGTCATCATGATTCATTAATGCTCAGGCGTTGTCGTGAAGTGTGAAAATGTTGTGATGCTTTATATGCTTATTCAATGACCACGTCTATTATATTCTATGCATATAGGTCAGTTGTTAAAATCATATGACAATATACATGGTATAACATACACAACTAAAATTATGTTAAGTGGCATTGCCAAAATAAAAACTGGGTAATTTGATAATATAAATGACTACTACTTAATTTGTTTTTAAAGGCATTGCCAAGATAACATAGATGTCTATCATTTTGTTTCCCGCAACAAAACCAGAGATAAAATAGCTACTATGTATGACATACTAATTACATATTGTAGCAAAAAAGACACTCTGGAAAGCGTAGAAACCTAAATTATATACAAGTGCATAATTATGCTACAGTAACTGGAGTATGCAATAAGACAATGGTAAAAAATATATGGTATTTTGATAATTATTTGTGCAATACACACAGGACATGGCCCTCGCACAAAAACATTACAGCTTATTTTAATTCACTATATTGTTTAATTCATACTGTTTCAATCATGAACTAGTTAGCACCACATACCCGGAGTTACAATCGAAGAAAAATATTCCCGACCTCATAGAGAAAATAAGTTGACTTAGCAACTCTAAAATCATCCATTAGGCCACACCTCGTCTGATAACAAGGGCGACGGAAACGTCCCTAACCGGCCCTAAAAATCCAAATAATAAGATCCGAGAGCAACAGCCGTCCTGATCTGTGGTAATACCTAAGTCAGATCATGAAGGCATGATAATATCGATAATATAGCAGTTGCAAAATACAATTTTGGTTAATTTAATTAAAGTAGTACATTTTTTCATACACTTTTATTTTTAATAACAAATTTGTCATCAAATGTTTTAATGACAATCATAGCGGTGACATATTATTTAATTCAATTTTAAAGAATCCTCTGATTTTGTACCTTACATAACATTTAGGTACTGAAACAACATAACAGTTTGTAGTGTTTATCATATCTATTTTTAGTTTTTAGTTTTCAGTGTGCAATTAGGTCCAATCTGTGAATTTCTTGAGTGCAATTAGCGCCAGTAGGAAATATTTACATAAATGTAGAACTAACAACACATTTGGTCGAAGTTAGAGAAATGACCGTGACTCATAATTCCGACCTGAGAATTGATCAAATGCTATCGATGGTCACACACTACTACTCGTTACCAACATGTGTAAGTTTTTTTAAATTTCAATTAACACCACTACTAATCACACACGCTTTTGTGTGCAAATTATACTCACAACAAGTAATTAATTATAATAACAATTAAAATGGTAGATTTCAACTTAAAAAGAGAAACACATTACATTGAACACTTTAGTAAAGTGATAATACAAAGAAAACATTACCCAGAATTAAACATTTTTGTAAGACAACTTAATTGAAACAAAACAAATATACATGTTTCATCATAATGCATAGTTTAATTCCAAAATGAAATCAATGGGGTTATAGGCCACCTTTGTGTACATATAGGCTAAAATTGGCCAGGATAATCTCCTGAGGATGGTGAGATGACAGTACCCTCTAGACACAAAAATTCGAGCCCTGGCGATCTGAGGGCGAGCACATTACCTCTCTGTCACGGACCTCCCCGCAATATTGAATTTTTACGAGTGAGCGGGGAAGAAACATTTTGTTTCTTTAAAACATCAAGGCCAGAGTGTTGTTCGAACCTCGCGATCTCCGACTTTCCAAGCAGGCAGCTTTAACCACTGCATCAGGGCCCCCACCCTACTTTAATTCCAAGGATTGAATTGAAACTATAGTACATTTGGTCAGCGTGTCAGGCTTATATGTACATTTAAGAAGATAAACATATACATGGAATACTTTAATGAAGCTGAATTATTTGGCTATTTTTTTTAAGATGTAATTTTGTTATTTTTTTAAATCAATCAATGAAGTCTATACGACAATAATGCATTGTATATGGCAAATAATAATACATAGGAAACCCATCAAGTTTATATTATTTTATCAAATGTAAAATATATTTCATATTGTGGTATAGAAAGTTATATATCGGTTGTATATATATATATATATTTTTTTTAATTTGCGCATGAATTATATATGTAACTATTCCCCTCAATATATCCTCGTCTGGTGTTTCTTTTTAATTAATAATTAATATACAGTATAATGTAATATACAGGATTTGAATGCAATTGTCATTAGTATGAAATTGTCCATGCAGGAAGGTAGTATCAACAAAGTGCATCCAGAGTGACAGGCGTAACTCAAACCTGTGAATTTGTCAAATACCATTATTGTTCAAGCTACATACTGCTATGTGTAAGTTTCTTTATAGCGATTAAAATAAATTATGTTTTCATGTTTTTATCACTTTGAACACTATCATATCACAGAAAACATTTTATTGACGTTTGAAAAGATAATGTCGGGCATGTTGTAATTTCAGTAATGACTTTCTCGATGAATTAAAATATACACAACACAACGTAAAACTTATTTATGTAATTTGTATGTAACTAGAAAAAAACCTAATAATAGCTGCAGAATCAATGTTCAGTATATGTTCAATTAGTGCAACATGTAATTACTTGTATTGTTTATCAATTGTTGTTTGTTTCTTTGTCAAAATATATATAATCTTTGGTTTCAATTTTAAATTTACCGACTGCACCAATACGGGCTAGTCTTTATTTGATAGTATTTCTATTTTACGAGACATACTATTGTTATTCTAACTTTATATTAATTTCTTTGTTTGATTTTCGATCTACACAAAATACAGCAGAAAATCTGCTCGTATCAGAATAGGCGTTAACAACAAAGATGAATGCCATCAAGGCTGTAGAGGAGTGGAATAATAACCCTTTAACCGCCAAATTATTCAATTTGAATTTTCACCCTCTTGAAGTTGTGTCTCGCTGACGCGATCCACAACTTCAAGTGAGTGAGAATTATTCAGATTTGACAAAATGGAAGTCAACTGTTTTCAAATATTGCTGATTGATGTCACATTTTTATCTTTAACATGTTTAAAAGGTGGTATTTGATGTGATAATGACAAATGCGGCACCGGCGGTTAAAGGGTTAATGACAGTGGAGTGCGTAGCAAAGAGGAGTGAATTCTCAGAGTAGATTGTTTATCACTATTTTTTATGCTAGAGGAAATAAACTGTTTATGAGTAGATTAGTAGAGGGAATTTAATATTAAAACATCGATCAGGGTATGTAATAGCGAGAATACAGATCCATGATAGTAATGGAACTCAGTCAACCACAACCGTTTACAATTTTATATTATGTCCCTGAACATCTAATAAAAGTGATAAGGTGAATACAATTTCAAAATAAATATATTACGGGAACATTTATATATAATAGTTGCTCTAAAGTACTAAAATAATAGTTAAATTTAATTATTACTATATATTATATTCCAGAATATGCGCTAAAAGTGATGTATGTGAATAAAATATAAAATTTATTACTATGGGGAAGTTTAAATGCATATTTATATATTTCGTTTTAATAAGGTAACAGTTGCTTGAACATATTCAACCTACTAAACTAATGATATAGCTTAAAAGTGATACCGAAAAAATATAAATCTGTTATTTAAAGGGGAGTTGTATTTATATTCACATTTCTATTCAATTAATTTGGGAAACAGGTTTATTTCATGACTAATACTAACTCTAATTTATATGAATTTAACAAAATAATTTATTTATACAATGTCTCTTAGATTGTTAAAAAAAAATAATATATATTTTATACACCTTTGAATAACATATTAGTCAGGATGTTTTATAAGCTTTTTAAACTTCACTCCTCGTCATTAACTCCATTACAAAGGTGGTAACCATAAAAACAACTTACCGTTGCTGTTATACCTTTGAACTGAGACATTAAAGCCAAATTGTGTGAATAATGTAGTTAGGACCCTTTAGGTGTAAGCTTCAGGTAACTGGCGTTATATATTTAAATTTAATTCAGCTGAATATCTCTCAAACAAAAAAGAAAGCGTTACTATTGCTATATCGCTAAAGGACGCTTTTTACAGCCCACCAAGTTGATAAACATGCTATGACTTTTTCTTTAAATGTGTGTACTTTCCGTAGCAAAAAGAAAGTGCTTAAACTGCTCTATGCTTAATAAATCATGTTATCACTAACCAATTTTTCCAGAAAACAAAAGTGTTTTTTTTCGCGATCCCGTCAGTACTGTCAACTTTGAAAAAGTGTTAATTTGAAAAAGTGTTACTTTGTGATCTCACCAAAACTATTTGATATTTTGAAAAGGTGTTGTAAAACTGTTACTTTGAACAAGTGTTGCTTAGTTATCCCGTCAATACTGTTGACTTTGAAAAAGTGATACTTTGTAAAACTGTTACTTTGTGATCTCGCCAATTCTGTCGACTTTAAAAAAGTGTTACTTTGAGCAAGCGTTACTTTGAAAAAGTGGTACTTTGTGATCCCGCCAGTACTGTTAACTTTAGAAAAGTGATGCATTATAGCTTATGGAGCAGTTTTATGTGAGGAGTAAGATTTTGTTATAAAATGCAGGACAAGTGACGATGCAAGGCATATCAGTTGTAAGCTCCATGTTGATCACTATCAATTCTGGACTAAAAAGAGTTAAGCCATGGATTATGATATTGTTCTAAGTAACAAGGGTAGACATAAAATCCATCTCAACGGATATATGTATACACGCTCAGTTGTACGTAAAACTAAAATCTGGTGGAAATGTTCTTGTAAGGCATCGTTCAGTTGTCGTGCCAGTTTATTTACAACTGTTGATATGACAAGCCCTGAAAATGTGAGAGAGCATAATCATGATCCTGATCCCTCAGTGTTAAGTTACGTCAAATGTCGTGATCTTATGCGTCAACAAGCTACAAACTCTCTGGATAAGACTGGACAGATATTTGCTCAAACTATTTCTCAACAAGGGCGTGATGTTCAAGCTCGCCTTCCTGTGGAAGATAGTGTTAAGAGGAATCTACGATACCACAGGCGTACACCATCATCACCGAACAACCTCCAAGAGTTCATCTTTCCTGATGAATGGAAGGTTACCGCAGGTTCTCAACCAGAACACTTCTTATTATACGACAACGGACCAGAGAGTCACAGTCGCATCATTGGTGAAGTGAAGTTTCTGAGTGTATGAACTACCTACGCACAATAGCACCTGCTGAAGCAGAAGAGCTACTAGAGTACTTATCATAATGGTATTGATTCGTATCCGTATATTGATTTATATCCATATATTTTCATATTTTCTGAATGAAGTGCTAAATATATTATTTGTATACATATATGTCTAAATACATTTTTTGCTATGATATGTTGACTGCTGTACCTTTTATATAACAAATAAACTGTTTTCGTCAAATTTTTACTGCGAAATAAACTGGTAGCACGGCTTAGCAAGAAATAAAGGATAGCTATTTCGTAGGCCGATTCATCTATATGGCAGCCACAATATATTAGTTTAATCGGGTTATCTTTACACCACAAGTAACCAAATAAACACCACAATAGAGTGAACTAAATCGTAAATAAATAATAATCTTGAATTATTTTTACTTGTTGGTTACATTAAGTAGCAAACGCCGGCCATATATTAGGGCAACAATAATAAAAGCATAAAACCGTTTTTTAGTTCAATTTTGCCATTTTATCTTATTGATCATTATTAAACCGACGACAATAAATGAGAAATCGATAAATTAAACATCTTATTTTAGCATTAATTATCAACTGTTACTTTTTGTCCTAGTGAAAACTGTTTCTTTTTGTCCGTTACTTTTTATCCCTGTTACTTTCTGTCCGCACACCTCTTTAGACAGAAATTTTTTGAAGCTAAATCCAAAGAAAAATCAACTTACGACATACGAAGTCTGTATGGCTGTTGCTGCCATAGTAGGAAAAGCAAAAGTTGATGGAGCACAGAATATACGCGGCATACATGGCGTATTTACCTAAAAGACAGAACAGCCCGACTAGAAGTGTATGTCAGAAAAGAGATAAATTTGAAAGGGATAGCAGTGCCTATATTTGATAAAAACAGACAATAACCAAACAAGATTCACCAATGGAGAGAAAGGTGAAAATTATCATCAAAGACACCCTTATATCAGTGGCCACGGATGGGATTGTACAATACTTGAAAAGTAAATCTGTATCCCTGGTCACAGACGTCAGATACTCAAATGAAAGAGATCCTCAAGGGCAACTGACATCGTTCAAAAACAGAGACTGCTACACTTTTGCATTAGCACCACTAAGTCCTATACTACAGAGAAACGTGTCCATATATGGAAGACAATGCAGACTGTTTCAAGATGGAGAATTCCAAAAAGACTGTAAAATCCTGTGGAGCCCGCGGTCATCAAGTGGGATCTCCTGTGTGACGCATATAATGCAGAAGACAATTAGTATGGCAGGAGAAAATGGTCCACGAGCATAGGGTGGATTGACTTTTGTAGCCTACATTTCTAAAACTCTTATGGTGTCTAGAAAACATATTTTGATGTTAACAGCTCGAAATGTAGCCCCATGGGTGTTTTTTGACCGCTTATATAGGGGTACCCCCGAACCTGTCTGAAATTAGGGGGTATGGTTACGCAAACGTCAAAAGATAAGATGAGATAAGATAAGATGTGATAAGTAATATTTGAAGTCGCACGTAGTAAAAACATAACATTAGCTCTAACGAGCTAGTAAAAGCGACATATAAAATAAACAATAAATATAACAGCTAAAACAAGCAGGTTGGCTGGCAGGAAGTTAACATGAAATGTAAAAAACGTCTGTCGTTGATGTTTTGATTAACCAATCTGCACTAGTGATATACCATAATAACAGATAATTAAATTCCCGTTATAATGATATATCACACATTGCAGTAGAATGAGTAGTCGTCTCTCAACATACGCTCAAGCTAAATTTTTTTATATTAAAATAATCAAAATGAAAAACAAAACAAACGACTCAACATGGTGAAATGAAACGACTTAATAAAAGTGATTATTGGACATATCTAAATCTGGCTTAGATTTTCTGAACCCAGATGTGTGTATGCTTAAAAATGAGTGTTTTTATTTTTTATAAATGTCATTTATTTTATTTAATGAAATAATATTGAAGTCTTTCATGAAAATATGTATATTTAGCATGGGCTGAAATATGAAATATGATTATATCCTCGGAATTTTTGTGTATAATTTTTTATCCACTTGTTTTTACATAATTAATGTGTGATGATTTCGAAACTGTCAGGAAACATTCTATAATTGGTGACCTTCACCTACTAAATATCAAAACACAAAATGGCTGCCAAAATGTAGCTATACAAATGAAAAAAAAACAATGAAAAATGTAAATCTCAGAAAGCTATGTCTTTTTGCTAAATTTATATTATCAAAATTTCAATGTAGTAATTATAGTAATTATAATTGAAAGCTATCTTTAAATGTGTCTATATGTACAGATAATATCTAAAAAAATGTACATGTAATTGACGCCAGAGCTCTCCTGGCATATGTACACCTATATATGACTGTCTTGCCTTCCAGGAGGTCATCAGAAATAAAAACTTGTTGCTTGTTAACCCTTGCTGCTGATTTTGTTCAGACATTTTTCATGCATTTGAAGCTGGAATTGCTAACGCGATTTCCAGCTCCAAATGACGAAAAAAACAGGTTTAAGAACAAATATACATCTTCAAAATGTAAATATTCGATAAACTAAGCATCTAACACAACACATTTTAGCAATTCGAGTTGAAATTATTGGTCTGAAATTGGCTTGAAAACGGATATATTCGGTCCCGGCAGCACAAGGGTTAATAGGGTAAGTAAGAAATGATGACCAGTACAAAAGGCGTCGGCGGCTCATTCAGCCCGGCAGTGGCTCGTAAGGTGGAGGTACCGGGTTTGAATCCTGGCCGGCAGGATGTTTATCATTTAAAATGCTCTAAAATGTGAAAAAGGCTGTATTTGTTGGCATTGTCTATGGTATTGTCCACCGTAAAGAAGAATTGAAGTCATTCGATAACAGTAGGCATAGTCCCGACCTGGGGCTTCATTTTGTAGCGAAAAGATTCCGTCATAAAATCAAATATTGTTAAAAGTCAGCTTGAATATCTACTGAGGCAGTAACACACAACTACAACCTACAAGTGAGTGGCATTTTGATAAAAAAAAGTTTTTTCCTCAGCCAATTAGCCATGTGATAACGCCCTGAAATTATAGAATCCCTATTATACAAAATCAATGATCAATAACTATATTGTACTTTTGCAATCATGGTTTAAATTGAAAGTCATATAAACAATATTGCCACAATCTACAAGAAGCGACGTAAAGCAGTACTCAATCAGTGACTCAGTATGCCTACAGGTATGTCTAGAACATGCAATCCAGTGACATTACCAAGCAAGATACTGATGTATATCATGTCATTACTTATTATACTATTCAGCATCAGCTACATGTATGATTTAGTTTTCTAATTTAACGAATTTGTCTTAAACGTTTTTGTTTATTTTAATATGTAATTACTCTAAATTGACATGTTGCTTTTTCATGCGGAGTTGTTTGTTTAATCTGTGAAGTCAATTATCCTGACCTCACTCACTGGAAGGTCTGATGTACATGTAAACATAATAATTGTAAAACTATCATGTATCTAACTATGCGGTGATTGGAAAATTCGTACTATTCAAGTACATAACGAGCTCTCTTAATTGTTCGGCTTTAGGCTTGTATTATATCATTCACTGTTAAGGTTATTAAATTGTAATATTTATTATAGCTCTATCAATTGCAATCAATCTTAGGGAATTACTGGTTCAAAAATTATGTATAGCTGTACAACATAACCCGTATTTGTCCAATTGATGTTATTACCAATGTGGTAATTAAACAAATACATGATTTGATGTTCTTTTTCACTAAATGCGTCAGTCATGATGTCATATTATAAGGTTCCAGCTGAAAATGTGACAGTTTATTATACCAACAGGTTGTTGAGCATGAGTGACCATGACATCATGACACCACAGGAGGTGTCGCCATCTGCCGTTGGATGTTTTGACATTGATCATCAGATGGTCTCCATGTTTACCCCTCAGTTTGTCTGCATGTCTGATCCTAATCCTGGTTTTTATCAGATCTGATTCTCTATGATTTCATTGAGAACCAAGTGTGACGTACGGTGACATAAATTCAATTTCCTTAACCCTTCAACCGCCGGTGCCGCATATATTCGGGTTTTCATTTTTTATTAGCACATTACTTACCACCTTTTGAACATGTTAAAGATAAAATGTGACATCAATCAGCAATATTTGAAAACAGTTGACCTATATTTTGTCAAATCTGAATAATTTTCACTCACTTGAAGTTGTGGATCGCGTCAGCGAGACACAACTTCAAGTGGGTGAAAATTCAGATTGAATAATTTGGCGGTTAAAGGGTTAATCTATTATCGCTCATTACAACATATGATTACGATTCAATAATGCCAGTCTTCGCTGTACATTTATTTGAGTGTAAGTAGGCTATAACAATTGTATACCTTCCTGCTATTAAATTGCATGTAGACAAAGATGGCCGCCGCACAGAAGATGTGGCTGAAAATTTCCAAGGATGGCTTGACCATAGTAAAAATGACGCCAAGGCAAATACTAGTAGGCGTGTACGACTATAGTAGTAACACAGAGAGGTTAATTTTCATGAGACGTAGACCTATATATGCGACCCATCTGGCGCAGTTTGACAAATGATTCTATGACCCTTTAAAGCTAAAATGACCTTGATTTTATGTATTTTCAATTTTTTACTCATTTTTCCCTTCAAATTTTACTTTCATATGATTACTTTCGAATTCTAAAATTGTGTGGCATAGAAATTGATGTATATATATTTTAGATATAAGCCTCATACCTGTTTCAATCTTAGTCTCAATTATACTCAAATAACTGCGCGCGTTAACATAAAAACATGTCTCTTAAATAAGGATGAGCTATTGATAGTGTAAAACTCCTCAAAATGTTAGAGATATACGTTTGTTAATAAAAGATGTGGCCGAAATGAATATTTATTTAATGTCTTTAAATTCAATCCAATTGTGTGCTCTTTTCAAAAAGACTGTACAAATTTCCTTTTTGGCGTCTAAAGGCCATGTTCTCAAAATTTCGTAATTTCAGATTGCATATTTCGCCGAGTTTGTGAAATCATTTTTTCAGAGCTAACCACGCTACAGTGTTGTGTGATATACTATTTTAAAGGTAATTATGTGTATATTCGGGATCTGTTAATATCTCACATATTTAATCATGCGACTTACCACTGATTTTGCCAAATCGGGTCACATATAACACTTTGCAGCTAATGTGAATGTAAAAAAATGTCATGTTTGCCATCGCATGTAAATTAAATGAAATTAATTGGGTTTTATGCCACATTTGTGCACTTGTAGGCTAAACTGGGCCAGGACAACCTCCTGAGGATGGTGAGATGAATGACATAGCACTGCCCTCCAGACACAGAATTCGAACCATGACGGTCTGAGGCCTCGAACGCTACCTCTCGGTCACGGAGGCTCCACATAAAATCGAGTCACATGGCTATACATGTATTATACATGATTCATTTTACATTTTCATGAGACGTATATTTCAAGGTTTTTCGCTGTGTCAATTTTGCTCATGCGTTCTTAGCATGTAAGCAGGTAAATGTATACAGAGAGAAAAAAAACGGAAATTAGTATAAAAAGTGTACATTCGTGAAAAATAATATGCACTTTTATGAATAGACGACTTTGACAACTGAAGGCTTGGTCACCTGAACTAATCCAGGGCATGTAATTTCAGGGCGGCAGTTTTTTCCAAAATTTCTAGAACTTCTAAACGTTCAAGAATATCAGTTATATTTATATTTTGGAACATGACTAAAATGGGAAAGAGTATAAATTTCTATAATTATTGGTTTGATGTTATCAAATATACGTTATTTTTTATCTTCTAGAATACGTTGTACATTTGTGAAAGAATACTATTTTTATGTTCATGCGTAGAGGCTCGTTAATCACATCAAATATTTTAAAAATAATATCGAGCTAAAGGGCTAAAAACTTTTCATTGTCCATAACTGTTTACTTTTGACCTTGCGAATGAGCTACTTGTCGTATGATCATTCACGGTTTAATATGTGATTGACTGAAACTAATGATGTGTATTGTGAGGAGGAGCGCAGGTGACCAATTAAATCCGGAGACAAAATGATTGAATAGAGACAATTAATACGATTAAGTCTTATTCACAGTTTGAGGTGATTAAACACCTGTATCGTTGGGGGGGGGGGGAGGGGTGACAGTCGTAGTCTGGATCAAAGCTGATAAAAAGCGACAAACATTACATAATATTAAGATACATTTATTGTAAGTTTCAGTGACAATATCGCCAACTAAGAGCATAATAAAACATAACAAATAAACAGTAACAATATTATGAACAAGATAAATGATTTGGATGATCATGAAAAACTCTATTTTTGAAGCACTATAATTGTAATTGTGAATAACAGCAGTTTGACAAACTATTTTATGGTCCCTAAAAGCTAGATTGACCTTGATTTGATTGCTGGAGGCGTACTGTCACACAGCCTGGTCGTGACTACTCAAAGCAACAACAGTCTTAACAAAAAAGGGTATTGTTGCGTGAAATAAGGCGAATCAATTGCAATTGTGATATGAGAGATAGTAGTTTCTCTGTGGAAGCACTATAATGTTAATGGTGTTGTTTTTGCTCCCTCACAACCTAGTCATGGAGGGCGAGGAGAAGTTAGAGTATTGCATCTGTTGTGCCATCATTGTATTGTTGATCACTGAAGGCATGCCATAATGAGGTACAAACTGTGATGGCATGTTTGGCATTGCAGCAGGTGGGCTGGTTCTAACAGAAGCGGCCATTGCGATCTGGTGCATGGCAGCCTGTGGTGATGTCATCATCTGGCGCAGGTCATTGTCTTGGACACTCCTCTTTTCCTTCATACGCCTGTTCTGGAACCATGTCTTCACTTGTCTGTCTGAAAGTCTCAGCTTTCTGGCGAGCTGAGTTCTCTCTTCTGGTGACAGGTAGCGCTGCTGCTGGTAGCGGATTTCAAGTTGCTCAATCTGCTTGGGACCAAAGTTGTTTCTTCCTTTTCTGGATTTTCCACCAGCAGATGACACACTTTCCGTATCTGTAGCAATAAAAGAGAACAGTATAGAAAACAGCATAAGACATCAGCACTATGATTATCAATATAAAAGTCACATTGTTACATATAGATTGCATAATATAACTAATAACACTATATTAAGGCTGCGGCTTTATTCTTTCTCATTATATGAGTAAAATAATCGACATTTTTGTTATTTTAAGTCTACTATCGTATGGCATTGATCAAACTTTTAGTGCAGTGATAATTAAAGAGAAGACAAGATGAATAGAATATTACGACAAGATGTTTAGCTGTATTTACCTGAAATGCTTGATGTTTCTGAAGGAGAAGGTGAGACTGAAGTTGGTCTGAATCCTGGTGAAGTAGAAGGGGGTGGTAACCTAGTTAGATTGACAGGTGAGGTCCTTGTCCGGTTCTGTGAGTGATTAGCGTGGACAATCTGGTGAACTGGGTTATGATGTCTGACACTAGACACTGAGGTCTGCTGATCAGCACGAAAAGCTGGGTGAAAAGGGGCCTCAAGTCCTGACCCTTTTCTGATATCCACTGGTGCAGCTTTGAGCAAGTTGTCAATCAAGAACATGTAGCAGTTCTTAGACATAGCTGGAAAATCAGCCATTTTGTTCTGAAGACGTGTATAATCCAAAATAGTAAAGTATCCAAAGTTGTAAAATATCCAGAAGCGTGAAAAAAGTTGAGCAGATCGCTTGAGAATGATTTGCCGACAGGGGTCAAGCAGTTATATACAAAATATTATGGGGGGTAATAACCCTCACCCCTCGCTGAGAGTAATTAAATTCGCTCTCCGATTGGTCACCGCAGTGAAAGCAATCAGAGCCGCTCTCTGATTGGTCGCTGGGTGTGGTGGGGGCCGTATTGGATGACGTCATTGGTGTTAGCACAGGTAGCGATGACGTCATCACTCAGGGTGGAGGTGTCGCTATCTGCCAGCGGGTGCTTTAACAGTGGTCATCGACAGATCTCTTAACCATAAGCTTAAAAATTAGCACCCCTTGACCACCACCGTCTACATGGATTATTTTTTTTAAATATGTTTAGTAATTATGTATCTCGGCATTAACAATTATGTTGTAGTATGTTTTTTTTTAATGGAAAATATATGTTATAATCTATATCCAGTTAATTAATGTTTCCGTTTCTGAAATCAAGTTCGCTCCTTGTAAAAGTACTATTAATGATCTTTTTTATTATGTTATATAAAACTTGATATTACACCCTAAAACGTTTACATATATTTATTATCAATGCTCATGATTAAGGTAAATCTATTTTATTCATTATATAAAAGTTGGTTATTATGTAAAAATTTGCTCAATTGCATGCCCGCTATACAGATTTTGTTATACTGGGTGAAAATAATAATTACCTTTCTGTTTAAATTGCGTATTTAAATTGCGTATTTTATTCCGATCCAAAGGGTCTGGTGTGGGTTGATAGTGTGGGTTTAAAAGTGTTCACAAGATTAGCCTTAAAGGGTGTGTTCAACACATGACTTGAATAGAAGCCTGATAGAGTTGTATAACAAAGCTGCAAACAACACAGGCATAAAAACGTAATCCACGCCTGCGTTCACGGCCGGCTATTTGGTACAAGTGACAACACTTGCCAATATGGATCGATCTCACTTTAATCAGTTGCTCCCTCATTCTTTCCAGACAAAATTTCAACCCACCCACTAAGCCCCAGATAGTAGTTCCAACTCACTCACTAAGTTTTACATTGAATAATTTTTTTTATTACCTTGTGGAATCTAGATACACGAAGAAAACTATGCTTGTAAAATATCTTACCAAGGAGGATAAGATTTTTAAACACGACCACAAAAAATACATTTAATATCATCAGTGCTGGTAAATGGGTATGATGTAATAATGTACGATGGTAATTTTGCTTAATATGTCATTTATGTATTGTGTAAAATCGACCTTTAAACATATTATGCCGTAACGTGTCCAATTTGGTAGTAATAATAGATAGCGTAATAAGACTCGTCATTCTTGCCGAAATTCGAACAAAATGTTTGAATTTTACATTTGAGTGAGGATATTTTACAATGTACCACTTTATCTTGTCGGTATCCATTCTTTATGACATGCTCCCCCTACTTATTGCATAATTCAACAGCCCGGTGTCGTTTCAATGTCGGACCCTCGTCTCAGATATTAGACTAACACTGAAACAACGATGGGATAATGGTTGAACTTTACTAATTGTACCAATTGCACTTATGATTCGTCTCTGAATTTTATCTATGACCTCATTCCCATTGTAGTATAATGTAAACTAAACAAATCTAGTTAGTAATTATTAAGTATGTTTTTCCACTCTGGTGTTCACAACTTTTTCGATGGCCCACTTCTATTATCTATTATGGCGTGCTTGTGGTTAAATAATTGTTTTACTATTGTACCTCTTTTATAAAAAACCGGTTGTCAAAACTAACACCTTCCCTTTATTACACTTTTTTTAAATCTGATTCATTCCTGTCTATCAATTAGGACACAAGTTAGTGAATAAATAAATATTTATATAAGAATATAAATATGTATATATTTAGAGAGATGCAGGTAATCTAGTATTAGTCAGAAGTAAATATGTATGTCCAAAAATTAAAGTCACTAAGATAGCATATCTTAATTGATATCACAATCTGCTGATCATCAACAAACAAATTTCTAAAGGAGTCGTATATTATTATTTCAGACCAATTCAAATCTATGCTTGTTTATCAATTTCATTTGTATTATCCATTTGGTAGTTTGTTATATAATTAGGACAACTCCGTAATTTTGTATTAATAACAATGTAACTGACGATATATATATCGAGATTAATATGCACGGATTATCCTGCTACCTACGTTTTACTTTGAGCACTGTAATATCAGCGATAATTTTTTAATCACTATTTGAGATGTTTATGTCAGACATTTTTTATTTTAGTGATAACGTTTTCGATGAATGAAAATATACATAACACAACGTGAAATTTATTATATATGTAAATACATAAGAAGATTATTTAATTATTTCTGATTAAATTAACAGTATATCATGCTCAACAAGTAATTACTTGCATTTTTAAAATCAATTTTTATCTATTTTATATAGTGAAAATGTATTAAAATGTAGTGTTCACTTTATTATTTACTGATTTTATTAATGCTGAGTTTCAATTTAAAAAAAAAAATGTATTATTAGTTTTTCCATTTAATCCCCCCAAAAAATACATTTTATAGCGAATCTGTTTTCTATATTAATTTCATTGGTCGATTGTAGAGATACACAGCGTAATATCTGCTCATAATAGAATAGGAGTCGACAGGAAAGGTGAATATTATGAGGGTTGTAGCGGAGTGAAATATTAATCACAGTGGAGTACGATACTAAGAGGAGTAATTTCTCAGAGCAGATTTTTAGACCTCTATTTTTATACTGGAGGAAATAAGCGGTTCTGGAGTATATTTGTAAATGAAATTTAACATAAACAAACCCAGCATGATATGTAATAGCGACAGCACAGTATACTAGTAGAGGATCCCAATTCACTAAGCGCTATAAGCACGACTATAATAGATTTCAATATCATATTATATTAAATACCAGTTTTGTGAAATAAATCTTTGCTTAATCAGAATGTATTGTAAATGTTTGGTCTCACATTATGCAAATATGAGTAATGTTCACTCACTTGAAGTTATGTCTCGCTACCACGACCCACAACTTCAAATAGTGATAAAATCTAATTTAATACAAACGGTGAAAAAACCTCTGTAATTTTGAACCTTGCAGAACTTCTGTTCTGAAACAACATAGCATCTCGTAGTGTTTATTATATCTGTGTTTATTATATGGAGTGCAATTATGTCCAATGTTTCTCATATCTGTGAGTTTTATGAGTGCAATTATCGCTGTGTGAAATGATTACAGAAATGTAGAAATAACAACACAGTCAAGTGGTCAAGTGACAGTCATAACTTGTGTCAGTGAATTTACCAATTGCTATCGATATTCACACTATCTACTCATAATGTGTAAGTATTTTTTATCACGGTCATAGCTCTTAACACTCAACATATTAAGCACGACGTGACAGTCATAACTCCAACTTGAGTATTGATCAACTGCTATTTTCCCCACTACTGGTCTCACACGGTTTTGTGTGCAAATGATATGATTACCATAGCTCACAATTAAGTAATTAATTATAATATATTATGGTAAAAGTAATAATATAGTCATAGAACACTTTACAAAACACTTTTTAAGAAAGTAAAATACAAAAAATGTCCAGATTTTAACGCTTTTGTGTAACAACTAAAGTGACACAAAACAAATATAAATTTGGTCATCATAAAGTATATTTTATTTCCATGTACAGAATCGCATACTGTATATTTCATTTACCTGTTAGTGCATACGTGTTTTTAAAGATTTGTTTCGACATAATAATCATTATCATCGTAATCTCTTCTAAATACAAAATAACTTTATATGCTTTATATGCAGCATCAATCAAAGTGTAGGAAAAACATAACAAATAACTTTCCTTCAAACCCTTGGTATGATAAGGAATGTAAATCTCTAAAACAAGTTTTAAATAATATTGCTAAAGATAAGAAATTTAGCACACGTCAAAGTGAATATAATATAATGTTACGCCAATATAAACAATTAATCCAGAAAAAGAAAAGACATTACCAAGAAGTCAAACTTAGTCAGCTTGAAAATATGAGAACAGAAGATCCAAATTCCTACTGGAAATTTTGGAAATCTTTAAAACCTAGAAATTTAACCAAAGGTCCTACCCTGTCACAATTTGTGAAATATTTTGAAGAACAAGTCCACCCTCCTCATGTTGACTATTTTGACTACGATCACATGAATAATATAATGAAGCTAGGTAAATCATCCCCAAATGATATTAATGAGAAGGTAGAAAATGGACAATCTGATTTGTTACAGTTCTTAAACAGCCCCATAACTATAGACGAAATTCAAAAAGCAATTGGAAAATTAAAATGCAAAAAAGCGGCAGGCATAGATGGTATTCCTGCGGAATTTTACAAGCATGGTAGTAATGAGCTCTTACCAGCACTAGTTTTACTGTTTAATACCATTATAGCCAATGGAGAATATCCATCAAGCTGGGCCACTGGTATAATTCATCCTGTTCACAAAAAAGCTGCCCATAACGTGCCCGATAACTACAGGAAAGTTACAGTAATGCCATGCATTGGGAAATTATTTGAATCTGTACTTAATAACAGACTGTCTTTTAAAAATGATGTATGCTATGATAATGATCCCTTTCAAGCCGGCTTTAGAAGTAACTCCCGGACGACTGATAATATATTTATACTATGTGCCATTATAGATAAGCAAAGGTGTCTTTCAAAGCCCCTGTATACATGTTTTGTTGATTTTACAAAAGCATTTGACTATATTGACAGATCAGCACTGTACTATAAATTACTGAGCAGAGGAATAAACGGCAATTTTTTAAATGTAATAAAGAGTATGTTCTCTAAAGCTGAGTGCCGTGTAAAATGGGATTCATGCATCAGCGAGATATTAAAAAGCGAATTTGGTGTCCTGCAAGGTGGTATGCTCAGCCCCAAATTATTTACAGAATTTCTGCAGGATATATCCAAATCATTTGATCAAGGTGAGGGTATCCCCGTAGACCCTTTATTAATTGTATATTTGTTATTTGCAGACGACCTTGTCCTTTTTTTCAGATTCTGCAAATGGATTGCAAAAGCAATTAACTGCCCTGTATAAGTATGCTTCTCTGTGGCATATAATAGTCAGCATTCCTAAAACAAAAGTTCTCATATTTAACAAACGTCATACGTCAGAATGTGACAGCTTCTACTATGGTGATGACATAATAGAAAAAAATGAAAAATATAAATACCTTGGGTTGTATATAGCACTAAATATCCTAAGAATGTATTGAAAGAAACGTTTCTCCATCTCGCTTCGCAAGCTGGTAAAGCAGTTTTTTCTCTACACAAGCAATCTCGTCCCGTAGTCGGTAAATTGTCACCTGTTATTGCATTCAAGGTTTTTGATTGTCAAATACTGCCCATATTAGAGTATGCAAGTGATATATGGTATACCGGTGATAGTGTTAACGATTTGGAAAAAATACATCTAAAATTTATAAAATCAGCGCTGGGTGTTAGGAAGCAAACACCCACTCCTGCAATTTATGGTGACACAGGACGGTTTCCATTGATTATCAGGCAACATATAAAAGCTGTAAAATATTGGTGTAGAATTCTAGACCTATCTCAGAACCACCCTGTCAGAAATGCCTACAATATGCTACTAGAGCTAGATGGCACTGGATTCACAAACTGGTGCTCGTGTATTCGGTCTGTCCTTGAACTAACCGGGCTAGACCAAGCTTGGGAGACGCAGCAATTGGCAATACAAATAAATTCATGCTTTCCTTTAAAGATTCAATTGTTAGAATATTTACACAGCGGTGGAGACAAGATATCGAGAGTCCAAGTAAGCTGCGCACATATTCATTAGTGAAAAAATCTTTGTGTGTGGAACCATACATCTTAAACATAAAAGGGAACCACCTCATAACAGCAATGGCGAGATATAGAATGAGCTCACATGATTTAAAAATAGAGAGAGGACGATTCAATAATCCAATAACTCCAATAAACCAACGAATATGCACAAGGTGTGAATCAAACGAAATTGACGACGAAATACACCTTCTTCTCCACTGTAATGCCATGAACAATGAGCGCGAAATCTTGCTTAATTCTATAGCCGGAATTATCAATATGCAACCAACAAATGATATTTTTCTACGAATTATGACATCTAGAGACATAACAGTGGTGAAGTCGCTAGCAAAATTTATCTATGGTTGTTTTAAACAAATTAAGGGTTAAAAATATTGAGTATGATAAATGTAAATTCATTTTCAAGCTGAAATATTTTGTATGTGTGTCGTGACTAGCATGATTAATTATTATCATCATGATCATGATTATGTGTCATTATTATCGTTTTAACGTTATATTTTTATGTAGAACAATCACAAGTCACCTTTCGCTATATTATCCATATTATCATGCCTTCATGATCTGACTTGGGTATTACCACATATCAGGACGGCTGTTGCTCTCGGATCTTATTATTTGGCTTTTTAGGGCCGGTTAGGGACGTTTCCGTCGCCTTTGTTATCAGACGAGGTGGGGCCTTATGGAGGATTTCAGAGTTGCTAAGTCCACTGATTTTCTTTATGAGGTCGGGAATGTTTTTCTTCGATTGTAACTCCTAAGTATGTGGTACTAACTAGGTCGTGAGTGAAATGGTATGAACTAAACAATATGGTGAATTAAAATAAGCTGTAATGTTTTTGTGCGAGGGCCATATAGATAATAAATCACTAGTTAATTAAACAAACTTTATTGCTATTGTGTGAGTGCCATGTCCTGCGTGAATGGCACGCATAATTATTATCCGTAATTTTTATTCTTATTACATCACTAAGTCTCCAACACTCGATAATATGGATGGTTCTGATGCTATACTTTGTTGGCAGTCGACGAACCACCATGTCCGACTTTTATTAGTTTGTATATATTGTGTTTCGGTGGTATTACTGTTATTAAATTTGCATCACTATATCAGGGAATCGCCGAGTTCATAGCGACTGTGCTTGCATGGTCACATGGCTCGGAGCTACCTGTGTCGCAGATTGTCACATTGATTGTACTTGCATGATATAATATTTGATTTTTAAAAATATCGTGTAATTTTTAACATTGTCCTAATACATTCTCAAATTACTATAGCATAATTATGCACTTGTATATATTCTAGGTTTCTACGCTTTCCAGAGTGTCTTTTTTGCTACTATATATATAATTAGCATGTCATACATAGTAGCTATTTTATCTCTGGTTTTGGTGCGGGAAACAAAATGATAGACCTTATGTTACCCTGGCAATGCCTTTCAATCTTATTTTATGTATATACCCAGTGTTTCTTATGGCAATGCCAGTTAACATGATTTTAGTTATGTATGTCATAGGGCCTACTATGTATATTGTCATATGATTTTAACAAATTAACAATGTTGTATATACATGTACATATCTCTATTTCTATGACAAATAAGTCTGGATTGACTTTCTTTCTGTCAATAAAATATCTGTCTGTCTGTCTGTAATATTACTTAGAGTTTAATTTTCTAAAACACAACTCTGTTTAGAGCTTGTAAAAATAGAAGAGACAAGTACTAACCTGTATGTATATAAATAAGTACAATTCAGACCTCTAATTATTTAAACTAATTTCAAATAAAGATATAACTTTATTATCTTTTAAGACCTGACGGTATTATATGATATACTGTATCTGAATGTCATTATCATTAATATGAAATGTTTGTGCAGCAGGAAAAGTAACTAAAACAACACAATTAAAACAACAAAACTAACTAAGATGACAGACGTAACTCAAAGTCAATAAATATAATTGTTGTTCAAGCTAGCTGTCTTTCAATAATGATACATTTGTAGACTATTTTTTGTATTTCTCATATCTTATGAAGGGTATTCCGGAGCTGGTAATAAAGTAACTGTTATAAATTTGCTTGGAATAGTTTTGAAAAATTCAATCAATTTTAACCCTTTCAGCGCGGGGACCGCCTTGAAAGTCGATCCTGAAATAGTAAAATATTTAAAACGGCCGTCGACCCGTAACATACGTATTCAAATGAAGCGGAAAGAGCTAACTAAGACATTCATGATGATTTTAAATTGGCAAAAAATGGGTAATGATAACCAGCATAAATAGCAGTCCCCTGTGGCTCATTCGGTTCAGTTGTTGCTCAGAACTTAAAGGTGCCGGGTTTGAATCATGGTGGGCAGGATGTTTATCTTATAAAGCTCCAAACTGTTCAAATAGATGAATCTTTTGAGTGCTGTATATGCTATTGCATATTGTGAAGAATACATATATTCGATACATCTAATAGGATATTGCCCCGACTTCGGGCGTCATCCTATTGTGATCTTTCCCCATCTACCAATGTTAATAATATGGCGGAAGTTTTTAGACAAAATGAATGAGGATTGTGCTTTTTCAAATATGTTTTCAATTGAAAGACACATATTGCCACAATTGCAGAATGCAACGTAAATTAGTCTCCAATCACTCACACAGTACGGACCCAAATCGCACGCTTGACACGTTGCCAATTAAGGTACTTGTGAATATAATGTCATCAGTTACTATGCTCCTTTGCGTTAGATAGTTTAAATGCAATACTAGTATAAGAAATGAGAAATAAATACTTCTAACGCGCCTAAATCTCCAGGGTCCCGTACTCAGAGGGGCATCTGTGTATATTATGGGCCGGCTGGAACTAACATATATAGACATAGGTCTTATTTATAGTGTGATTTAATTGTGAATTTTAACAAACGCATTTTTTATCTTCTTGTGCTTGTTTAATTACGAAATTGACATATTTCCCTTTCGTGCTTTTCATGAGTTGTTTGTAGACCTGCAAAGTCAATTAACTTCACATCACTCAGTGGGTGTTCTGTTGTACATGTGAACATAATAATTATATAACTATCCAAACCATGCAGTCAAGAGGTAATTACCCTAATCAATAGCTTTGTTAATTGCTTGGCTTTTGTTTTGTATTGTATCATTCACTGTGCAGATTTTATTATTTTCTGTAAAAACTAACTAATCTGGTAAAAAAAAAAATTGCAATTTTTTAGAAAATCACTGGCTGTGTGTCCTTACTAAATTATCTATTGTAGCTATACAATTTTTTCTAATTTCTCAAATATTATGTTATTTGATGACGGCATCATGCGAGAAAATGGACATTGTCCAATTCTTTTATCAAATCAAAATAGTTTTAGTTTCTATGCCCAAAACTGTTATATCACAACAAAAATATTTTAGTTTAAAAATCTTTTGTGTTGAATGGGCAAAGTACTTTCTTTTTGCCTGACTACATTTGACCATCGATTAACATATGGTTAATCTATGATCTGGGCTTCGTAATGAGCTACTTGTCTTAAGATCAGTCACTGTTTGATGTGATTCAGACTATAATGATCTCGAGGGCTAGTGTGAGGAGGGGTGCAGATGAGTGAATAGGGACAATTAACATGATTAAGTCAGTACTACCCACGGTTTGAGGTGACCGATGAATAACCTGTACACTCTAAACAATATAGGCTCTTTAATAAAAAAGCTTCAGTATTACCATGTAAGCCCAGGAGAACCCTGCAAGGGTTGTCCAGGGGTTGCATGGTAATAGTACTCAAGGGTTTTTTCTAAGGAGCCTATATTGTTTAGGGGGATGCGACTGTAGTCTGACAGAAATTAAGGTAAAATAAAAATATATATTTATTGTAAATTTTAGTGACAAAATCGCCACCGCGAAGAATATAGAATAACAAGTAAAAAATAACAACAATATGAGCAATAATAATGATTTGCATGATCATAAATATATCTATTTTTGAGGCTCTATCATGTGGATATCAACAGTTTTTTTGCTTTTTTGTCCCACAATATGTTCAAGATTACGACAAGCAAAAACAAAAAATAAATTGCAATTTTAGCACGAAAGTTTATAATACGGCATGGTATGAAAGATGGTGGTTTCTCTGTAGGAAGCACTATTATGGTGACTTTAAATGTGAGCAGTTTGTAGAGGCTTATTATTGTACTGCCTCACAACATGGTCATGGAGGGTGAGGAGAAGTTAGAGTACTGCATCTGTTGTGCCATCATTGTGCTGTTGATCACTGAAGGCATGCCGTAATGAGGTACAAACTGTGATGGCATGTTTGGCATGGCAGCAGGTGGGCTGGTTCTAACAGAAGCGGTCATGGCGATCTGGTGCATGGCAGCCTGTGGTGACGTCATCAACTGGCGCAGGTCGTTGTCTTGGACACTCCTCTTTTCCTTCATACGCCTGTTCTGGAACCATGTCTTCACTTGTCTGTCTGAAAGCCTCAGCTTTCTGGCGAGCTGAGTTCTCTCTTCTGGTGACAGGTAGCGCTGCTGCTGGTAGCGGACTTCAAGCTGCTCAATCTGTTTGGGACCAAAGTTGTTTCTTCCCTTTTTGGATTTTTCATCGGCAGATGACATACTTTTCCAAAAACTGGTCAAGATTGAGCTAACTGATTAGAATCACCAGTATAGTAACAAAACCAAGCCCGCTATAAGATGTTTAGCTGTGCTTACCTGATATACTTGATGTTTCTGAAGGAGAAGGTGAGACTGCAGTTGGTCTGAATCCTGGTGAAGTAGAAGGGGGTGGTAACCTGGTTAGATTGACAGGTGAGGTCCTTGTCCGGTTCTGTGAGTGATTAGTTTGGACAATCTGGTGAACTGGGTTCTGATGTCTGACACTAGACACTGTGGTCTGCTGATTAAAACGAAAAGCTGGGTGAAATGGGGCCTCAAGTCCTGACCATTTCTGATATCCACTGGTGTAGCTTTGAGCAAGCTGTCAATCAAGAACATGTAGGAGTTCTCAGACATAGCTGGAAAATCAGCCATTTTGTACTAAATATTTGTATAATCTAAAGTTGTAAGTATCCAGAAGCGTGAAAGAAGTTGAACTGATTGCTTGAGAAGTCAAGGTGAAGTGTTTTGCCGACAGGGGTCAAGCAGTTATATACAAAATATTGAGTGGGGTGATAACCCCCACCACGCACTTCTAGATTGAAAGCACAGCTCTGGTAGGTCAGGGTATACTGCGGGGGGGGGGGGGGCATATTGTATGACGTCATCATAATATGAGCACTCGACGATGACGTCATGACTCAAGGTGAGGTGTCGATATCTGCCAGTGGGTGCTTTCACTGTGGTCATCTGCTGGTCTGTAATTAGGGCTTACAAGCTTTAAGATTAGCACCCCTTGACTCCGATCGTGTAAATGTATTAGGTTATTCAAATATTTGTATAATTGGGTATCTAGGCGTTACAAATATCACTTAGTTTTGTTCTTTTCGTTGGCAAATACAAATCATCAGTTATGTTGTTAATCTTGAAACCGATATCGAATCAGAGCTGTGTTAAAATTTGTAGTCAACGATTTATCAACTGACACTGAATCAGTTTCTCAGTTCGGACTTTTTTCAGAGAAATATTTAAAATTACAGGATGGTAAGCACATCGTTTTGTCGCATGCTACATTTTACTGATATATATAGAAGAAAACGAAGATATTTGTCCAAATATTAAGTATTTATACTCAGATTAAAATTAGGTTATTATTCTTTGTATTACTTGTTCATAATTATTATAGGCGAATAATAAAATGCCTCAAGTTTAAATATAATTGTGTAATTCATTGCGATCAAAAGTGTCAATGATAGGTTATTCTAGCGTTTAGTGGGTTAATTGTAAACAGCTTTCACATGGCTTGAATGATAGAAAGCCAGGTGTTCAACAAGGCTGTAAATAACACATGCCTAATAACGCAATCAACGCTGGCGTTCACGGCGGTCTATTTGGTGTGTGTCAACACTCGCCGATAGGGGATCTATCTACCTTTAATCAATTGCTCCCTGAAATTAAATCTTTTCAGGCGCCATTCCAGCCCACCCACTAGGTCCAAGTTCAGCGAATTTTGTTTATTACCTTATGTAGTCACTTTGGATACATGAAACTCTCCATGCCTGTAACATTTTTTCACCAGTTGGATATGATTTTCACAAAAAACTGCAGTCATATATCAGTAATAATCTGTGAAGTTAATTTTGTTCAGTACCAGCAAATCACATTTTACAGTTTTAAAACATATTTATTTATTGGGTAGGGCGTCAAATTTGTTGATAAAAATAGATAGCGTAATAATAATGATAATTTGTTGATCGTAGTCTTGGTACATAGCATATACAAATAAATAAATACATTTTAATACTAATCACAACGATAAAACTAGCCATTTTAATAGATAGGCTAGAATCACAAAGTTTATTGTGAGAACCATTGGAATGACATTTGAATACTTTGTGTGAAATCTGATAATTAATGAGTGATAATATCTATAGAGCGGAGAGGGTTATATCCGCATTATCCCCGTTTCATGTTTGTGATGCCATGCCCCCCCTCCCCGTGCATCCAAAGGGTTTGCTGATTTCAAAACGCCCGTTGTTGTTTCAATGTTGGGCCCACGTCTCAGTAGTTGGACTAACACTGAAACAGCAATGGGCCGGTATTTGGTTTTAACTAATTATACAGATTGCAATTAGAGTTCGCCTCCATAGTTTATTGATGACCTCCTTTCTGTTTTAGTGAATGTTAAATAAACAGTTCAAGTGAGTAATTATATGATATGTTATTCCACTGCGGCGTTCACAAGATAGCCATTGCATTTTCACTGTAATTATATAGGATTGAATTGTTAAAATCCTTCAACTGTTTCTTATGTCACGTGCTTTTATTATTGTTATATTATGCTTAAGAAGCAGTTTAAATTTTGCCACAAATCACATTTATTAGACTATCGGCAAGCAAAATACCAAAGAAGAGGTGGGTTGTCTTATGCTTAGTATTATCTCATAACGTTCTAAATTTGTCCCAGCTCATCAATTACATCTGCTATTATATACATTCATTTGGTTGTTTCTTCTGTAATCAAGACATCGCCGTAATCTTGTATGAATAACAAAAATTATGTTAGCTGTCACAGGATTAAGGTCAAAGGATTGTCATGCTAACTAAACTGTGCTTAACACTTTGATGTCATTTTCATATATTTTTGTATTTAGTGATTGCAGTAGTGATCGTTTGAAATAACTATATTTAATAAATTATAAATGTATGAACCATAATACGTTTACATATTACATGATACAAATCTATTTTGGTGAACAAACCATTCTCTTATCTGCTTATATACGGAGACAAGAAGATTCATTTGACACACAGACGGTTAATGTAAAGTGACTTTGATTACGTGATTACATCAGCGAATTAACCTCCACCTAATTAGATTTAAATAATCGGCTTACTGCGGAAGATACGTCAGTTGTGGATTGATCCTCTATGTACTGAGTCAATATATTAAACGTTGGGTACAATATAAAATAGGTATTGTAAATAGTTCCCCCTAATATATTATTATATTATTTCCATTTCATTTGTCGATTTCACAGCGGAAGAGTCTGCGGTACTCCAGGAAACACCAGACGTTCCCAGCAAACTGGAGACATTGAACCAATGTTGAGTTGATGTTGGGCCGACGTTGTAGACGGTGGGCCAACATTAACCCAACATAGATTCAATATATCGTGTTTGCTGAATTGTTGGCTATCGTCGCATGCATTAATTCAGAATTGGATCAATATCCTAGATTATCGGTAGTATAATGCAAAACACATAAATTAGAATCAAGTGCTTCTGAATTTGACCTTTAGATTTGGTCATGGTATAACGTCTGACCACTAAAAGTTAGTAGTACACTGTGAACCATTAACGAGATGAAAGTATACCCAGAAAGCATCGCGCTCATTACAGAAATAGTAAGGATACACGCCACCTGGTGAATATATGCAAATTAAACTGGCATTGCACAAGACCTGCAGTTTTGAATGACGACCTTATGGATTTGAGGACTTTGTGATCACTTATTTGTAAATTATCTTTCTGTAAATAAAATATCAAAGTATGTTTTGCAATTGTCAACAATTTTATTTTTATTCTGGACCAATTACAATTATAATGTTCCAACAAGGAATATATTTATTTTTCAACATTTCTTTATTCAGATGATGCTCTTTCTCTCGGTAAACCGTCACATACAGGCCTATTTATGTGGACTAATCGACTTCCGACAACTAATTACGGGCTTAAATGTCAAATCACAACTTAATTATAAAAGTTTTTGTCACAAACTGGACAAATAGACACTGTCAGTCTGTGTAGTTGTCAAATGATTTTGATGTCTTACGGAAATCTAACAATATTTTTATCCGAAATCTATCATGGTCATGTTCAATGTTGAGATTTTAGCCATATAATATAATTTACGGACCATGTAAGATGATTATGACATTTATTATCTTTCTGTAAATATAACCTAAACATATGTTTTGCAATCAACAACAAAATTATTGTATATTTATTCTAGACGAATTAAAATTATAATATTCTAACAAGACATATATTTTATTTTGAACATTTCCTGATTCCAATGAATGTTTTCTCTTGGTTACTTATGCGTCACATACGGGCCTATTCTTGCATAATGGACTAATCGGCCTCTATAGTCTTTGTCAACTAATTACGGGGTTAAACGTCAATCCACATCTTTCTTATGGTAGTAATTGTTACAAGCAGGAAGAATAGACACGATTAGTCTGTGTAGTTGTCAGTTAACTTTCTCACTTTCGTGACCTGAACATTTATCCACAAAAACAAAGCACGTTGACCTAAAGTTAACTTTATGCTAAATGTAACAATATTCTTACGAAGTCAGAAACCTATCATAGTCATGTTGGATTTTTCAAATTTTAACCATATGAAATATTGTATTTTCCGATAATACAGACCAGGGTTTAGAATGACATGGTGATCAAAATGTTAAAGAGAAAGTATAAGCACCTCGTGCTTCAGAGCGGATCATGATCTAAGCGTTTTGGTTGTTGAGCGCGTCCTCGTAATGTTACGTCACTGGTGCCCAGGCACCTCTTGAAGTGTGCTTGTAGCGTAACGCTTAGCGCCGGATCTCAGTAATGATTTTTTCAGTGACAAAATTAAATTGTAGGCTACATATTACATAGCTCAGTGAATTTTAAATTATATTTATTCTATGTTTTAACTTGTTTTTGTCATAGGGTACTAACATAACATTTTATTTGAATAGATGATTAACAAAACTGAATTATTAACCCTTTCAAGCTTAAATTTTACGTTTGTCATCTTCATCCACTCCAAGCCGCGAATTGCTGTCGCAATTCTCGAATTGTAGTGGATAATAATGACTTGAGTTGTTGGACAAAAGAAAAAAATGTATCGTTATTATTAAGCAGTTCCATCATAATTTTCCTTCTAAAACCCCTAGTTTTTAAGACATTCTTCAGAGATTCAAAATGGTACTGTTTTGCATATAATTATTTCAACATCAAAACATATATAATTATGTCCTTAGATACATACACATACATACACATATGTTTTTGTAGTATAGAATTACAGCGATAGAGCTTTAAATAATGTAGTGAAAAAAACTTTAATTCTGATCCGTTACACAGGTCCTAAAAATAACATAACAGTAAGTTTATAGTGCTTCTCAAATCTGTGACTTACTGATAAGTATAGAAACAACAACACCTGAGTCATAACTCCGACGTGTGACTTGACCAAATTCACACTCTTTACTTAGATATGTACATTTTTAACATTTAAATTGAAACCATTGTTAATAGCACACTTTGGTGTCAAAATTATGAGATCAACATAACTTAGAAATAAGCGAATAATGAATTAATGCTTAATGAGAAAGGTATTGGTCTTTATATATGCTACCACTTCGCCCAAAAATAAATTAAGAAATATAGTTGGCACTTGCAAAACATTATTATCTCCTGTATCTCCCATATTTTATGGGAATTCCAGCTCCGAAAGCAAATACAGTGACTGACTCGATTATTATCCTTGAATTAATTTTTAAAAGCATTAGTTTTAATAAGAATATATTACGTAAACCAAAACTTGTTAATTTGACAAACATAATTCTTGTTCAAGCTACCTACGGATCTGTGTACATTTCTTTAAACCAATAAGAATGAATTGTTATTTTAATATTGATGAATTACTCAACTGTAAATGGTTGAATTTGTGAAATGCTATTGTTGTTTAAATTACCTACTTATATGCTTTTTGAGATTGACGCAGACTTATAACGCAAACGTATATTTTGCAGAATTGTTACGGAAACATTCATATTTCAAGCTAAATGTGATTTTAATAAGCATGTTTTTTGGAGCTCTTCTTCTATTACTGGTAACACTTCCAGTACGAAGACTAAGGATCAGGATTGTATGCTGCGCAGCGGTAAATAATTATCAGTAAAATTATGAATATATCTAGGCCTGGTCTCATACACTAAAAAAAGGACGGTCCATTGAAATGGAAAAAACACATTTGCGTAATAAAAAACGTACAAATCTTATTTTATATTTATATTCGTCATATTAATTATCTCACACCGATACTAAAAATAAAAAGTTGAAAACAAAAGTTCTGGAGATTTTTATAATATAGAAAGTTCGATTAAAAACACATTTATTGTAATTAAGTGGAATTTGTGACCTGATATAATTGCGTACGTTCCGGACCAGATAATGTCCAGATACCCAACCCACTTGACACCTTTGATACACAAGTAATGGACACCCTTTACTCACCGACGTTTTATGCAGTTTTTTTCCCCTAAATCGCTGAAATATTTGTATATAAATAATGGAGACCGAAATCAACATAAATGTCTTAGTTAACTCTTTCCGCTGCATTTGAATACCTATGTTATGGGTCTACGGCCATAATAACTATTTTACTTTAAGTGCGAGGATCGACTTTATACGTATTCTGACGTCTAAAGTCGATACCCGCGCTGAAAGAGTCAAGCAATCTTTCTGATGGCAACATAATCTGCTAATGTACTTCTTTGAAACGTGTAATTACCCGTTTACACAATTTCACTCGATTTTTAAATTATATGTACCATTTTTTATATTGAACGGTAAATATTATTATTATAATTATTTATGCATTATTGTTTCATATGTTCTCAAATTTCAGCTATTTGTATCTTCTAAAATGCATTTTCATCGAAATTGTTTTTTTAAATTTTATTTTACCACTTGCACACTGTTGCAAACGTGTTACAAATGTAAGGCTAAATTAAACTAGTTTTGATGCAGATGTCTAAAAAATGTTTTTTTGCAACGAATATTTTTCTTTACTTTTAAAACACTTATTTGCAACTAAATGTGCAAAGACACGGATCCGTTCACCCAGTGACCTGTAGTGTAGGTGGGGAAGTCGAAGTAGAATGAGCAGAGACAATTAGTTAAGTCAGTATTACTCAGGGATTGGTGTAACCTAGATTATCTGACTATAGAGAGGGCGAGGGTAAAGCTGGATATAAAAAAAGTTATGATATAAAAGAGATAAATTATAAGCAGATTGATTTATTGCAAATTTCAGTGACAATATGGTCCCCTGGAAGAATAATAAAAAAGAAACAAAACGTAACAAAAATATCAATAACAAAGATAATAATTTGCATGATCAGTTCACGCGAAATAAGTTGTCAAGGTGCATATTATTAATATTATTATTATAACTTTTTAGACAGCAACATTGCAGCACAAATGTTTATAATATGGCATGGTATGAGAGATCACGGTCTGTTTTGAGCACTATCAAATATATTGTCAAAGTCAGCTTGGAATGTTTTGATCTCATTATTACACTGAACGTGGTGTACACAGTGTCACAATATCCCACAGTCAGGAAATTATTCACTGCACTGAGATGTACCTCACCATATGCTATCACTTATCACTCTACAGTTGAAGCACTGTGAACGTCAGCAGTAAGATATGCTCAGCTACATCAAAACATGGACGATGAGAAGTACTGCATCTGATTATCTTGTGCCATCATTGTACTGTTGATCGCTGAAGGCATGCCGTAATGAGGTATAAACTGTGATGGCATGTTTGGCATGGCAGCAGGTGGGCTGGTTTTAACAGAAGCGGCCATGGCGATCTGGTGCATGGCAGCCTGTGGTGACGTCATCATCTGGCGCAGGTCGTTGTCTTGGACACTCCTTTTTTCCTTCATACGCCTGTTCTGGAACCATGTCTTCACTTGTCTGTCTGAAAGACTCAGCTTTCTGGCGAGCTGAGTTCTCTCTTCTGGTGACAGGTAGCGCTGCTGCTGGTAGCGGACTTCAAGCTGCTTAATCTGTTTGGGACCAAAGTTGTTTCTTCCCTTCCTCGATTTTCCACCGGCAGATGTCACACTTTCCGTATCTGTATAGCAATAAAATACGACTTATAGAAAGCATGCATAACATGATCAACATATAGAATCGTTTTAGTGTATAATACAGAAACACATAATTAGTTGTTATTCTTTCCCATTTTTACAGTGACCCTAGTTATATTTTACTTATTGTATGACTATTTGTTGCAATTTTCTGTGGCATACAATAGATAAACATTTGAGTGTTATGATCAAGATCTATTATTTATGTAAATAAAATCAAGAAAACCAAGCCCACTATGGTATATTCAACCGTGCTTACCTGATATACTTGATGTTTCTGAAGGAGAAGGTGAGACTGAAGTTGGTCTGAATCCTGGTGAAGTAGAAGGGGGTGGTAACCTGGTTAGATTGAAATGTGAGGTCCTGGTCCGTTTTCCAATCTGATGAACTAGGTTCTGATGTCTGACACTAGACACTGTGGTCTGCTTATCTGCACGAAAAGCTGGGTGAAGCGGGGTCTCAAGTCCTGACCCATTTCTGATATCCACTGGTGTAGCTTTGAGCAAGTTGTCAATCAAGAACATGTAGGAGTTCGTAGACATAGCAGGAAAGTCAGCCATTTTGTTCTGAAGATGTGTATAATCCAAAATAGTAAAGTATCCAAAATAGCAATGTCTCCAGAAGCTTGAAAGAAGGTTAACTGATTGCTTGATAAGTCAAGTTGAAGTGATTTGCCGACAGGGGTCAAGCAGCTATATACAAAATATTAAGTGGGGTGATAACCCCCACCCCGCTCTCTGATTGGTCGCTTGGTTTGGTGGGGGTCATATGGTATGACGTCATTAGGGTGACGGTGACGTCATCACTCGGTGCGAAGGTGTCGCCACCTGCCAGCGGATGCGTTGACAGTGGTCATCTGCTGGTCTGTAATTACAAGTTTCAAGATTACCACCTTGTTCAAAAATTAATAGTACTTAACCCTACGCTAAATCAGCTTCTCAGTTTAACAGAACCATTAACCTTCTGAATACCAGAGTGTGCATGTGATATAATATTGGTAGATTTGCTGCTTCACTTGAAAAAAAAACATTTCTAAAAATATAAAGATTTTTAATTGTAAAGAAAGGAAATTTTGGCCAATAAAGAAGTTTTTAACATGATCAAGTAACATATATTGCTAAATTCCCTGAGAAACAATTTCAGTAACATTTATTATAGGTATTTCTTTATTATTTTCCAACTAAAAATATACTTACTAAAAAACCATTAATCTTCTGAATACCAGAGCGTCCGTTATTATTACTTACGTGTGATATAATATTGGTGGATTTGCCGCTTTACTTGAAAAAAATTCTAAAAATATAAAGATTTTGCGATGTGAAGATGATAATGTCGGACAATAAAGAAGTTTTTATAATGATTGAGTAACATATATTGCTAAATTCCTAGAAGGTTTAAACAATTCCATAACATTTATTATTAAAAATATACTTACTAATAAGGTTCTTATGTGCCCACACAATATAATTCGGAACTTCGGAACCTGTTAAAATTATTGTTGGCATTCTTTATTCACCTATTTATTTAATTGCGACTCAAAGGTTCAACTCAGGCGATCAATGGGTTAATTGAACAGCTCTCACTAGATGGAGGGTGATGAGGAGGGAGGCTTGAGGGAGGTGTTTAACAAGGCTGTAAACAGCACGGACCTAATAACGTAATAACGTAATCCACGCTTTCAGGCTGTATTGCAGTGTCAACACTCGACGATACGGGATCTATCTCCCTTTTATCTATTGTTCACTGAAATTACAATTCTTCCAGGCGCCATTCTAACCCACCTACCAACTCCTAGACTGGGTAATTAGCTTTATTGCCTTGTGAAACGACCTCAAATAAATGAGAAATAATTACGCTTATATAAATATCTTTACAATATGGATTTAATTATGAAGAACATTTTGCTGAAGCCATGGTCTAATACTAAATTGCACAATAAAAAAAATGTTGTAAAAAACAGTATATAATTCCTGATTATATTTTGTAGATCTTCAACATGATCAAATTAAACATCATTCACTTTATCATATGCTAGCCTTCAAATTGATTCAAAGAAATGCATAATCCAGCTGAAAAAAAACTAATTAAACATATTTTTGTATATTCGCATTACAACAATTTTAATCATTCATATGCACCTGCAGCAAAAATAAGTACACGCTCGCGATATAAGCTTATATGTTATTTTATTCAAGTGAGAATATAACAGATAAAGAACTATTTGGACAATCATTTTAATACATACTATTTGAAAAGACGATTGCAACAACTTCAAATCAAAGGTAAACTCTATCCTTTAACATTGCTGTCCTTACTTTCGTACTGCTCATTGTTGTTCATCAGTTGACATAAATGTATTATTATGATTTATACATAAAAATGTCAATTTTGTGAGAATTTCCCCTAGATTAAAATTACTGATATAGAATTATCCACACCACTTTTTTATATAATTATTAACACATAAAGCGCAAAATTTATTAATTCACATTACCCATATTTTTGCAGATATAACTGTTTAAACGCTCATTTCAGTCCCAATGACAGTGAGTTGATTGGCCAATAAAATGGAGTAAAAACGTCGTAACAACTATAGTCGGGCTTAGCGATAAAAGGGTCAAACTACCCAGCAAACATGAGACTCTGGCTCGACGTTGGTTTACCGTTGGCCCAACGTCGTAGACGGTGGGCCAACGGTAAACCAACGTTGGGCCAACGTCTCATGTTTGCTGAGTAAGGTCAACTTTAAGTAGAAAAGTAGTTAATAAAAATAATATGGTGCAAGAAATTGTTTAATTAAATGACTGTAATGGCAACGTTAATGAGAAATTAATTGACTTGGTATTTGAAACGAATGTCACACATGAGTGAGGGTATCTATAGAGAGGAGAGGGTTAACTTATTATGTACCACTTTGTCCCCGTTTCATGTTTGAATGACATGTTCCCCCCTGTGTACCAGGAGGGTCAGCCGATTGCACAATCCATATGTGCCAGACATTGTGTCAATGCTTACACAGATTGCACTTACGCCCCCCCCCCCCCTCCCATAGTTTATTGATGACCTCCGTCCTAAGATGAAATGTAAAATAAACAGATCAAATGATTAATTATATGGTATGTTATTCCTCTGTGGCGTTCACAAGATCTCCCATTTAACTTAAATTACAGGATTGGATTGTTAAAAGCACTCAACTATTTCTAATGGCGCGTGTTCCTATTCGTTTCTTTTGAACTTTGTTTTATCGCCGACTATTATAATGTGCCTGTGTAATTGAACACTCATAAAAGTAATTACTATATACTTTTTCACGTTGGACTGCTTGTTTAAATTATCAAGGATCATGCATTTTGATTTGCCTATTAGAATAACTTAAATTTGATTGCACGTGTAATTAAGAACAGTTTATATGCGAGACTAGATATTTATGTACATTATAAGAAAATGGCGAAGATAACTAATCTATTGATATCATATAAACCTCACTGTAAAGATAGGGGTTTGATTTGTGCTATTGCATTATTTTAGAACATTTTTAATTATGCTAGTTATGGTTTCTTCTCTCATGTGTTATTATTTATTTGGTTGTTTGTTATATAATCAAGACATCACCATAAGCTTGTGTCAATGACAATTTATCTGACGAGATATTTAGAGATCAGAGATGTTATCTGTCACAGGATTAAGGTCAAAGGATTGTCCTGCTAAATACTTGGAACTCTCAGATATCCGAGATTGATATTTTTTAGTCATTTTGGAAGTATATATCAGATTATATGTTATTTCAATAAAATAATTATAGATGAGTTAAAAACCTATCACATTTGTACTGATGTTAGATAAGTAAAAGATACACGTAAAATGTAATAATAAGCTAAAAATAAGTGTCCAGCATGCATTGAAATAAAAATATATGTAATTATTTATCTATTTGTTTGTTTATTTCATGTAATTAAAAGCGGTCTGATATTTCACTAATTGCAGTAATACTCATCCTTTGTTTGAAATAAATAAACAAAATGTACAAGTTTTAATATTATTGTGAACACTAAATGTACAAGTTTTGATAAAATTGTGAACACTAAATGTACAAGTGTGGATATTATTGTGAGCACTACCCTTTTACTTAGATTTCTAGTTTTTACTAAAAATAATCGAGATTGAGTTTGAATTTCAGTTACACTGTCACTTAAATGGATCTGAAAACAAGAAGAAGACACCTCTGGTGCCCATACGATGCAGAAATAGAAAGATGCTTGATGGCTCATTATCATTATTATTAAATATACTAAAATGTGAAAATGTTATGAATTGCCATTAAAAACACAGCCTCAAAGTTGATGTGTTCCATAAAAAATGAATGTTGTAAATATTCTTCCTTTAACTACGTACATAACAACAAATTTAACTCTTCTTTACCTATCTATTGAATATTTCATTTAATTTTCTGCATCTATTTAGTTCACTTACACACCTTATATGTTCTCTCATTTTAGTATGGTAGTCGTTTTCGAAGTGATATATTTATTGGATTCAGATTATTTATCGCTTTTCTTTCTTACACTGGACTAATTTAACTAGTATTTAACCTTAAAGCGCTACATTAAAGAAATAACTTTTCACCCACTTGAAGTTGTGTCCCGCTACCGCGACACACAACTTCAAATTACTCATATTTGTTTAATTTGAGGCAAAACATTTGTACACAGCAGAATATCTGCTGGTATTAGAATAGGAGTCGAAAGCAAAGATGAGCATTAGCGGAATGAGTGGAGTACGTTACAGAGAGGAGTGAATTGTCAGAGCAGATTTTTCAAATCTATTTTTTATACTGGATAAAATGAGCTGTTCAAGAGTAGATTTTTAAAGGTAATTCAACATTTATCACTGTTCATATAAACACACCAATCGAGCAGGGTGTGTGATAGTCAGAGTACAGTATGATGATTTTAACAAAACTATCATAATTTTATCGTTCGGACTAGATTTTTTTCGTTAGATTTGTTACAATAATCATGCACAAAGTTTTCGTTGCAATGATAAATATAAAATTAATATTAGATCAACGTCCGGTATTTCCTGATCAATATATAATCCGATGCACAGTATTTTATGCAAATCATCTGTAATAGAGCGTTTGAGGTGATCAATGAAATGAATCGGGCTTTAGGCCACCTTTGTGCACACATAGGCTAAACTGGGCCAGGAGAACCTCCTGAGGATGGTGAGATGATTGAGATAACACTGTCCTCCAGACATAGGATTCGAAATTCGAGCCCTGGCGGGCTGAGGCCGAGCACGCTACCTCTCGGTCACGGAGGCTCCCCACAATACTGACTTTCACACGCGGATGGGGAAGAAACATTTTTTGTTTCTTTTAAGCCGCCGAGACCGGGAACCGAACCCCGAACTCTGGCGTGAAAGGCAGCGGTGCTAACCACTACCCTAGGGCCCCCGCCCTTGAGGTAGTCAAGGTATGACGCTTTGTGAATGCGAAGTGTTGAATTACCGACGCTAATTTGTCACTTAATTGTCACTTAATTGTTAAAATTGGATGTAGAGATCAATTATTTATCTTTTTCCCAACCACGCTAAATATACGTATTTGTGTTTAGGCCTATGTCAAAAAAAATGAAAAACATTCAGAAAACTTGCAGAATGACAATTACATGAATTCTCGTTCTGCAATATATATTTTGCAATCATCCACAATATATATATATGAGGGAAATACAATTATATTGCTCAACAGGGAATACCTTTATATATATTTATTATACATTTCTTAATTCCAATAAAATAGATTATCATGGTGACTAAACCGTCAAATACGGGTTTATTCATGTGGAATAATCGGCTTCCGTTGTTTTTGTCAACTAATTACGGTTTTAAGCGTCAATTCACACCTTTATTATGGTAGTTATATTGTTACAAGCCAAACAAATATATCCTGTCAGTCTGTGTAGTTGTCAGGTATCTATGATCTGATCACACTTCAGAAAACAAAAGAGACATTGATGCAAAACTTAATGCAAGTCCACAGTCTTTGATGTTATTTCAGCATTAACCCTTTAACCGCCGGTGCCGCATATATTCGGGTTTGCATTTTTTATTAGCACATTAATTACCACATTTTAAATATGGTAAAGATAAAATGTGGCATCAACCAGGAAGATTTGAAAAGAGTTGACCTCCAGTTTGGCAAATCTGAATAATTTTCACTCACTTGAAGTTGTGGATCGCGTCAGCTTTGTTTGGCCGACGGGCTGAGAAGATGTTCCCCCGTAAGCCGTTATTTTGAATAATTTAAATCTTCCCCATATTTTTTTCAATTTTAGATCAAACATTTGCTTATCTTGATGTTCAAAAACACATTTCGTTTCCAATTGATTTATTTTAACCTGTTGATAAAGCAGATTACGAACGATATTATTATTATTATTTATTCAACCTCCAAGCTGGAGACAGTATACATACATATCGGATTAGGTTACACATTAAAAACATACAAATGTAATACAAAAATATTACCAGTTGAAACATGATACATTTTAAACACAGAATAGTATAATATTTAATACTGATTAATATCTTGTAAGCAGACGTAAAAGTTTATGAGATACAGATTCTCTAGATTGGATTGTCGGGTCCGTCAATATATTGGCAAGGGACTCTTCAATGCCACAGGTTAAAAATATTTTTGGCGATTTATATACATTCGCATTAAGAGTGCATAGTAGCGGGGAAACACCAATTTTTAAAATTCTGCATAATAGGGTTTTGGGACATATTTTACCAGAGACAATGTATCTGGCCAAGAATGTGAGCATAGATCTCTCGAGGGAGAGTCAACCATAAAAATTCTGTTCCATAAACCACATACTGCTTAGTTGCGCTTACAGTGGCCACTTGGATCATGATCCAAACGTGTTATATATTCTGTGGAAAGGTGAATTTGAAGTGATTCTTACTCAACGTTTTCATTTTCTTTCTGTCAAAGAGTAATAACATTAGAATTTAAAACGTGAAAATTGTTATAAATAATTAAGTACTTATAATGTATTTGGTACAAAAATGCAATTTAAATTGTTTTAATTTGATTAAAATTGTGCATTTGTTGCATTCATTTTTTTCAAATAACTATTTTGACTTATTTAATGTCCTCCAATGCTATAATAGTAATCATAGTGATAAAATATAATTTCATTAAAATGTGAAAACTCCTGCAATTTTGATTGTAACAAAACGTTAAGGTTCTGACACAACATAGCAGCTTGTAGTTTTATCATATTTGTGAGTTTTGTGAGTGCAATCATCGCTAATGATTATCATAGCTGTGAGTTCTGTGAGTGGAATTATCGCTAGTGTTTCTCATTTCTGTGAGTTTTCTGAGTGCAATTATCGCTAATGATTATCATATCTTTGAGTTTTGCAATTGTCGCCAGTGTTTCTTTCTCACACGTGTGATGTTTTGAGTACAATGATAACATGCATTGTTTCTGATAGCTCATTTTCTGAGTGCAATTATTACTGTGTGAATTTTTTACAGAAATTTAAAAATAACAACATATTTTCACCAAGTGACAGTTATAATTCCGACCTGAGAATTCATCAGCTGTAGCGATTAGAATTTTTTTGTGCAATAATGATGAATTTTGAAAGCTATTTTCTGTATTTTTCCATGTCTTCTGAAAAATATTCCGGCGCTGAAAACGAATACAGTCACTGCTATAAATGTGTTTTGATTAATTTTAAAAACATTAATTTTGATTAAGGGCATTTTTGCATACGATTTTTAAATAACGAATTTAACTTATATAATGATCTCCAATGTTATAATAATAATCATAGCGATAAAATATGATTCAGTTCAAATGTAAAAAACCTGTATTTTAACACATCATAGTACCTTGTAATGTTCATCATGTCTGTCAGTTTTTTTAGTGCAATTATTGAACCAACGTCATAGGTTACTGCACGTGAACCAGAGAAGTCTGAGGTACATGTAAACATAATAATTATAAAACTATCCCTCACTCTAACTATGCAATCAACAGGTAATTACCGTACTATTACTAATTATAGAACGAGCTCTGTTAAGTGTTTGGCTTTAGGTTTGTATTGTATCATTTACTGTTTAGGTTAATTACCATATTATTTATTATAGCTCTTTCAATTGCACTCACTTTTGGGAAATCACTGGTATCCGTTCTAAAATGTATACAGCTGTACCCAACTCCACTTTCCCCAATCTGTAGTTGTGTAGTTTGTGGCAATAATGATGCAAACAATAGTAATAATTTTCATTTTTATGGAAATCAAAAAGTATATTTATAAGCTTAGTCCGAACATTCAATGTCAAAAGTATTTGTCCAATTGAAGCTATTACCAACATGGGACTAAAACAAAATACATAATTTGAGTGAAATACAAATATTCATTTTATTAAAGCGTCAGTCATGATGCCATACTACATAGTACCTGTCACCTGAATGGTACACTTTATTACTGTACACTAACAGGATGTGGTGCATGAACTCAATGACTCCTATGATAACATTATGTTATCTGGTGACGTCATCAAGCGTGAACTCGAGTGACCTTGACGTCATGACACCACAGGAGGTGTCGCCATCTGCCGTTGGATGTTTTGACATATTTACGTCCTCAGTTTGTCTGCATTTCTAATCCCGGTTTTATCCATGTCTGATCCTCCATGTCCTCTTACTATCGTTCGATTGAAAACCAAGAATTGTTGTGACGTCATAATCACCATTAGGGATTAAAGAAAAATCCGCAGATTAAGTTATATTCAATGCCAAACCTTTTATCTAAGATTTGTGATCTAAACTTGACTGTAAATATTTTGACACAACATTTCTGGCACATTTTGAAGTGAATCTCCTTTCTAAGTTGAAATAATAATTTTTATTAGGCCTAAACATTTATCATAAAAATGTAAAGGTCAAATAATGTATGCATGCTAGTTTATAAACAATAATACACATCTAAAACTTGCTTCAAGTAAGATAAACTCAAGATGTATAGAGCAGTTTGACGCTTTAAGCCGTCACAAACACCTTAATACACCTTCTGGATACATACTTGTGAACGGCCCAGATGTGGGGAAACGGCGTTTTCGATGTATTTGTAGAAAGAATGTTCAGTCCGTTATAGACAAACATATTAGATCTACTACACATGATTTCAAGACTAATAACAACAAAAGCTTATGTTGTATGTTTATGTTTCATTTCTCCATCTATGGAGGTGCAATAAATAAATAAATAAAATAATTTTACACTGTAAAACGTGAAGCCATATTGGCAGGCTTTTTTCCAAAACAAGCTTTCTGATTACAGGTTGACACAGTTTTAGCTTTTTACTTAATTTAATCTTTGATGTATATCAAAGGGTCAAGAATATCACTTCTAGCGATCCATTATAAAGGGGCAAGAGTATTGTTCTGTTTTACTATTGTTGTACCGCTTACAAATTTTCGTTATTTTTATATGCTAAAATCTTCACTGAAATTTGTTTTCCTATTTAAAACATGTCATAACTTTTCAAAATCCATTTAAGTGTTTACATAATCTATTTCATAATCCATTTAACTGTTTTAATTAGCTATATTTGATCATTCACGGTTTGATGTGACTGAGACTAATGATATGTAGTCTGAGGAAGATCACAGGTGGCCACTCATATCCGGAACAAATGATTAAATGGAAGCAATTGACATGATTAGGTCTTATTCACAGTTTGGGTTGGAATTTAAGGATGAGGGGGGGGGGGGGTGACAGTCTCAGTCTGGATCAAAGCTGACAGAAAAGAGACAAACACTATTTATAAAAATATTTTTTATTGTAAGTTTGTGATAGTATGTCCATCTGAAGATTTAATGAAAAGTAACAAGTAAAAAGTAACAACAAAATTAACAAGAATAACGATTTGCATGATCATGAATAAATAAGTCTGTAATGCCTTGTACTTATGGCAATAAAATATCTGTCAGTCTGTATGTGGTAATTGATATAACAGTAATTGTGAATATCAGCAATGTTGTAGCTGTATTGTCACACAACATGGTCACACAATTGGGCGAAGCAACAACAAAGCAGCAACAACCAAAACAATGATTATGTTTCATGTAATAAAACGATCGAAGATCACATGGTATTAAGTATATTAAGTATATTATTACTAATAATAATGTAGAGCAACTGAGCCTTATCAAATGCAATTGTGGCACAAATGTTTATAATATGGTATGATATGGAGTGGTTTCTCTATGGGAAGCACTATAATGTTAATAATGTTTTTTTCTTGTGCTACCTCACAACATGGTCATGGAGGGAGAGGAGAAGTTAGAGCACTGCATCTGTTGTGCCATTATTGTATTGTTGCCGTAATGAGGTACAAACTGTGATGGCAAGTTTGGCATGGCAGCAGGTGGGCTGGTTCTAACAGAAGCGGCCATGGCGACCTGGTGCATGGCAGCCTGTGGTGACGTCATCATCTGGCGCAGGTCGTTGTCTTTGACACTCCTCTTTTCCTTCATACGCCTGTTCTGGAACCATGTCTTCACTTGTCTGTCTGAAAGCCTCAGCTTTCTGGCGAACTGAGTTCTCTCTTCTGGTGACAGGTAGCGCTGCTGCTGGTACCGGATTTCAAGCTTTTCAATCTGTTTGGGACCAAAGTTGTTTCTTCCCTTTGTGGATTTTCTACCGACAGATGACATACTTTCTGTATCTGTAGATATAAAAGAAAAACATTATAGAAAAATACATGGCAGTTATAACATAAAATAATCGAAATAATGAAATGTCTATATAATTAATTTTTACGTTGCATCTTTTTATTTGTTCTCTTTTTAGGAGTTTACCAAGTGACATTTTATTTAATCTTCTACCGTATACAATGGATTTGATTGTAATAGTCAAATATATACTTTAATCAAATAGAAGAAACAATATCAAGACACTTTTTTTAGCTGTTTTTACCTGATATACTTGATGTTTCTGAAGGAGAAGGTGAGACTGAAGTTGGTCTGAATCTTGGTGAAGTAGAAGGGGGTGGTAACCTGGTTAGATTGACAGGTGAGGTCCTTGTCCGGTTCTGTGAGTGATTAGCTTGGACAATCTGGTGAACTGGGTTCTGATGTCTGACACTAGACACTGTGGTCTGCTGATCAGCACGAAAAGCTGGGTGAAAAGTGGTCTCATTCCTGATATCCACTGGTGTAGCTTTGAGCAAGTTGTCAATCAAGAACATGTAGGAGTTCTCAGACATAGCTGGAAAATCAGCCATTTTGTTTTTAAGAGTATCCGATATAATAAAGTATCCAAAATAGTAATAGATCCAGAATGTGAACCAATCACCTGTTTGCTTGAAAAGTCAAGGTGAAATGATTTGCCGACTGGGATCAAGCAGTTATATACAAAATATAAGGTGTTGTGATAACCCCCACCCCGCTCTGTGATTGGTCGCTTGGTGTTGTGGGGGTCATATTGTATTAAGTCATCATAGTGTGAGCACCGTAACGATGACGTCCTCACTCAAGGTGAAGGTGTCGCCACATGCCAGCGGGTGCTTTCACAGTGGTCATCTTCCTGGTCTGTAATTACAAGCTTTATAATTAGACCCTTTCATATCTATCGTCTAAGTGGGTTATATTAGTTCCTCTAATTTAATTTTTATAACATTTAATTACATGGAAATTACATTATCATATTAAGACAGAGCATGTTATTTCCAGCATTAAATACATTCTAATTAAACGTAAAGAAATAATGGTAAATAGCTATTACGTGTGTCAAAGTTAGTTCATTTTTGCAGGCCAAAAACAAAATATTGATTGACATTTTGTACTCTTTGTACCGGGGTTATTGTTTGATCAGTATGCGATTAAACTTCGCTGGGTATTAATGTTTCTATCATTAAAAATATTGTACATTCCAGTATGTGGATATATGATTAAAATATAATTTCAGCTATTTGTATTTAGTTATAATTTATGATGTTAACTATGACTATGACGCCGGAACCGAGAGGGTAATCATTGAGGTCGAATCATTGAAACCGAATTATTTGCAATAACCAAGAAGATCATATGGATAACCTCCTAACTATAACTACTTGAGTCACTGCTTTTTATTTGGCTGCTGTATTGACATCAAGTAAATGCTACTAGCTGAGATGTTTCTATAGTTATATTATAATTATATTATAATTTAATACATACTAATTTATTTAATCATCAATAAGTACGTTTGTGAGTATGTTTGTAATTAAGTGGCCTAACTATTATTTATTTTGTAACTCGTATTACGTGCTTATTATGCTAAATTTGGATCGTATTGGTTAAAATTAATATTTTCTGTTTTGCTACTTTGTTCAGTTGAGAGCCAAAGAGTTAAGTTGATAGGCTAAGGATTTGTGCGCCTCTGAGCTCGGTCCGCTGAGGATATAGGCGCTATATAGAAGTTTTATTGATTGATATTGATTGCTGTTCTTGGGTTCAATGGGTTAATTGAACAGCGTTCACTAGATTGACTGGAGGCTTGAGGGAGATCAAGGCTGTGAACAACACAGGCCTCCAGGTAATCGAAGCCTGCGTCCACGGCGGCCTATTTTGTACAAGTGTCAACATTCCTGGAAGGAGATCTTTAATCCATTGTTTCCTGAAATCACAATCCTTCCAGGCGCCATTCCAGCCAACCCACTAAGCCCCAGACTGATTAATCATCTGGCTTGCCGTGTGTGATAATACACAAAATGAGTGAATATTGCTTAACGTCGCTTTCATGCCAATATCGTGACTAAAGTAAGTCCGAAGTACCATAGACAACACTACTTCACTGCAGGCTTTCGTACTGTTTGGAACACTTTTGATGCACAACCTCGATGGCAAACATCCGACCTGTCCGGAGAAATACAACATAACCCGACCGAATTGAGGCCAGCCTTCGGATACATAAAACTATAGGGGTAAAAATATATTTATTACTAAGTTGATAAGTTCATTTAGTTTAAGCTGACATAACCATATCCTGGTACTGGTAAACTTATAAACACTCTTCAGTATAAATAATAACTTATTGTACATTTAGTATAATTATAATCCTTAGGAAATTATAAATACACTGTTAATTGTAAAAAATAAAATTAAGACAGCATTGTAACTGTAATGTCAAATGACAGTACGCTGATGTAGATGTACAATAAAATCTACATATCTATTCACCAGTAAATTTATTAATGGTAGATCTAAAATGTACATGAATCGATGCAGGAATTTTGCTTAGTATAAAAAAAATTGCATTAACATTATTCGTATTTGCAAATATATAAGAGATATTGTGCTGTTCAAAATTTAGCCTTGATTCTTACAGCGCGGGGATCGACTACAGGCGTCTAAAGTCTAAAAATATTTATGATGGCCGTAGATTCATAACATGTATTAACATGAAGCGGAAAGAGCTAACTAAGACTTAAATTAATGATGATTATAAATTGATAGAACCCTTTAGTCTCCAAGTATTTCAGCTCTTCAAGGGTTAAATTTAGGTTTTATGTATATTACATTAACAAAAACCTTAAATTCTATTTCTTCCAAATTTTTATTTGCACATAATTTTATTCAATAAATCTTCATTTTATTGATAACAACTTTATTGTCCATCAATTAATGTTTTGTTCCATTCATCAGTAAAGACTATATCAAATAAGAGCGGAAGTTAAAAAGTCATTGTGATATTAGTTTAAATTTGGAATGAAAGTTTGAATTTCACACATGATTGTGGGTATCTATAGAGAGGAGAAGGTTAACCTGTTATGTACCACTTTGTCCCCGTTTCATGTTTGTAATGACATGCTCTAAGAGCTGATTGCGCAATACATATGACCGGGATTGTTTCAATCTTGGGACCGACGTTCTAAATCATATCATTGATGATGACATGTGTGTGTGTGTGTGTAAAGGGGGAGGGGGTTATGTGGTACCAATTACATAAATTGCACTTATGATCGAATCTATTGTTCATTGAGCCATCAATTCTCCTTTGATAAAAATGCAAAATGAACACACGAATCATCGAGTAGGTCTAATTGTATCATATGTAAGACGTCTTAATTACGCATTATTATAGGATTGGATTAATATCATTCAACTGTTTCCGATCTCGCGTGTATATAGCAGATAGTAGCCAGTGATCAAAGTTCCGGAATAAACAGATAAAGACTGATATGTGTAGAGCGAGATTTTACTTACTTAGCTTGAATTGCAAAATCATTGTATCTTTCGTGTCGCTTAAAGTTCTTAATATATACTTTAATTTCATTTGTGATTCCTGTTTAACTGTAATCAAAATATCGCCGTAATATTTTATCAGCTGCAACATTTAGGGTTCAGAGATGACTTGATTAATTGCCATCTTCATAGTGGTAAGTCATAAAATATAAGGCTAATTATCTCATATCTATGACTTTCTATGAGCAATGTGAATTGTGCCTAGAAAGATATAACGAATAACAGATGTTAGCCAAGTGACAGGGTGATTTATTAATTTAGTAATTGCCATTGATGTTGACACAATATTCTAATACAAAATTGTGTAAAATATTTACACTGTGAATCAATGAATCAATGAATCAATGAATCAATGAATCAATGAATCAATGAATCAATGAATCAATGAATCAATGAATCAATGAATCAATGAATCAATGAATCAATAAATCAATGAATCAATGAATCAATGAATCAAATTATAATAGTATTTACATTCTTGACCTTTGGATAATAATATATATTAATATGGCCTAACAAATACGTTTTAAACATAGTACGGTAGTCTACGATAACAAACTATGTTACCATCATACAATTACTGAAAGCTCCTCCCGTTTTATAATTGGGTGCAGGTGTAAATGAGCGGTAAATGACCCGTTCTCCACGATTCTGCAGTGTTGCACCTTTGTTAAAATCCCTACACTGGCTCCCTGTTCAATTGAGAATAAAATACAAAATATGCACCCTCTCATATAAAGTAAAACATTCATGTCAGCCAGTATATGTACATAATCTGCTCAAGCCTTTAAACAGAACCCCTAATCTCCGCTCCTCAGATGATGATAAACTGGTTGTTCCCAGAGTGAGTTCAAGGATGGGTGAAAGGGCTTTTTCGGTTGCGGCCCCCCAGCTCTGGAATTGTATCCCTCTTGAGATTAAAAATAAAAATCAGCACAGTTATTTCGGAAGAAATTGAAGACTTTGTATTTCAGTCAAGCCTTTCCATCCTAAATCCTCTGTGTCCCTGCATGCTGGATCTACGAATTGGAACGTCAAGCGGACAATGATAATCGAGCCTGATTTGGATTTGCAGCGCCCCTGAGCTCGGGACACAGAGGATTTAGGCGCATTAGAAGTTTTTCATTTCATTTTCATTTCATATATGATGCTGTTTGAAGATGGTTAAATAAATACTGTCTTCAATGAATATCAGATTATTTGGATGTTGAATTAAAATTAAAAAATAATATTTGTGCGAAGATTATGCTGAATGGATAGATGGTGTTCTTCAGAATGTTAACCTCTAGGACTTAGAAGGTGCTGATGTAATTATGTGTTCATTCCTAACAAGGTGAGCAGATCATGCAGGACGACGTCACACTTCAAGCAGGTGTCAATGACCTGTAAATAATAGGTATGAAGTACTGGGTTCAACTTGTAATTACCAGGTGCGGAACGAAAGCCGATTATGTCAGGTGACTAAACACTCTGTTACACCGAGCTTTGGCAGTTAATGACGTAAGTCTGTGTTCACCCCTAAAAAGATAAAGGAGATCAACAAATGGACAATGTCACACTTCAAGTCATTGTTATTCTTAACAGATACACCTTATGATGTCCACCTCTTATTTCCTGTATAGGCCCTACGACATGTCATAATAATTGGATGGAGTTTAAATTGCTCAACAGAGCCACTCTAGTGTATTTTCCTCCCAACAAACATGAGATGTTGGGCCAATGTTAGATTATGGTTGAAACCAACACTGAAACAACATTGACTCAATGTCTCATGCTTGCTGGACGGCAGATTGGATTATGATCTACACGTGTTGGTGCTCAGACATTGATGTAAAATGTGATCATGTGCACCAAGTGACAGTTATAATCCCGACATGAGAATTCACCAGTTGTAGCGATTAATTTTTTTTGCAATATTGATGAACTTTAAAAGCTATTTTCTGTGTTTTTCGATGCCTTCTGAAAAATATTCAGGCGCTGGGAACGAATACAGTCACTGCTATAGATGTGCTTTGATTTATTTTAAAAACTTTTATTTTAATTAACAGCATTTTTGCATACGATTTTTTTAAATAGCGAATTTCATTTATTCAATGGTCTCCAATGTTATAATATATATCATAGCGATAATATATAATTTAATTCAAATGTGAAAACCCTGTATTTTGACACACCATAGCACCTTGTAATGTTTATCATATCTTTCAGTTTTTTTAGTCCAAATATTGAACCAACGTCATGGGCTACTACAACTCCACATGCACCACCACCACCAACACAGACCGCTTTTCGGATGGATAGTAATTTTATACGTTTTTAAACATGGGTTCAATTGAAAGTCAAATAAACAATATTGCCATAATATACATGCAGAAATTGACACAGAGTAGACTCCCTCACTCGGCACAGATAGAGTCCGCAAACTTAACACTGTGTATATCATTTCATTAGTGATTGGCTAGTTTGAATTTAATTAATGTATAATATGGTCCTGTTGGTAGTAGTTTTATTTTCTTGTGTTTGTTTTAATGTTTAACTATCAGTCTTTTTCGTGCGTAGTTGTTTGTTTTGTTTGTGTAATCTTAGAAGCCAATTATCTTGACATCACTCACTGGGAGGTCTGATGTACATGTAAACATACTAATTATAAAACTATCCCCCACTCTAACTATGCAATCAACAGGTAATTAACGTACTATTACTAATTATAGAACGAGCTCTGTTAATTGTTTGGCTTTAGGTTTATATTGTATCATTCACTGTACAGGCTAATTACCATATTATTTATTATATCCCTTTCAATTGCACTCACTTTTGTGGAATAAGTGGTATACAGCTGTACCCAACTCCACTTTCCCCAATCTGTAATTGTGTAGTTTGTGGCAATATTGATGCAAACAATAGTAATAATTTTCATTTTTATGGAAGTCAAAAAGTATATTCATAAGCTTAGTCCGAACTAACGTATTTGTCCAATTAAAGTTATCACCAACGTGGGACTAAAACAAAATACATAATTTGAGTGAAATACAAATATTACCTTTATTAATGCGTCAGTCATGCTGCCATACTACATAGTACCTGTCACCTGAAAGGTACACTTTATTACACTAACATGATGTGGTGTATGAACTCAGTGACTCCTATGATAACATTATGTTATCTGGTGACGTCATCATGCGTGAACTTGAGTGACCTTGACGTCATGACACCACAGGTGTCGCCATCTGCCGTTGGATGTTTTGACATATTTACGTCCTCAGTTTGTCTGCATGTCTAATTCTAGTCCTGGTTTTATCCATGTCTGATCTTCTTATTATCGTTTGATTGAGAACTAAGAATTGTAGAATTTTAGGGTTTGAAGTAAAATCCGCAGATTAAGATATATTCAATGCCAAACCTATTTATCTAAGATTTGTGATCTAAACTTAACGGTAAATAATATGACATAACATTTCTGGCACATTTTGAAGTGATTATAATTAATAAGTTGAAATAATTATTAATATTAGCTCTAAACATTTATCATAAAAATGTATAGGTCAAATAATGTTTGCATGCTAGCTTATAAACATTAGTGCACATCTAAAACTTGCTTCAATAAAATAAACTCAAAATGTACATAGCAGTTTCACGCTCTAAGCCTTCACAAACGCCTTAGTTGGCGAGTTTTATTAATAAAACAGAATCGATTTATTTGGTACTACCCTATAACTATAAAAAGTAATCTCTCAGTTATATCACTTCAACATATATGTTTTGTTTCTGGAAATATAGAAATAAGTATGTTAGACACTTTTTACATGGCAGTCTTGACATATTTCATGAGATACTGTGGATCTGGTAATATTCGTGAGGTTTTATTTTTTGCAAATTTTGCGAGGAGGACAAATTCGTGAATTAAAGAATCACGCGAAAATTGTAATAATAAGAGCGCTACTAGAAAAATGAAAATTTGCGAATTCTAATCTTCGTAAAAAGTGCCAAAATAAAAAATCGCGAAAATTTAAACACGCGGAAATTAACAGATCTACAGTATATTTCATGAGGCGTTAATCAGTTGCTCTATCGGTTTTCATCATTCATTTTAGAGCACTGCATTAGTTACACCAGAGACAGCCAATAAGCCAATGCGGGATTCGAACACGGTGTCTTTGCCTACTATGTTTTAGAAATGAGTAAAGATACATCACCACCTTTCACAACCCAATCTGATGCACTGCAGGTAGTACCGGTAGTCGTATGATATCAAATCACATTATTACAAATCCCACTACACATTTTAATTTGTCATGTTACTTATCCTAGATATTCTAAGAATAACAAAACCTAAAACATAGAAAAATTCTGATTTTGGAAGGAAATGTTATTGAAGGTTTAGTCACCTACTATGATGCGCCTTCTTTCCAGGTCTTGCAAATGCCAGATCGACCTCTTGCGGGTAATTGACACATACTTGTGAACGGCCCAGAAGTGGAACTGTATTCGAGTGCTATAAAGATCTAAAACGGCGTTTTCGATGTATTTGTAGAAATAACGTTCAGTCCGTTATAGACAAACATATTAGATCTACTACACATGATTTTAAGAGTAATAACATCAAAAGCTTATGTTGTATATGTATATTTCATTTTTCCATCTATGGAGATAAATAAATAAAATAATTTTACACTGTAAAACGTGAAGTCATATTGGCAGTCTCTCTTTCCAAAATAAGCTTTCTGATGTAGTCTGTTAACGTACTTTTTTGAAGCGTGTAATTACAGGTTGACACAATTTTAGCTTTTTACTTAATTTAATGTCATCTTTGATGTATATGAAAGGGTCAAGAATATTACTTCTTATGATCAATTTTAAAAGGCGCAAGAGTATAGTTATGTCTTAATATTGTGGGCGGGGGCCCTAGGGTAGTGGTTAGCACCGCTGCCTTTCACGCCAGAGTTCGGGGTTCGGTTCCCGCTCTCGGCTGTTTGAAAGAAACAAAAAATGTTTCTTCCCCATCCACGTGTGAAAGTTAGTATTGTGGGGAGCCGCCGTGACCAAAAGGTAGCATGCTCGGCCTCAAACCGTCAGGACTCGAATTTCGAATCCTGTGTCTGGAGGACAGTGTCATCTCAACATCCTCAGGAGGTTCTCCTGGTCCAGTTTAGCCTATATGTGCACAAAGGTGGCCTAAAGCCCGATTCATTTCATTTCATTTGTCTTACTATTGTTGTACTGTTTACAAATTATTGTCATTTTTATATACTAAAATCTTCACTGAAATTTGTTTTCCCATTTAAAACATGTCATAACTTTTCACAATCCATTTAAGTGTTTACATAATCTATTTCATATTACATTTAACTGTTTTAATAAGCTACATATGATCATCCACGGTTTGCTGTGACTGAGACTAACGATATGTAGTGTGAGGAAGATCACAAGAGGAAGGTGGCCACACAAATCCGGAGCAAATGATTGAATGGAAGCAATTAACATGATTAAATCTTATTCACAGTTTAGGGCTGGAATTTAAGAATGCGGAGAAGCTGACAGTCGTAGTCTGGATCAAAGCTGACAGAAAAGAGATAAACAATATTTATAAATATAATTTTATTGTAAGTTTGTGACAATATGTCCATCTGAAGATATAACAAAAAGTAACAAGTAAAAAGTAACAACAAAATCAACAAGAGTAAAGAATTGCATGATCATGAATATCTCTCTTTATAAGCACTATGAAAAGTTTGTACTTATGGCAATAAAATATCTGTCTGTATATCTGTGGTGATTAATATAATCTTGGTAATTGTGAATATCAGCAATGTTTTAGCTGTATTGGCACACAGCATGGTCACACAATAATAGTGCGAAGCAACAACAAAGCAAAAACAATCAAAACAATGATTATGCTTCATGAAATAAAACGAGCAAAGATCACAAGATATAAGAAAGTATATTATAACTAATACTGACTTAGAGCAACCAGCCTTATCAATTGCAATTGTAACACAAATGTTTATAATACGGCATGCTGTGGTGTAGTTTCTCTGTGGGAAGCACTATAATGGTAATAATGGTTTTTTTCTGTACTGCCTCACAACATGGTCAAGTTAGAGTACTGCATCTGTTGTGCCATCATTGTGTTGTTGATCACTGAAGGCATGCCATAATGAGGTACAAACTGTGATGGCAAGTTTGGCATGGCAGCAGGTGGGCTGGTTCTAACAGAAGCGGCAATGGCGATCTGGTGCATGGCAGCCTGTGGTGACGTCATCATCTGGCGCAGATCGTTGTCTTGGACACTCCTCTTCTCCTTCATACGCCTGTTCTGGAACCATGTCTTCACTTGTCTGTCTGAAAGCCTTAGCTTTCTGGCGAGCTGAGTTCTCTCTTCTGGTGACAGGTAGCGCTGCTGCTGGTAGCGGATTTCAAGCTGCTCAATCTGTTTGGGACTAAAGTTGTTTCTTCCCTTTCTGGATTTTCCACCGACAGATGGCACACTTTCCGTATCTGGAACAATAGAAGAAAAACAACTTAGAAAACAACGAATGGCAGTTATAACATTAAATATTCGAAATAAAGTAATATTTATATAATTAATTTTTTACGTTTCGTCTTTTTATTTTTTCTCTTTTTATGAGTTTACCAAGTGTCATTTTATTTAATCTTCTACCATATACAAAGGATTTGATTTTAATTGCCAAATATATACTTTAATCAAATGAAAGAAACAATATCAAGACAACATGTTTAGCTGTGCTTACCTGAAATGCTTGATGTTTCTGAAGGAGAAGGTGAGACTGAAGTTGGTCTGAATCCTGGTGAAGTAGAAGGGGGTGGTAACCTGATTAGATTGACAGGTGAGGTCCTTGTCTGGTTCTGTGAGTGATTAGTTTGGACAATCTGGTGAACTGGGTTCTGATTTCTGAGACTAGACACTGTGGTCTGCTGATCAGCACGAAAAGCTGGGTGAAACGGGGTCTCAAGTCCTGACCCATTTTTGATATCCACTGGTGCAGCTTTGAGCAAGTTGTGAATTAAGAACATGTAGGAGTTCTCAGACATAGCTTGAAAATCAGCCATTTTGTTCAAAAGAATATTCGATATAATAAAGTATCCAAAATAGTAATATATCCAAAATGTGAACCAATGACCTGATTGCTTGAAAAGTCAAGGTGAAATGATTTGCTGACAGGGGTCAAGCAGTTATATACACAATATTAAGTGTGGTGATAACCCCCACCCCGCTCTGTGATTAGTCGCTGGGTGTGGTGGGGGTCATATTGTATGATGTCATCATGGTGTGAGCTCCGGTAACGATGATGTCATCACTCAGGGTGAAGGTGTGGCCACATGCCAGCGGGTACTTTCACAGTGGTCATCTGCAGGTCTGTAATAACAAGATTAATAATTAGAGCCTTTCATATCTATCGTCCAAGTGGATTATATTATTTCCTCTAATTTACTTTTTATAACATTCAATTCCATGGAAATTGCATTATAATAGTAAGACGAAGCATGTTATCTACAGCATTATATACATTCTAATTAAACGCAAAGAAATAATGGTAAATAGCTATTACGTGTGTCAAAGTTAGTTCATTTTTGCAGGCCAAAAACAAAATATCGATTGACATTTTGTACTCTTTGTACCTTGGTTATTATTTGATCAGCATGCGATTAAACTTCGTTAGGTCTCAATGTTTCTATCATTAAAAAATATTGTACATTCCAGTATGTGGATTTATGATTAAAATATGACTTCAGCTAATTGTATTTAGTTATAATTTATGATGTTAACGTGGACCATGGCGCCGGGACCGAGAGGGTCATCATTGGAGGTCAAATCAGCGCCTTGCTCAGTAATTGTGGTAGCAGCTTCTCAGTGCACCATAACCTCCTGAAACCGAATTATTTGCAATAACCAAAAAGATCATATGGATAACCTCCTAACTATAACTACTTAAGTCACTGCTTTTTATTTGGCTGCTGTATTGACATTAAGTAAATGCTACTAGCTGAGATGTTTCTCTATATAATTATTATATTTCTCAATACATACTAATTTATTTATTTCACTTGAAAAGTACGTTTGTAATTAAGTGGCCTAACTATTATTTATTTTGTAACTCGTATTGTGTGCTTATTATGCTAAATTTGAATCGTATTGGTTAAAATTAATATTTTCTGTTTTGCTACTTTGTTCAGTTGCGAACCAAAGGATTAAGTTGATGGGCTAAGGATTTGTGCACCTCTGAGCTCGGTCCGCTGAGGATATAGGCGCTATAGAAGTTTTATTGATTGATATTGATTGCTTTTCTTGCGTTCAGTAGGTTAATTGTACCCGGTATGACTGGGCCGCCTAACTGCGCGAGGCCCAGTCATACTGACCACCATTTTGTTTCCACAGCCAGCTGTGTAAAAACGACACATGCGCCGCCTACCGAAAAACTCGGATGCCATGAAATTGATACGAATATTTCAAGTGCATACGAAAACTAGGCCATTTTCAGCAGGCGTAAACTTTTGATCAGATTAGAACTATTACATTTAAAAATGGAGGTCACTGTGTCAGAGCCTTGCGATGTTATCAGGGTAGGTTAATTGAACAGCGTTCAGTGATTGAATGGAGGCTTGAGGGAGATCAAGGCTGTGAACAACACATGCCTCAAATAAGGTAATCGACGCCTGCGTCCACGGCGGGCTATCATAATTTAGTACAAGTGTCAACATTCCTGGAAGGAGATCTTTAATCCATTGTTTCCTGCAATCACGATCCTCCCAAGCGCCATTCCAGCCAACACACTAAGCCCCAGACTGATTAATTATCATGCTTGCCGTGTGTGATTACTTCAAATACACAAAATGAGTGAATATTGCTTAACGTCGCTTTCATGCCAATATCGTGACAAAAGTAAGTCCGAAATACCATAAACAACACTACTTCACTCCAGGCTTGGTACATTTAATTTGAAACTATTTTGTTAAAATAATAATATGTATATTTGGATCTACAAAGCGATGCATTTCTAGGGTGTTTAACATATCTGTAACCTTGTAATTCCTATTACTGACCCTCTTACAACTCATTGATTCTGACCACACGTAAATCTGTTTGTTAATGCGTAAATCGGGCAACTTCATCAATCGTAATTTCAGCTTTAAAACACACTCCCATTGTCGATGTAGTGACATTTTCCAACCCATATCACCCTGAGCAGCCGCATTTGGCGCGTATTTACCAATACCCAGGAAGAATTTGCCTGCTTTATTTTGTAAATAGTACGGCAGTCTACGATAACATAATATACAAGGACGATGGGTGACGCAAGGCATCACATGGTAATAGTTGCACCCAAAATATTTTTTAAGTGCTGAAGGATTTTTTTAAGAGGCGATATTGTTTATTGAAGAAACATTTCAAGTGAAATTCAAGTTATAATGTCGAGTTCTGAGCAGTTAATATAAAAGGAAAAAATGATGATAGGTTAATTAGTCCGTTGATGTGTTGGAAGAAAAATTATCAAATTGATTGTACTGTTCAAAAAATGCAGAACACAATTCCCAATCTAATTTTGCTAGTAGGCGACTACTGTTGAGACGAATACAAAAAAGGTGTAAAATAAAATAGCCTGGAATGTGCACGAGTGGCCTCATATAATTTCGGGAACGGACATGAAAGGGTGTGAAACGAGTGGGACAAGGCATAATTTGGGTTTAGTATCTGTCAGTAATTGTGTCAATACTTATCCATTCCAAGTTTGGGTAATTATGATACGACTTGGAGAGCGGATGACTATCAAATTAAGAAAAAATATTATGTTTCGTGGTTTACAAAGATGGGATGGATTTGACAAATTTACATAGGGGGTATACTTTTTTGACCGAAAACACAATATTCCCAAAAATATGTTTTTGATCTGCTGGTAATATATAGATATATTGAGGTATCTAATTATGACAAATTATACATGATTATGCATTGCTAATAATTTGATGAAATGAAAATTATCGACAAAATTCAAAATGCTATAAATTTTGTGTTTTGTACAGCTTTGTTACCTGGTTACTCCTGGATCACATTTTTTCCACGGTCATTTCTTAAAATTCAAGCACTTTTTATCTAGAAAAACGACCAAATTATACATGTATCAGTGTATATAATTGGGTAGATTACATATCACTACTGCATAGTTAGTATAGTTTTTCTCATTAAGGTTGTGGTATGCCTCTTAGTTTCTACAAGATGCAATGAGGATCCTAAAAACTAACGCGGATATATTTAAAAAATATCTAGACAGGCTGTATTTTTTATTTCTATGATTTTTAGAAGAAAAGTGAAATTTAATGACTTTTGTAGGTTTTTCATGAGCATTCGAACACTATACATAGGCCCTCCCCAATCACATAGCAGTGAATAAATGACATAAAATAATGGAAAATCATTAAAAGTTGAGGGCTTATTACAGGCTATTATGGGTTACTTAGGTCATTTTCTTTCGATAATCAATTTTTTTGTAAAAAAATTAATTTAGCTCAATTTTGAACGGCAGATGATTTTGGATCAATTATACCTACTACAGGATTTGCATGTATTTTTAAGACTTTTGGGGCAAAAATTTAAGGGTGGGAAAGAAGAGGCGGGAGCAAAAATAATGTATGAAAAGAATGTTGTTGCATTGTATAGGTTGGCTGGAATGAATGGAAATATTGTCAGTATACAAATAATAACAGATTTTATATGGTGAAAAGATTTATTCAATATAAAATAGTGAAATATTATATAAGTTACATATAAATATATTTATTTCACTAACTACCTACTTTAAGGTTTAAAACAAAATGTATTTATAAAAATGACAAAAAAGAAATAAAATTTTCTTTGCAAAGCTGAAAAGCAGTATCTGCTTACTTGTAAAGTGATCAGATACTGCCTTTTGGCTTTGCATGTAGAAATGTAATGTTTATGCAGGGGTGAGAACTATGAACGAAAGAAACAAAAGTGCAATCATGGCTAATTTATTTAAAGGGACTGGCTCAGGCTAAAATCATAAAAAAATCGGTGATTTTATTTTGGCTTATTAATATGACTATATGATGTAAACATGTCCATAGACTAGAACTGGTAAATGCGCAGCACAAAAATAAATAAAAAAACTTTTGCAGTTCTAGTATATGGACATGTTTACATCATATAGTCATATTAATAAGCCAAAATAAAATCACCGATTTTTTAATGATTTTAGTCTGAGCCAGTCCCTTTAATATAAAATAGTGAAATAAAATGTAAAGGTACATATAATTTATTTCACCAACTACCTAGGCCTACTTTAAGGCTTAAAACAAAATGTATTTATAAAAATGACAAAATAAATCAAATCTACTCTGCAAAGCTAAAAGGCAGCATCTGCTTACTTGTAAAGTAATCAGATACTGCTTTTTGGCTTTGCATTGCAGAAATGTAAGCTTTACTTAAGGGTGAGAACTAAGAATGAAAGAAACAAAAGTGCAAATATGGCAAATTATTTGGATTGTCTAAGTAATTAAGTGACGGCTGGCATATGGTCACAAAATTATGAAACAAGAAACAAATAACAAGTTTAAAAAAATGATGAGTTAGATATCAATCTAAACCAACAAAAACATACTAACCATTTAACTAAATAACGCATTTGATGCTTGATACCAACAAAAAATTATAAAACTTAAAATAAATAAAGAGCTAAATAATGACAAGTTAGATACAAAACTACAATAACAAAAAATGACCATAATATAAGTGAAATAGAAAGGTTATAAATAATGACTATTCAATGATGTTTCAGAGCAATTGACATTTATCGGAAGGCCTTAGCAATCTGGGCCGCCTAAAGGCTAGACTATTTATAGACTATAGGTAGTCACATAGGGCCTAGCCCAAGACTTGGGCCTACAGGATTTTTTAAATTTTCCAATTTTAGTCCCACATCAAGATTTAAAAATCCTATAGCTACAGTCTTAATACGAGGTTTTAAACAACTAATATAGCTACTAAAGAAATAATTCTACTATGATTGTTAAGGCCCAACTGCACTTAAAATTTCCTTGGTTCACTAGCGATTTTAAGTGCATGCACCTAAAACACAAATTTTAAGGGCACTTAAAAATAAAATGCACCTACTCGGTTTAAATGCACGAATTTTTTTAGTGCACTTGAGCACCTGAAAACAGCTTTGACAGCTGGTCCTGTAGATAGGCTTAATATCACTAATATTGAGGTCCGAGTTTGCTGAGGGGCGAGTTGACCCGGATCCCACGCATTCACGTCTCAGGCTGTCAGTATCACTTTCGGGAATAGGCCTGTGGTTTGTGACTGTCACTGTACTCTAAAAATCTAAACTGTGACTAACTACTACTCCTATTCTGAATAACCCACACGGTGTGAGCGTGCCCCAGTATTCGAACATGCCATGTTCTCCCCTACTAGTAGGCCTACTCCTAGCCTTGCGGGATTTAATTATCAACGCTTACGAAATTCCCAAATAATTTATAATAATGTCTCACGCAATTTATTGGAGTAATCGACATTTGTCGAAAGCACCTGAAACCAGCTTAGACAGCTGGTCCTGTAGATATGTTGTTTAATATCACTAATATTAAGGTCCGAGTTGGCTGAGGGACGAGTTGACCCGGCGGATCCCACGCATTTACATCTCAGGCTGTCAGTATCACTTGTGGCTTGTGCCTGTAGTCTAAAAATCTAAACTGTGACTAACTACCACTCCTATTCTGAATTACCCACACGGTGTGAGCATGCTCCAGTATTCAAACATGCCCCGGCCGCGACAATAATAAGGTCCGAGTTGGCTGGGGTGCGAGTTGACCCGAATCCCACACATTCACGTCTCAGGCTGTCACTGTCAGGAATAGGTGGTTTGTGAATGTAGTTCAAAAATCTGAACTGAGATTAATTACAGCTACTAGTACTACTATTAGGCCTAGCCCTACAGGATTTAATTACTAATGCCTTCGAAATTTCAAATAATCTATAATAAGATCTCGCACAAATAATTACTTGAAATGTAAACTACATCATCGCCAACCTTAACTGAATGACAGGCAGTTTGCCCTGGTCCTGAAGATTTTTTACTATCCCTAAAAGGTCGAGTTGGCTGTGCCTGTGGTGCGAGTTGACCCGGATCCCAGGTACGTCTTGTCACTTTCGGGAATAGACCTTTGGTTGGTGACTGTAGTCTAAAAATCTAAACGGAGACTAGCTACTACTAGTTGTAGGCCTACTACTACTATATAGGCCTAGCGTTACGAGATTCAATTACCAATGTTTACGAAATTCTTAAATAATTATAATAAGGTCTCACGCAATTAATTAGTCTACTTAAAATCTGAGCGAGATTGGAAATACCATGATAGGCTCATGAGCATGATGTTTCAGAGCATTCGACATTCATTGGAAGGCCCGGGCAGCCCGTCTACAGGGATAGCTTTTTTTGTAAACTCTACCACAGTCTGGCCCGGAATGCACTGCGCACCACTTCCTGTCAACCTAATGAGCCGCTCAGAGATAGCGAATACAGTATCGTCGCGCCCTGGAGGGGCGCGACAATTACCATCATACAATTACTGAAAGCTCCTCAGGTTCTATAATAATTGGGTGCAGGTGTAAATGTGCGGTATATGATGTTGATTGAAGATGGTTCAATAAATACTGTCTTCAATAAAAATTAGATTTTTTGGATATTGAATTAAAATTAAAAAATATGATTTGTGCAAAGATTAAGTTGATTGGATAGATAGTGTTCTTCAGAATGTTAATCACTATGATTTAGAAGGTGCTGATGTCATTATGTGTTCATTCCTAAGAAGGTGAGCAGATAATGCAGGACGACGTCACACTTCAAGCAGGTTACCTGGTGTCATGCAATGACCTGTAAATAATAGGTGTGAAGTGCTGGGTTCACCTTGTAATTACCAGGTCCGGGACAAAAGCCGATTATGTCCGGTGACTAACCACTCTGTTACACCGAGCTGTGGCAGTTGATGACGTAAGATGGTGTTCACCCCTAAAAAAGATAAAGCAGATCCAGAAATGAACAATGTCACACTTCAAGTCATTGTTATTCTTACCAGATACACCTTTTAGCTGACCTGTGATGTCTACCTCCTATTTCCTGTATACGACATGTCATAATAATTGCATAGCGTTCAAATTGCTCAACAGAGCAGCTCTAGTGTATTTCCTCCCAGCAAATTCTAGTGTATTTACCTCCCAACAAACGTATTATGTTGGGCCAATGTTGGCTTATGGTTGAAACCAACACTGAAACAACAATGACTCAATGTCTTATGCTTGCTGGACGGCAGATTGGATCATGATCTAAACGTGTTGGCTGTTGAGCGCGTCCTCATAATGTTACGTCATTGGTACTCAGACATAAATTAAACTGCATATTCTTAATAGATGATTCTTATTCTACGTTTTTATTTTGTTTCTGTTACAGAGTAATAACATTATAATTTAAAACATCAAAAATAACACGCTTGTTTTAAATAATTAGGTATTTGGCTGTTGCAAAAATAAAATATCTATTGTTTATATTTAATTAAAATTGTATAATTTTGCATACGATTTTTTAAACAAGTAAATTTCAGTTATTTATTGTCTCCCAATGTTTTAATAGACATTTATGTAAAATGTGATTGTTATTCTACGTTTTCATTTTCTTTCTGTCACAGAGTAATAACATTAAAATTTAAAACGTAAAAATTGTTTTAAATAATTAGGTATGTAACTATAATGTATTTGTTGCAAAAAATTGACTTATTTAGTGTTCTCCAATGTTATGATACTAATCTTGGCGATACAATATTATTTAATTCAAATGTAAAAACCCCTGCAATTTTGATTCTTACAAAACGTTAAGGTTCTAAACAACATAGCAGTTATTAGTGTTTCTCATATCTGTGAGTTTTGTGAGTGAAATTCTAGCCAGTGTTTCTCATACGTGTGATGTTTTGAGTGCAATCATGACATGCACTGTTTCTCATATTTGTGAGTGTTCTGAGTGCAATAGCTCTGTGAAATGCTCACAGAAATTAAAAAATAACAACACATTTGCACCGAGTGACAGTTATAATTCCGATTTGAGAATTCATCAGCTGTAGCGATTAGAATATTTTTGTTGCAATATTGATGAATTTTTAAAGCTATTTTCTTTTTTTTCCATGTCTTTTGAAAAATATTCACTGCTATAAATGTGTTTTGATTAATTTTAAAAACTTTTATTTTGATTAGGAACATTTTTGCATACGATTTTTTCAAGTAACGAATTTTACTTATTTAATGGTCTCCAATGTTATAATAGTCATCATAGCGATAAAATATCATTTAATTTAAATGTAAAGACCCCGCATTTTGACACAACATGTTTATCATATCTGTCAGTTTTTTAGTGCAATTATTGAACCAACGTCATCAGGTCATGGGCTACTACCACACCACGTGTACCCCCCCCCCCCACCCCCACAGGCCGTTTTTCTGATGGATAATAATTATATATTTTTTCAAACATGGGTTCAAAAATTATTGAAAGTCAAACAAACAATATTGCCATAATATACACGCAGAAATTGACACAGAGCAGACTTCCCTCACTCGGCACAGATAGAGCCCACAAGCTTAACACTTGTGTATATCATTTCTTCAGTAATTGGCTAGTTTGCATTCAATTATTGTATAATATGGTCCTGTTGATTGTAGTTTTATTTTCTTGTGCTTGTGTTAATGTTTAACTATCAGTCGTTTTCGTGCGTAGTTGTTTGTTTTGTTTATGTAATCTAGGTCAATTATTTTGACATCACTCACTGGGAGCTAGATCTGATGTACATGTAAACAAAATAATTATAAAACTATCCCTCATTCTAAATATGCAATCAACAGGTAATTAACGTACTATTCAATTGTAAAACGAGCTCTGATAATTGTTTGGCTTTAGGTTTGTATTGTATCATTCACCGTACAGACTAATTACCGTATTATATATAGCTGAAAAATTGTGTGTCCGTACTAAATGACAAACAGCCGTGCACAATTCATCCTTCCCAAATCTGTAGTTGTCTTATTTGTGGCATTTCCGATGCAAGCAATCGCGATAATTCATTTTGGTGGAGGTCAAAAAGTATATTTATAAGCTTAATTAAAAAATTCAATGTAAAACGTAATTGTCCAATTAAAGTGAAATACAAATATTCATTTTATTAAAGCGTCAGTCATGATGCCATACTACATAGTACCTGTCACCTGAAAGGTACACTTTATTACACTAACATGATGTTGTGTATGAACTCAATGACTCCTATGATAACATTTTGTTATCTGGTGACGTCATCATGAGTGAGCTTGAGTTAATTTAATTTGATATTTGATGTATATCAAAGGGTCAAGAATATCACTTATAATTATCATTTGTTAAAGGACAAGAATATAACTTCATTTTGTTTTGCTATTGCTGTACTGTTTACAAATTTGTGTCCTTTTTATCTTCTATTTTTTTCCTATTTAAAACAGGAAAGCTAATATATTACATGAAAATATGTTTTAATTAATTTAAAACGACACAAATCAGTCCAAAATTATAATTTTTATTTGGCACCTTGATATTTTTATTTTGTGTTGCGCGTTTACCAGTTAAACGAGAAATGAGTACGAGATTTAATTTCGGACATGCATGTCCAAAATAAGAAATGCGAGAATAACTTTACAAATAGGGCTTTCGGCACATATGCTACGTTGCCACAGCAAACCAAAATTTAAAAACCGTCCACAATTCTAGTCCATCTACATGTTATAGGCATATCAAGAAGCGAAAATACAATTTTGGCTTTTGAATGATTTTTGGCCTGACCATGCCGCTTTGATTAATTTACAAACTAATTTAGTACTTTTCCTTCATACGCCTGTTCTGGAACCATGTCTTCACTTGTCTGTCTGAAAGCCTCAGCTTTCTGGCGAGCTGAGTTCTCTCTTCTGGTGACAGGTAGCGCTGCTGCTGGTAGCGGACTTCAAGTTGCTCAATCTGTTTAGGACCAAAGTTGTTTCTTCCCTTTCTGGATTTTCCACATGCAGATGACATACTTTCTGTATCTGTAAAAAATAAAAGAAAAACATTATAGAAAACAACAAATGGCAGTTATAACATAACATAACATAACATAATGAAAATAAAGAATTGTTGATATATATTCAATTTTTATTACTTTTAGGGGTAAACCAAGCGACGTTTTATGCATTGTCTTCTATCGTATACAATGGATTTGGGAGTAATAACCTATTTAAAACAGGAAAGCTAATATATTACATGAAAATATGTTTTAATTAATTTAAAACGACACAAATCAGTCCAAAATTATAATTTTTATTTGGCACCTTGATATTTTTATTTTGTGTTGCGCGTTTACCAGTTAAACGAGAAATGAGTACGAGATTTAATTTCTGACATGCATGTCCAAAATAAGAAATGCGAGAATAACTTTACAAATAGGGCTTTCGGCACATATGCTACGTTGCCACAGCAAACCAAAATTTAAAAACCGTCCACAATTCTAGTCCATCTACATGTTATAGGCATATCAAGAAGCGAAAATACAATTTTGGCTTTTGAATGATTTTTGGCCTGACCATGCCGCTTTGATTAATTTACAAACTAATTTAGTACCTTTCATAATCCATGTTTACATAATCCATTTCATAATCTATTTAACTGTTTTAATGAGCTCCATATGATCATTGATTTCACGGCTCGATGTGACTGATTTCGACCAATCATATGTAGTGTGAGGAAGATCGCAAGTGGCCACTTAAATCCGGAGCAAATGATTGAATGGAAGCAATTAACATGTCTTATTCGCAGTTTAAGTTTAAATTTAACAATGCGGAGGGGGGGGGGGGCAGTCGTAGTCTGGATCAAAGTTGACAGAAAAGAGACAAACAATATTGATAAGATATTTTTATTGTAAGTTTGCGACAATATGTCCATCTGAAAATATAACAAAAAGCAACAAGTAAAAAGTAACAACAAAATCAACAAGAGTAATGAATCGCATGATCATAAATATCCCTCTTTTTAATGATAAATAACATCAATAGTTGTGAATATCATTAGTGTTTTGGCTGTATTGCCACACAACATGGTCATACAATTGGGCGAAGCAGCAACACAGCAACAACAATCAAAGCACAAGGTATTACAAAGTATATTATAACTAACACAAACGTAGAGAAACCAGCCTTATCAATTGCAATTGTAATTATTTATAATACTGAATGATATGGAGTAGTTTCTCTCTGGGAAGCACTATAATGGTAATAATGTTTTTTTTTCTGTTCTGTCTCACAACATGGTCATGGAGGGTGAGAAGTTAGTACTGCATCTGTTGAGCCATCATTGTGCTGTTGATCACTGAAGGCATGCCGTAATGAGGTACAAACTGTGATGGCATGTTTGGCATGGCAGCAGGTGGGCTGGTTCTAACAGAAGCGGCCATGGCGATCTGGTGCATGGCAGCCTGTGGTGACGTCATCATCTGGCGCAGGTCGTTGTCTTGGACACTCCTCTTTTCCTTCATACGCCTGTTCTGGAACCATGTCTTCACTTGTCTGTCTGAAAGCCTCAGCTTTCTGGCGAGCTGAGTTCTCTCTTCTGGTGACAGGTAGCGCTGCTGCTGGTAGCGGACTTCAAGTTGCTCAATCTGTTTGGGACCAAAGTTGTTTCTTCCCTTTCTGGATTTTCCACATGCAGATGACATACTTTCTGTATCTGTAAAAAATAAAAGAAAAACATTATAGAAAACAACAAATGGCAGTTATAACATAACATAACATAACATAATGAAAATAAAGAATTGTTGATATATATTCAATTTTTATTACTTTTAGGGGTAAACCAAGCGACGTTTTATGCATTGTCTTCTATCGTATACAATGGATTTGGGAGTAATAACCAAGTCTATATTATAATCAAATAAAAAAAAATCAAGAGGAATAGTAACTGTGCTCACCTGAAATACTTGATGTTTCTGAAGGAGAAGGTGAGACAGAAGTTGGTCTGAATCCTGGTGAAGTTGAATGGGGTGGTAACCTGGTTAGATTGACAGGTGAGGTCCTTGTCCGGTTCTGTGAGTGATTAGCTTGGACAATCTGGTGAACTGGGTTCTGATGTCTGACACAAGACACTATGGTCTTCTGATCAGAACGAAAAGCTGGGTGAAACGGGGTCTCAAGTCCTGACCCAGCTCTGATATCCACTGGTGCAGCTTTGAGCAAGTTGTCAATCAAGAACATGTAGGAGTTCTTAGACATAGCTGGAAAATCAGCCATTTTATTATGAAGATGTGTATAATCCAAAATAGTAAAGTATCCAAAATAGTAATGTATCCAAAGATGAGCTGATTGCTTGAGAAATCAAGGTGAAATGATTTGTCGACAGGGGTCAAGCAGCTATATACAAAATAATAAGTGGGGGTGATAACCCCCACCCCGCTTTGAGACCAATTAAAGCCCCTCTCTGATTAGCTGCTGGTGTGTGGGGACTACAGTATATGACATCATAATAATATAAGCGGCGGTGACGATGACGTCATGACTTAATGTGAAGGTGTCGCCACCTGCCAGCGGGTGCTTTCACAGTGGTCATCTGCTGGTATGCAATTACAAGCTTAAAAATTAGACCCTTTCACATCTGTCGTCTAAGTAGATTATATTATTTCCTCAAATTTATTTAATTTAAGATATTTGCATTTAGTTTTTTGATGTTAACGCAGACCATGGCGCCGGGACCGAGAGGGTCATCATTGGAGGTCAAATCAGCGCTTTGCTCATTAACTGTGGTAGCACCTTCTCAGTTTACCATAACCTTCCGGGACCAGATTATTCGCTATGACCAAAGAGGTTATATTGTTAACCTCCTTGCTATAACTACTTTAAGTCACTCCTTTTAATTTGCTGTATTGCAGTATTGACATAAATGCTACTAGCTGAGATGTTTCTATAATTATATTTCTCGATACATACAAATTTATTTATTTCACCCAATAACTACGTTTGTAATTAAGTGGCCCAACTACTATTTATTTTGTAACTCGTATTATGTGCTTATTAAGCTAATAATGGTCTTATTGGTTAAAATTAATATTTGCTGATTTGCTACTTTGTTCAATTGCAAGCCAAAGGGTTAAGTTGATAGGCTGTTCTGGCGTTCAATGGGTTAATTGAACAGCGTTCACTAGATTGAATGGAGGCTTGCGGGAGATCAAGACTGTGAACAACACAGGCGTCAAATAAGGTAATCGACGCCTGCGTCCACGGCGGGCTATTTTCACGTGTGTCAACATTCCTGGAGGGAGATTTTTAATCCATTGATTCCTGAAATCACAATTCTTCCTGGCGCCATATCAAATAAAAGCGGAAGTTAAAAGTCGTTGTGATATCAAGTTAACTTTGGAGTAAACGTTTGAATTTCACACGTGATTGTGGGTATCTATAGATAGGAGAAGGTTAACTTGTTATGTACCACTTTGTCCCCGTTTTATGTTTGTAATGACATGCTCTGAGAGCTGGTTGCACAATAAATTTGACCTGGATTGTTTCAATCTTGGGGCCGACGTCTAAACAACAGCATTGATGATGACATGTGTGTGTGTGTGTGTGTGTGTGTGAAGGGGGAGGGGGTGGGGTGGTACCAATTACATAGATTGCACTTATGATCGAATCTATTGTTCATTTAGCCATCAATTCTCCTGTGATAAAAATGCAAAATGAACACACGAATAATCAAGTAGGTCTAATTGTATCATATGTAAGACGTTTCAATTACGCGTAATTATAGGATTGGATTAATATCATTCAACTGTTTCCGATCTCGCGTGTCACTTTGATCACTGGCTATTATATAACGCTGATGTTTAATGACCATTAATTAAAAAAAAAATTGGGGGGCTCTGAAAGGGTCCGTTTTGTGAGACACTCGAGGCAGTGGGCTCTCTATCATAGCACTGCAGGAGGTGGAGACTGGTCTTATGCAATGAGCTCTTTATCATTACATTGCTAGCTTGGGTGATGGCATGGCGGACGCGGATGGCTGGCTAACGATGACGGTTCAATGATGGTGGCTTCAAACACACTGCTCAGAAAGCAGAGCACATCTCAAAAGGGTCAGTCCTTGCCCTTACTCTGGTGGCTGGTCGCTCAAACGGCTGTTTCTTTATGGTTCAGCAGCCCTGCCCTGGTTCCTTGTCTCCTGGACTTCTTGCCAATGCTTGTACAATCACCTACGTCACCAGGTGAAAAGAGAGAGGCACTATAATGGTTTATACCAGAACTAGTGCATAATCTCGCGTTAGCCCTCGTTGTGCGCGCTCCTAGCAACCATTAATTTAATAACAATAGAATTAATTATTTTATGTATAGAGAGTAATCCCGTTGAGCCTTTTCTGTGGTAACTTGCATCACAGTATATTCATACATTTGCGAGATTTACTCCTTAAAATGTCAATATATTCATGGGAAGAAAGATGAAAGTTACATAGATACTTTAACTCAAGATGTATATATATTTTCCCGGATATATTAGAAATATTAAAATGTTATTCCGGTAAAATAATTATACAAAAATTATACAATTATAAACAGATAAAGACTGATATGTGTAGAGCGAGTTTTTTTTTATTTAGCTGGAATTGCAAAATCGCCTACCCATTTACCAAATTTGAAAACAAAATTATTGTAGCATTCGTGTCACCTAAAGTTTTAAATTTATGCTTGTCATTTGTGATTCCTGTTTAACTCTAATCAAATTATCGCCGTAAAATTTTATCAGCTACAATATTGAGGGTTCAGAGATGTTAGCGGGACTTGATTAATTGCCATTTTCATAGTGTTACATGTAAGTCATAGTCCTATATAATTGGATGCAGGTGTAAATGTGCAGTATATGATGTTGATTGAAGATGCTTAAATAAATACTGTTTTCAATAAAAATTAGATTATTTGGAAGATTAATTAAAATAAACTGAATGGATAGATGGTGTTCTCCAGAATGTTAACCTCTAGAATTTAAAAGGTGCTGATATAATTCTGTGCTCATTCCTAAAAAGGTGAGCAGATCATGCAGGACGCCGTCACACTTCAAGCAGGTTGTCAATGACCTGTAAATAATAGGTGTGAAGTGCTGGGTTCATCTTGTAATTACCAGGATCCGTAACAAAAGCAGATTATGTCAGGTGACTAAACACTCTGTTACACCGAGCTGTGGAAGTTGATGACGTAATTCTGTGTTCACCCCTAAGAAGATAAAGCAGATCAACAAATGGACGATGTCACACTTCAAGTCATTATTATTCTTAACAGATACACCTTCTGACCTGTGATGTCCACCTCCTATTTCCTGTGTAGGACCTAAGACATGTCATAATAATTGTATAACGTTTAAATTCATCAACAGCTAGAGCAGCTCCAGTGTATTTTCACATTTATTATTATCGAGATTTAAACATTTTCAGCGCATTTGAACCGAAATGATCACGTCGATAAGAAGTCAATATTTCAGAAAAAATTATTCTGATTCCACAACGCTTTGACTTTTGTGCGCACTAAAAATATGTTTTTGTATATTTTTATGTTTTATTATCAATTCAAATATTTTTAATGTTCACGTGTGATAATTTTATAAGTTTTGACGCTTTTCAGAGTGCTTTTTGCTACAATTTATAATAAAACTTAATTTTTTTATCCCTGGTTTTGCCGAGAAAAACATATACTAGTATTATGTTTATTATCTTTTACACTTATTTTACTTTTAAAATTAACTACCATGTACATGTATATACATTTTATCCTGGATGTCAAACTTAGTTAGTGTGCTGGTCACCTGTATTTGACACAATGTACTCAAATTTATTAAAAAATTGCATATTTGTACAATTGTTGTATATATTTGTGAATATAAAGCCTAATCAAAACTGATCTTTAAAACAAAAAAAATATGAAGGTTAAGTCAAATAAAAAAAAGTAGAAGCATTCAAAAATAGGGCAGCGTACCTGAAAAAATACAAACAGGCAAGTTCAATAAACTCCAAAACATGTTTGTACCTGAATGAATTTACATTAACCCTTATCCTGCTAAGGTAATTTACTTACATTTTCAACCGCTCATGTGGTTGAACATTACTCCTATTTTTTTATTTTCTTTGAGACCAGACATTAACAGATCTTGATGTTTAAAAAGCAATTTGATTTCCACTAAAAGTGATTTATTCTGCTAATAAAACAAATTAAAAACACTATAGTCGTGATTAGCAGGCAAAGGGTTCAAAAGATTAGTCCTTAAATAATATAACTAAATTGAAGAATTAAACTTTTATATTAAGTTTCTCAGCCACCTGAAGTTGTGAACTTCAAGTGGTGAAAATTACTCATATTTGTTTAGTTTGACACTAAACATTGACACTAAACATTTGCAAATCATGTTTAATACATACTGTACATCTGGTATTATCGCGTGTTTAAATTTTCGCAAATTTTTTTTTGACTTTTCACGAAGTTTAGAGTTCGCGAATTTTCTTTTTTGTTAGTAGCGCTATCATAATTGCGATTCTTCAATTCGCCGACCATACTCATGTTCAGCTTAGGGTTAAAAAGCAGGTATACAGACACGGAGGAAATACCTGGGCAAGAGAGTAGCCGCAGTGGCTGAAACAGGTTTCAGTCACAGATTGACCCCGTACAAGATCGTGGGACATTTCGTTGTACAGTCATTTCTAAGACTTCCCCTCAAATAATCAGGTCAAAAATAGTTTTTTTTAAATCAGTAACATTTCAGTTACATGCCCGCCTGCTCAGCTCACAACTCGCAAAGTCATTAAAAAGTTATGGAAATTTTTCTGACCTTGGGGTCGAGATCGCTCTCAGTCACCGCCATGTTGAATTTTTCGGGTAAAGCAAATACATCAATCCACGGCCTCGGAGAGGATGACACGGCTAGGCTGGAGAACGTCTGATGATCAAGGTCAAGAGATCTAACGGCAGATGACGTCACATCCTGTGGCGTCATGACGTCATGTTCACGTATGATGACGTCACCAGATAAAATGCTGTTATCGTAGGAATCATTGCCGTCACCATTGTTCACGCACCACATCCTGTTGATGTCATAAACGGTCTCTTTTCAGATGCACCAAGTTATAGCGCCATAACTGCCGTATAATGTAGGTGCAAATTTGTACTCGTTTCACATTAAAGGGAGCCCTTGGGATGATACATTTTTAATGTTGTCAATTTTGACAATTTAATTTATATGAAGCTATATAGCCTACTGATCTCAACTATAAATACGAAAAAGTCAAAAAACAATTTTAAAGCACCGAAAAAGAGCGAAATAGTTGTATTTCCAAGTCGTATATTGCCATGTAAACAAAGCAAGTCAGCAATATTAAGCACTTTACATCACATATTCCCACGCATCAGACGGTAAGATCAGAGCAGTAGCCGCTAATTGGTGTCTCATAGTCAGGACACAGGAGGACACACCTGCAGCACTGATTGTCTACCCAACGCTGGGCCGATGCCCAATGCTGTGAAAACATTCAATCGTTCTTCAGGTATACAAATAGTTTGTTTGGGTTACTTCTGGTTTCATAGAAATGTTAATGAAAAATATTTGTAAAAATATGAAAATTCTAAAAAAAATAAAAACATGATCCGTGGGATACACGACTTCAGTGCGGAGTTAAAAACGAAAATTGATGTCATCCCAAGGGGCAGCTTTAAGTGTATTTTGCCTGAATTTGTGTCCTATTTAGGGGAAAGAGGGGTGCTGTGTGTGGGAAACGTTTGACATTTCTGTACACCAGTCCTTATGAACATAACGTTTCGGGTCCTTAGGTTAAGTACTTTTGTCTTTAACAAGTGTTCAGAAATAATGATATTCACGGATATATTTATGGTTAAGTCTATAATAAGAGCTTAAAGGGTTTCGGTTGGAAAAATGTTGGCCCAGCGTCTCAGATGGTGGCCCAACATTAATTCACAATTGGGCCAATGTATCTGGGGAGTGGCCTTTCTGGCCATTGGGGACGAAATTGTCACCCCCATAGCAATTGCCGCAAAGTAACCTATGTATACAGAATGCTGGGTTGTTGTTGGGACATCATCAGACACGTTGTATCAGCATTGAAGCAACATTAATTAGCCGTCCAGTGATTGCTGTAGACGCTGGTGTAGAAGAATCATGCGTTCGGTCAGTGCTGGAGTGGTGTTGAGCCAGTGTCGTACACGATTGACCGCCATTGAGCAGAACCAGCAATGGGCTGCGACTCTGGCCCAACATTGAACAGAAATTGGGTGGGTAGGCCTACATCGTGTGTATCGAAGAGACACGCGCAGCACGATTCACCGGCGATGGTGGTGGAATGAATAAACGTTGAAGATATATATTTTAACTTCTCTTGTTGGTCCTTTCCTCAATTTATATCCTGGACAATTAGGATTCTGGCACATGAGGAAGACCAATACAGCTATCTTTACAAGAGATTATTAAGCCGATTTTTTGTCTATAGCAATTAATGTTGCAGATTCTGCGTGATCATTCAACATGGCTTGATTAATTATGAATTATCATATAAACTATAAGTTAAGTAATCACTAGTCTTAAACCTACATATTCAGGTGATATTTAGGCCTGGCCATAGGTAAGGAGCCTATTAAGTTTATTGCAATAATGTTTGTGTCCTAATTTGCGGAAAGAGTGGTATTGTGTGTGCGAAACAGTTGACATTTCTGAGAAGCAGTCCTTATGGACAAGTCAAATATAACGTTCGATGTCGCTAGGTCAAATAGTTGCGTATTTAAAAAGTGTGAAGAAAAAATCCATTCACAATTATATTCGTGATTAGAGCTTAAAGGGATAAGGTTGGAATAATGTTGGCCCAGCGTCACAGACGATGACCTAGCATTACATCAGCATTAGGCCAATGTTTCGTGTTATCTGGATAGTGTCTTTTCTGGCGACGGGGAAGTAATGTGTCAATCCGGCAGTGTTGCCGCTAAGTATACAGCAGACCCAGTGTTGGAGTAGTGTTGGGCCAGCGTCATAGACGATTTGTCGGCATTGAACCAGCAATGGGCTACGAGGTAGGCCTACATCGGGAACCAGCAATGGGTGTGAGGAGCGCACAGGGCCGCGGGGCCCTGAGCGAAATTAACGTCGATACACTGGTCTCAACCTTAACTCGACAAGGCCGCCATCAACGTCATCGCCTAGACACATTGAGCAGGGAGAAATAATGCAGTTTCTCTGAAAACCCCATACGGGAACAGCGGGGTTCAAAACCGGGACGTATGCATGACTGGTGTCCCCTTTCCTACCCAGCAATAGGCTATGAGGCAGGCCTGTTCATAGAGACACATGGCAGCACGATTCACTGGCAAGTATTGAATAGATGTTGGCCGGCGATGGTGGTGAAAGGAATACACGTTGAAGATATATTTTGATATTTTTAATTTGTCTCCTTGGTTCTTTCCTTAATTATATTCTGGATATTTAGGATTCATATACAGTTATGTTTACAAAATATTAAGCCGAATTTTTGCCTATAGCACTCATACAGCCTAAAGCCGGGCCTCGGAGTTCGGGAGCTTTTTTCTGGTGTTAAAGTTGATGATTTTCCAGTGTTAATCTTGAGCCGTATTGCCTTGGTGCTGGGCCATGGTAGCAGCGGGGGCCCAAGGTTGAGGCTGCATGACCCGCGTTCCAGTGTTGGGTCTTTGGTGGTTCGGTGTTGGGCCGGAGTTGCGGACGCTGGCCCAGCATTGAGCCGGAATATGTCGGCATGATGTGCTTGTTGGGGTGCGGGTCGATTCGATTTGTTCGACACTGTTTTGATGCTGGGCCACCGTCTCTGACTCTGGTCTTGCATCGATCCAGACAGTATGTTGTGTTTAGTGAGGTGGAACCCCCATTTATCGTACAAAAAACAGACAAATAAAATGGGGAAAATTTGTTTATTAAAAATAAACATCAAATTAAACGACTACAAATAAAAAGGGCTTCACTTCAAATGTTGTTAATGTAAACGTGGTTGTAACAGAGTGAAGCCCTAAGACCAAAATAGGTATAAATTTACTTGACAGTCAGTTAACAGGATTAACCAGTGAATATTTATACATGTCTCTAATTGATCTAATCTACTATGAATATTTATACATGTCTCAAATTGATCAAATCTACTAGGACTATTTATACATGTCTCTGATTGATCTAATCTACTATGAATATTTATACATGTCTCTGATTGATCTAATCTACTATTTAAATGTGAAATTTGACTCTTGTATCATTACAAACAAATTAGATAATATCAACCAAACTATCAATAACAATCTAGTAATTGTTCACACAAAACCAAACCTATCAATAACAATCTACTCATTGTTCACATTAATATATTGATGAACATTGACTCTTGTATCATTACATACAAATTACATAATATTGACAAAATCTATCAATAACATTATTAAACAAGATTATCTGTTGTTGAGGAGGGTATGAAAACGGTCAGAAGAAAAATGAACAAAAAACTTGCAGTTGCAGCGGATGGAAGTGGGAGGAGGTGGGATTTTCTTGATAGACATAGAATCTGCTATATAAATTTATATTTCTTTCGGATTAATTTTTTGGTTTGGACCACCCTCAAAATTTCATTGCTAAAAGAGACTGTTACAAACAAATCGAGATCCGAACAAACCACGAATTACATAGCTTGGGATTCGCCTAAGATTAATAATCTATTTTGTGTCCGATAAAAAGAGCTTTCATTTTACGAAAAATCTGTATTTATCGTACAAAAAACAGACAAATAAAATGGGGAAAATTTGTTTATTAAAAATAAACATCAAATTAAACGACTACAAATAAAAAGGGCTTCACTTCAAATGTTGTTAATGTAAACGTGGTTGTAACAGAGTGAAGCCCTAAGACCAAAATAGGTATAAATTTACTTGACAGTCAGTTAACAGGATTAACCAGTGAATATTTATACATGTCTCTAATTGATCTAATCTACTATGAATATTTATACATGTCTCAAATTGATCAAATCTACTAGGACTATTTATACATGTCTCTGATTGATCTAATATACTATGAATATTTATACATGTCTCTGATTGATCTAATCTACTATTTAAATGTGAACTTTGACTCTTGTATCATTACAAACAAATTAGATAATATCAACCAAACTATCAATAACAATCTAGTAATTGTTCACACAAAACCAAACCTATCAATAACAATCGACTAATTGTTGTTGAGGAGGGTATGAAAACGGCACACAGACACAAAGTGTCTGACCCCCACAACACAAACTTACGAATGCATCGTAAGAGCACATATGAATTCCAACCTCTCATCTGTCTAATCCACCATTACTTGCGGCATCAGAAACAACACTAATTCTAAATAGTGAAGTGCTATATAGTCTGAAATTTAGTTTTTAAATTGAAATTAGGAAGTCTACAGAAGTGAAACTTGAAATTTACATGTAATGAATAGATAACCAAATAATTAAAATTTCCAAATGTAGATAATAAGGGATACATTATCATAACATCTATTGTATTTATAATTCCTGAAGCAAGCCTGAGTAGTGTTTTGACTGGCTGGATTTATATGTCAGTGGAATTTTATTTTCTGTAAGTGTAAAATCTGACCACAGAAGTATACAGACCTCATTTTGAGCTGACCTAGGTATTGCAGACACACTTTGAAAACATAAGAAGACCACAAAACATAGATTTAGAAGGATTTGAAGCAAATTAGGAACATGAGGAAATGGTCCACATCTTGAATATTGTTGTATTCACTAAAAATGGTGTTTACATATACATCCAAAAGCAAGATCTAAAGAATTCTAAAAAAATAAAATAATAATAATAATAATTTCTTACTCACGCAGTTATTGACGAAAAAGCAAAATTTTAGCTTTTTCTTCTCTTCTACGGGAGAAGAAAAAGGACATAAATCATTTACATTTAAAGTAATCCCACCTGTAAGAATGAGCTTGTGGATATTGTATCAAAAACCCACTGGCCGAAATCGGGTTGGCAAATCACTCCTCATCATGTTTTCCATTGTCAGAACAGCTGGCGCAAGTCCTGCCGAACTAACAAATAGAAAATCATATGTTTGGTTCTTCACAAAGTTTATTGCATCTGGCGCAAGTCCGGATGCATCCTGCCCATACTTGCTAGCACTGATTTCAGCAGCTGGCGCAAATCCTGATGCTAGAATAAACTAATTCCACCTGTAAGAATGAGCTTGTGGATATTGTATCAAAAACTGACTGGCCGAAATCGGGTTGGCATATCACTCCCCATCGTGTTTTCCATTGTTAGAACAGCTGGCGCAAGTCCTGCCGAACTAACAAATGGAAAATCATATGTTTGGTTCTTCACAAAGTTTATTGCATCCGGCGCAAGTCCGGATGCATCCTGCCCATCCTTGCTAGCACTGATTTCAGCAGCTGGCGCAAATCCTGATGCTGGATGGATTAAACTAATTCCACCTGTAAGGATGAGCTTGTGGATATTGTATCAAAAACCAACTGGCCCAAATCCAGTTGGCAAATCACTCCCCATCATGTTTGCTATAGTTAGAACAGCTGGCGCAAGTCCTGCCGAACTAACAAATGAATAATCATATGTTTGGTTCTTCATGAAGTTCATTGCATCTGGCGCAAGTCCGGATGCATCCTGTCTATCATTACTAGCACATCATGTAGTTGGCATATAAGGCATGCAATAATTACTGCGGCCTGTAACAACTGGCCAAGTCTTGTTGTAACTGACCTTGTATTTATTGACTAATAATATGTTCTTGCAGTAGTTTAATTGAATAATTATATTGCTTTTACCTTACACTCCTACACTTGGATACTCTTCCGAATTATTTTAATTTACAAATTATATATTATATATATATATCTAAGTAAGAATGATGAAAGATTTAATTCTTGTGGCCATTGTTATTATTATTTAATTTCAAAGCAGCTGGATCACTAAGCTTTACAAAACAAACAACAAAGAAGAAAACTTAGAAAGAAAAAGGTGACCCAAAACATAATTTCGTAGGATCCACTTGAAACCTAAGGTCACTTTGGCAAAGCCAGAGAAAGGCCTACAGAAAAACCAGCCCCTGGGATTATTCCAGAGTCATCACAAATTGGCATAATTGCATTAATTATATAGAATGAAATCAAGAGATTATCAACTATATCTCTTCTCGTTAATTTAAATTATTACTAATGAGAACGTTAAATCTTAACTTCCTAACATGAATTATTTTTAAATATCCTTATGAGCACTAATATTGTATATTTTAATTTGAGATTAAGAGTGGCTGGTATGTATGCTTCATTGACCAAAAGTAACAAAAAAAGAAAACTCCAATCAAAGAGGAAAGGTGCCAAAAACATAGTTTTGACAAAGACCTATCTGAAACCGAAAGCTGTATTGGCGAGGCCAGAAAATAGCCCACAGGAAACAAATCCTGACAGGAATCAGTGGGTCCACCACAAATTGGCATCAGCCAATGTGATTATCGCCTTCAGAGTTTATCAATTCTTACTAAATCAAATCCTAGAAACAACAATTGCTCCTCTTATTTATTTATATTATTTGTAAATTTTTGCCCTACAAATCACACGATAAAATGTATCCAAAAAATTTAAGTAACAAAGATGAAACTCCAAAAAATGAGGAAAAAGGCCAAAAACATATGTTCCTGACAACAAGACCTATCTGAAACCCCATAAGGCCGCAGTGGCAATGCCAAAGAATGGCCCACAGGAAAAACAGTTCCTGAAAGGAATCAGTGAGTCAACCACAAATTGGCATAAATGCATAAAAGCAGCCAAAGTGGTTATCGCCTCCAGAGTTAATCAATCTTTGTTAAACAAATTCTCTGAGACAATTATCATTGATTTATAAAATTAATATTGTCTATTGCATTAAAGTGAGCGCCATCACAAATGTTTACTCAGCGAATCACAACAAGAATCAATCTTCTTAACAAAATAATTTATAAAGTTGACCAAGCAAATCACACGATAAAATGTACCCAAAAAAAATTTAAGTAACAAAGATGAAACTCCCAACCACGAGGAAAAAGACCAAAAACATATGTTCCTGACAACAAGACCTATCTGAAACCCCATAAGGCCGCAGTGGCAATGCCAGAGAATGGCCCACAGGAAAAACAGTTCCTGAAAGGAATCAGTGAGTCAACCACAAACTAGCATAAAAGCAGCCAAAGTGGTTATCGCCTCAAGAGTTAATCAATCTTTGTTAAACAAATTCTCTGACACAATTATCGTTGATTTATAAAATTAATATTGCCTATTGCATTAAAATGAACGCCATCTCAAATGTTTACTCAGCGAATCACAACAAGTTAACATAGTACTTTTACAACTGAATGAAACCAATATTTTTATGTGACAAAGATGAAACATTTTCCATCCCCCTTAACATAATTAAAGTTATCTAAATTTGAATGCAAAAATGCAAATGATTTTTTCGTTATGTCATTCCGCAAATGTTTGATAAATGAGGAACCGACCAGTGTTACTCTGCAGTTATAAGAGTTCTTGTTTTATGCTCAATTTGTTAAATGTGATAATTTAATAACAACGGAAATTTACGATTGAAACGAAGAATGAGTGAGCGATAATGTAAGGTTTTGAGACTGACTAGTCCACATGAAAAGCCAACAATGTCAATGTGACAAAGATAAGGGTCATAATCCAAATAATTGGTCAGACAGATTCAATAATAACCACGCAAAGCTATTATCAAATATATACACAAACTATTAAAATATTTTGTAACAGAAATTTCCTTTATAGAATCATATAGTCATATAAAAATAAAGTATAGACAGCTAAAATTTTTAAATGTGCAATTGGTTATCGCCTCAATAAGTTCATCGATTCTTGTTATTTTAAATCAAATTTCAGAAACAACTATCACCACTCTCATTGATTTAAATTAAATCAAAATCATATGGTCATTGTGCTTTTAACTTAATTTAAAGTTAACACTAGCGCTTAAATTCCTAAGATTGTATATTTTTTAGTCTACATTTTATTAAAATCATGAAAGAACAGTCCAAACCAAATTCAATCCAGATGAATTTTGTATTATGAATTTGTCACTCCAAAAATATGTCACTGTCAGTGACTGGAAGTGCTGCCGACTATTACACAAATAATGACGATGCAACCAGTCTAAAGGTAGACTAGTCTACATCGTATATATATATATTTTTTTTTTATTATTATTGTTATTTTTTTTTTCATGAAAATGAGATAAGGCAGCGCAAAATTTTTGATTTCATGAAATGAAACAAAAAGCGATTAGACTAGACTAGGCCTATATACGGTTTTGTAGACAGCTACAATTTTTTAATGTGCAATGTCTAGAATTAGACTATTAGACTTTTAATTAATTAGACCAAAATCAAGTCCTAGCCCTGGCCTACTGCGGCTAGGCCAGGAGCCTATGATGGCAATAATAGAGTATGTATAGTCTATAGACTAGAGTATACTAACAGTTAAGAATAACAGTTAGAGCAGAGTCTAGACTATATCTAGACTCCAGTAACTTTGACATTTAATTAACAACGCGTACGGATAATACTATTATTAATAGTTAACAAAAACACGAATTCAACGTGAGCGATAATATAAGAATTTTTGAAGTTGACCATGTGACTGGACCGATGTGGGCGATGATCAATCGAAGTCAATCTAAAAAACCACTGACACATGGTTGAACATATTCAAAAACAATGCGAAACTATATCTAACATATAAAAGAACTATTGAAACGTATTTGAAATACAAGATTTTCTTGATAGACATAGAATCTGCTATATAAATTTATATTTCTTTCGGATTAATTTTTTGGTTTGGACCACCCTCAAGATTTCATTGCTAAAAGAGACTGTTACAAACAAATCGAGATCCGAACAAACCACGAATTACATAGCTTGGGATTCGCCTAAGATTAATAATCTATTTTGTGTCCGATAAAAAGAGCTTTCATTTTACGAAAACTCTGTATTTATTATGTATTGGATTGAAAATAGATATTGGACAAAACACATAGTCTCTGAATAGCATAGTTTCAGAATAGCATAGTCTCTGAATAGTTTGATGTTAAACAAATTCACTCTCGTTCATATCACGCTTGAGCAACGATTTCAAGTTGAACAAAGGAGAGAACTGGTCTGGTCTGGGGGGGGGGGGGGGCACCGAGTGCTTTAGGTGCATCTGGATAACCACCGATTATGTACACAACGATTAATATTGGGTTTATTCTGTTCGCAATAATCGATGTTTACATGGGAAATCTAGAGACAAAGACTACTGTTGGCTCCCCAAGACAGCACACAAACGAACACAATCATGTTCACATGTATATACCCAGCCAACACGAGACAAGCCAAGGCGGTCTCAAAGATTGGGCCAGCGTCGCAGACGGTGGTCCAACACTGGGTCAACGCCACCTGTCTGTTGGACAAATACATTTCTATATACCATTATACGTCATGTAGGTTGCAGTCCGCTTTTCCGAAGGTCTATTTTTCCGAAGGTTCATTGTTCCGAAGGTTCATTGTTCCGAAGGTTCATTGTTCCGAAGGTTCATTGTTCCGAAAAAAAGGTTTTTTGGTCCGAAGGGTCATTTATCCGAAATAGGGGTTCATTGCTCCGAAGGTTCATTGGTCCGAAGGTTCATTATTCCGAAATAGAGGTTCATTGTTCCGAAGGGTCATTCATCCGAAATAGGGCTTCATTGCTCCAAAGGTTTATTATTCCGAAGGTTCACTATTCCGAAATCTCACATCTCTCAGACAGGAAAATGTTAATTTTCTATGTAGTTTAGTAGATAAGGTAACATATTGTGCATTTTATTATTAAAGCATGAAATTTCTACCACTTGTAGAACATATCCTAAGGATCATTTTTAGATGTGGAGGTAAACTGGATTTGACCTCTGATCACCTCTAGAGGTCATTGACCCCGAAAGGTCAAAATATTCACTGGCAAAGCCAAAAAGTAGTGAGAATTGTATATTACAATGTCTATGATTTGTTTCTGTGTCCCAAATGTGTGTCAACTACTCGACGAGACTGTTCTGAATCATAAACATAACACCAAGGTCATGTCAACGTCACACCAAGGTCATTTAAAGGTCAAGCTGGCGGAAAATAGTTAAAATGTCTACTTTTTTTATCAATTTCCACACTGTGGTTGTGGAGTCATTTATTACAAAGGACTGGTTTTGACATATTCTTCGTCCTATGTATTTTCCACACACATTTAAGGACATTAGGGGCAGTATCAACATTTGGGAAAGAGGATATCTTCCACTGATTACGCTCCTTCCTCAATATTCAGTTGAGCGGCCAAATTGCAATTATGCAGCATTGTTGAAGATTAGTTTGGGCTCCCATAGCTAAATATTGACAAATAATTGGGTTTATGAAGTTTGACATAGGGTGGTGTTGTGTTTTATTGGAGTACCATCCGAAAGCAATTTGAAGGTCATGTCGAGGTCATTTCAAGGTCAAACTGGCAAAAACTGTTACCATAATCACATGTCTTCTTCAGAGTTTTTCCAATTTCTTTTTCAAACGTGTCTTCACTTAAAGACAGCTCTGTTTTATTATCGTAATTTCCCATAATGTAATTGGTTTTAGGCCTATTGGTTATACATTTACTAGCATCCATGTAGCAATCATGTCTCCTTCAGTTTGGTCAACAAAGCAGTGGCTTCTAATTCGGGACCACATCATTATCTATAGGCATATATGCATATTGTAAGCCATCTGAGCCATGGGCATGCCATCATCTTTATCTAGTCCATCTAGTCTAATGTTCCAGGTAGCTGGACGTTGTTAGAATAAATTTAGAGAAAATGACGGCATTTTATACTGATTATAACTGTTCGATTAGAACATTGAATTATATATATATTTTCTTAGCGTGACCCTAATATCCCAATAGAAGTGGTGAGCCGGTTTTTATCCCACGTCCGTAGGGGAAGGGGGATTTTAGTCGCGCCGGGATCTATCAAGCGTGAGGCATCAGGCGGTACCTAATTTTTGTGGGTGCAATAAAAAGTAGTGGCCATTTTTTGAAAATTTTAAATCACATTCTCAACAACTTGGAGATGTGCAAGTGAGTTATTAAACATGCTACCAAAATATCTTCCAGAATTCAAAATCAATTTTTTTTGTAAGCGCAAAAACTCAAAACCTTAATCAGAAATTATCCAAATTTCTCTGAAATTTAAAATGGCCGCCAAAAATCAACTTTATAATTAATTGTGGCTGCAAAAAAATTAGGCAAATTTTACAATCAAATTCTCCACGATATGGAGATCTGCAGGTTACTTTTTAAACATACAGGATACTAGAATTAATTTCTAGGCTACATCATTTTTTTCAGAAAGCTCGGCAAAATCTATATGTCATGACTGCCAAATGTTCTCGTTAAATTAAGACTCTGTCACCATGATATATATAAAACCGATTATTCCATCGTTCTGTATTCAATTCATACTGAATAGCCTGCATTTTTTTTTATTAGGACATGACGTTTTTCCTCCACTTGGCGGCAACAATTGTATTATTACTAGACTAAACCGTTCATAGCCATCAGATAGGATATATAATATTAACTACTTTGCACATATACTATTCCGTTATAACGGTCTAGTATTTCGTCATAACGATATATTATTTCGTTATAACGGTTTACTTATCCGTTATAACGATCTAATGTTTCGTTAAAATGGTCTAGTATTTCGTTATAACGGTCTAGTACTTTGTTATACCGACATACTAATCCATTATAACAGTCTACTGTTCCGTTATAACGGTCTAGTATTTTCGTGATAACGGTACATTATTTCGTTATAACGGTCTAATCATCCATTAAAACGGTCTACTAATCCGTTATAATTGTCTACTATCCCGCTATAACGGTCTAGCATTTCGTTATAACGGTCTAGTATTTCGTTATAACGGTCTAATAATCCGTTATAACAGTCTAACATTCCGCTATAACGGTTCATTATTGCACTATAGCGGTATATTATTCCGTTATAACTGGCTAGTATTTTGTTACAACGGAATACTATTTCGCTATAACGGTCTATTATTTCACTATAACGGTCTAGAGTTTCGTTATAGCGGTCTACTAATCAGGTATAGCTGTCCACTAATCGATTATAACGGTCTACTAATCCGCTATAACGGTATATTATCCTTTTATAACGGTCTAGTATTTCGTTATAACGGTCTACTACTTTGCTATAAACCGTTATAGCGAAATAGTAGACCGTTATAACCAAATCCTAGACCGTTATCAAGGTCATAACTAAATACTAGACAGTTATAACGACCTACAAGATCATAATCACGGAATAATAGACTGCTATAACGTCTAGATATTATACAAATTTGGTAGACCGTTATAACGAGATACTAGACCGTTATAACGGATTAGAAAATAAATCCACGTAGATAACCGTGTTTTGGCTGATATAGATTTCTCTCTTTAAATTATCCATGTCTGTCCTGTTATCTGGGCGGATGCTCTTATCCTTGAGAATTTATAACGGTCTACTATTCCGCTATAGGCCTAACGGTTTATTAATCAGTTATAACGGATTAGTAGACCGTTATAACAAAATACTACACCGCTATAACGAATTAGTAGACTGCTATAACGGATTAGTAGACTGCTATACCGAAATACGAGACCGTTATAACGAAATACGATACCGTTTTAACGGATTAGTAGACCGTTATACCATATTAGAAGACTGTTATAACGGATTAGTAGGTATAACGTATTAGTAGACCGTTATAACGGATTAGTAGGCCGTTGTAACAGGATAGTAGACAGTTATAACGGATTAGTAGACAGTTATAACTAAATACTAAACCGTTATAACGAAATACTAGAACATAATTGCGAAATAGTAGACCGTTATAACGGAAGACTTAACCGTCATAACGTAATACAACACCGCTATAGCGAGATAGTAGACCGTTATGACGAAATACTAGACCGTTATAACGGATAGTAGACCGTTATAACGGAAGACTTGACCGTTATAACGAAATAGTAGACCTCCATAACAGATTAGTAGACCGTTATAACGGACTAGTAGACCGTTATAACGGATGCGTAGACCGTTATAATGGATTAGTAGACTAATATATCGTGATACTAGACCGTCATAATGAAATACTAGACCGTTATAACGGTATAGTAGACCGTTATAACGGAATACTATACCGTTATAATGAAATAGTAGACTGTTATAACGGAAGACTTGACTGTCATGACGAAATACTAGACCGCTATAATGGGATAGTAGACCGTTATAACGGAATACTAGACCGTTATAAAGGAATAGTATACCGCTATAACGAAATACTGGACCGTTATAACGGAATAGTAGACCGTTATAACGGATTAGGAAGCCGTTAATACGGATGTGTAGGCCGTTATAGCGTGATCCAGGCCTTCAAAACAAAATAATATACCGTTACAACGGGATAGTAGACGGTTTTAACGGATTAGAAGACCGTTATAACGAAATAGTATACCGTTATAACGAGATACTACACCGTTATATCGGAATAGTAGACCTCTTTAATGGATTAGTAAACCTTTATAACGGATTAGTAGACCGTTATAACGAATTAGTAGACCGTTATAACGTGATACTAGACCGTCATATCGAACTACTAGACCGTTAAAACGGGATAGTAGAACGTTATAACGAAATATTATATAGTTATAACGGAATAGTACACAGTTATAGCGAAAGACTAGACCGTTATAACGGAATAGTAGGCAGTTAATATGAAATACTAGACCGTTATAACGGAAGAGTAGACCGTTATAACGGATTAGTGGACCGTTATAAGGGATTGAAAAAAAATCTCGATGTCATAAAAAAAATCTTATTGTCATAAAAATATTTTGTTTTAGCTGATATTGTTCTTTTCCTTTGAATTACCCACGCCTGTATTGATATCTGGGCGTATGTAGAACTCTCATCCTTGAAAATAAAAATAATAAAAAAAATGGCTGCCAAGAAATCGCCAAAATTATTATGCTTTTGCTAATTCTTCTTATTGAAAATTCCTCTCTCAGAGCATTACACGCCGTGATAATTACTTAATGGCACATCATTACGCATCATTACAATCAACAGTAATAATAGACTTGTTCACTTGCATCCTACATAAGGGAGGTACCTTCAATTACAAGGGGGGGGGGGAGTATTTTTTTAATATATATTTCCAAACTAAATTTTCGTGAAATAAATAATTGTCTGATGTTGTAAATAAATGTTTAAATTTGACATAAATAATTATTTCAGCTTACGAGCAACATCATTTAATAATCTTAACAAAATCGAGCCTTACTTATCTGGCATCATAAAATGACCTTTAAATTTGTGAAGCTTCACTTTGCTTGCATCGTTTGCCTCCAGATGAAGGCTAGGCTTAGTTTGGGATCCAAATTTGTAGACAGAAAAATATACAAGGAAGTGAAGTAAATATATCTCCACACACAAACTGAAAGAAATATATTGCTCGAGTGTGAAAAATATACCCCCCCCCCTCTCACACATAGGCGAATATGCTAGCGAATGTTATGCATGAAAATATTTGAAATTCGCTCAAAATTCGCAACACTCGCCGAGTATTTGTAAGCGTTGGTAACAAATTCGCGAAATAGATACATATTGGTTTAAATTTGTGGTATAGCCCTAGTCACGATACCACGAAAACATACTAGTATTGGACTATAACACTGGGAATAACATCATATCGCTGCATATTTTAAAATTCTGATTAGCGTTGCCTCTCACTCTTGTATAAACCAATCGATGTACAAGACGGCTACAGTTGACATACAAAGATGGCGCCCTTCCTGAGATTGGGCTTCCAAGGTCAAGTTAAGATCATTCCAAGGGTGTGTCTTTTCATATCGATGTCAATGACACCTAGAGGTCACTAGGGGTCAAATCTAGCGTACCTCACAATTTAAAATAAAGATCAGGATATGTGCTAATAATGTTAGAAGTTTCATGCTTTAATCATGAAATTCACAATTGTTTCATTATGGGAGCTTAAACACTACACTATGTATTTTGCCGAACTTTCTGAAAAAAATGATGCAGCCTAGAAATTAACTCTGGTATCCGGTATGAAAGTCAAAATACATTTTTTAAAAATGATTTTTACAGTTTGACCTTGAAATGACCTTGATATGACCTTAACGTTTTTTTCGACGGTACCCCAGTAAAGCATAATCCCAACCCATGTCAGACTTCATAGCCCATTTATGTATCAATAGTTTGCCATGTAAACCCAAACTGATATTTAACAGCTGCTGCACACTGTAATTTTGCTCGTCCAATTAAACATTGAGGAAGGGGTGTAGTCAGGGGAAAACTAAGGGTGTATTATCCCTCCCAAGTTAGATACTGCCCTCTATCCCCTAAAATGTACATGGAAAAGATATCTGACCAATAATGTGTCAAAACCAATCCTTTGTAATAGATGACTGCACCACTAGTGTTGTTTCAATTGAATAAAAGTGGATATTTTTGCTATTTGTGCTAGATTGACCTCCAAATGACCCTATAGTAACCTTGACATGACCTTGGTGTTATGTTTATGAATAACATCAGTCTCTTAGAGTATTTGGCACATTTCTGGAATACAAAAAACATCTTATAGATAGTGTAATACACAATTTTCACCATTTTTTGGCTTCGCAATTGGATATTTTGACCTTTCGAGGTCAATGACCTCTAGAGGTCACCAGGGGTCAAATCTAACTTACCTCCACATCTTAAAATAAACCCTAGGATATGTACTAATAATGGTGGAAGTTTCATGCTTTAATCATAAAATGCACAATGGTTTCATTATGGGAGCTTAACCACTACACTAATGACCAACTGATGACAAAAATGAAATGATTAGAGCTTTAGGACGGACCACTTTTGTGCACATACAGGCTAAACATTTTGCTATGACAATAAAAAATATTATGATATTTTCACATGATGAGCTCAATAAATACACATATTGAACTCAGATGTTAACAATGATCCAAGTCATTTGAGAATTATCACTAAAAAATATGTATTCTAAAAATCAAATATACTATAAATTGCTAATGTACCGTATCTCCATGTATCATCATGTCAAGTATAGAGTATTCATACTTGAAATGTTCAGCAACGCGTACTGGATATGTCACTTTGTGGTTGCCGAGTTCTTAAGTTATCATCATTATCACACACACTGTAAACTGATATATATGGTTCCAGACGCTTTTTAAACTCAGTCAGAGCTACAGAGTGACATTAAATTCGTGGTTTTGTTTTAATATATATGTTATATCACTTTCCAATAACTAACAATCAGTGAAAGTTGTGTCATTTCGTGTCAATGGGGTGACACATATTATACAAATTATTGACTAACAGCACAATGTGAATCATATATCATTAGCAAATTAAATTGGATACTATCACATAGCAGGTGGATTATATTTGGTTCGTACCGAGCCAATTTTAGTACAATAAAAATATTTAATCATATTTTTAAAAGTTTCACTTCATTTAGGTGGTGTTCGAACTGAAACATGTAAAAAAGTACACATCATTAACTAAAGGCTTCCAGCATGTTCTCAACTTTGATTAACAAATCGAAAGCCTATATTGTTACAAAAATGAGAACAATTCATATTACATAAACTACACATGATAAAACTGTTATTTTATTCAAGATACATGTAGCTATGCATAGACGACTTCATATACATGATATCCCACCATGTCTAAGACATATATTTCGCAGCCTACATATACAACACTTTTAAATTCTAAGTATTATTTTTTTCTTTTTTAAGTTCATTGATTTATTCAATCCTCTGTGTTATCCAGTTTATTTGGTATAAACATATTTTTATTCACCAATTACAACAGCACAAAAACAATATTGTAGTACAATTTTATTTTTATTATGGGCATATATGCATGTCTCGGCTGTGGTGAAGCAGCTGACCACATGATCACCAAAAAACAGCGGACTTCTCTATCCCTTTTTCTTTGCCACGTACATGGTATTGTATGATGCATGTTATTATTGTATTATGCATGTTTATCTGTATTACTGAGGCGCACAACAGGACCAAATATGTCAAAACTGTGACCAATAACTCTGAACGATTTACCTTATTAAGCACAAAAATATTACCAATGTGCCTAATCAGTGTAATAATAATATTCAACTCTTTAAAAAATAAGCGATAAAAACGTGTGTTTTTTGTGAGTATTAGAAATAAAATGTGTCCCTGCTTCTATTTAAGCTAGATATGATTATAGTGATTATTCAAATTTGAACTAGATGACATGATAGATATATACTAGTATATATATATATTAGAATAATTTACTTAATTTTTGTTTAATGAACCATGTTCACAAACTATTTAGCCTAAGTTAAAAAAGAAAATTTGAATAAAATGATAAAAGATATATTGAGTTACATGTATGTGAGCTTTGACACTTTCATCATGAAAGTGATCTATTCGCTCAATATAATGCAGCTTACGAGCTAGATTTCGTATAGCCCTAACTGTAGCTGAAACTAAAGGTTTGTGTCACAGATTGCGACGGTACAAATACGTGTAGTGATTCCTATGGGCGCTCACGGCTAAGGCTTGGCCACAATTTATCAAGTAAAAAATAGATTTGTTAGAATCAGTAACATTTTACCTATATTTAGCCATTTTAAGCTCGTTTTCAGCTACGTCGTTAAGATTTTGTGGGGATGTTTTAAATATTGGTGTGTTGATCGCACTCACGCACCGCCATGATAACAAACATTGATTACCCTGTTCAAGCTAATTTCACAATCCACGCCCACATCTTTGCGTTGTACAGCTGTCCACGATTACACTTCATAGACCCCACCAACATAAACAGAGCAAAACATTTTTTTCTCAATTTTTTTCAGAGGGCTCCCATCTTAATATTAAAGAGGATATTGATGTAAGCCTACATGTCCTCCAATTTTGACAGCTTTAGCATTTTTTTTTAACTATCAGGTCAAAATGTCGAGCTTATTACATCTACTAAAAACAGCCTAAATTGTTCTGCTCCTTTAATATTGTTATTTGCCCCCAAAATAGCCTGCTTAGTGCCCCACATGTCTAGCCAATTTGTACTGGGGTTGTACCGCCAGGTCCCAGGCCACTGCTCCCCCTATAAAATTGTATTTTGGATCCACCCACGACCTTTCTGCAGAACTAAAAACATTAAAGAATTTCTCGGATTGAAAACCACAAAAAATATTGAATATTGAACCTTGTTTTCGGAACAATGAACCTTAGTTTCGGAGTAACGAACCTTCGGAGCAATGAACCTTCGGAACAACGGACCTTCGGAACAACGGACCTTCGAAACATCGGACCTTCGGAACAACGGACCATCGGAACAATGGACCTTCGGAAAAGCGAGCGGTCCCCCGTCTGGTTCACATACATAACAATGAGGGATAGTACATTCTAAATTATAAGTAGTTTCATTCATTTTTTTTACTCTGAAAACACTGAAATTATGATTCTATGTCAATTAGAAGAGGATTTGCATGGAAACATATTTCCTGGAAACCCACATCGCGCCCTGAACAAAATTGCACCACTCATAGAGAGAAGTGGGGGGGGGGGGGGGATGGACAGTGAATTATTCCATGGACTTTAAGCTCCAACCTACATTGAGCCTTGCTGAATTGGTGGGGTGTTGGAGCTAAGTCTACAGGCGAGAGGGGGATTGGTACCCCTGCTATTCTCTGTGTTGACCCACGGCTGCGATAAGAGAGGCAAGTCATTTTTTATGGTCTATGTCTATCACTGACTACATCCATTCAAATACTTGTATCCAAAGAGATCAACAAACAGTTAACATGAGGCATGTCATGCCAGTGGGCACAATGATGGGACCTGATTATATAACATGTCTAGCCGTAGCTTATTGATCAAGCTCGCACAAATGCGGACTTTGCAACGAAAATCAGGAGAGGTATGTGCACGTATTTTACACCCTCAAAGCGCTGAATTATTTTTGTATAAACCATAGAGATTTTAAAAGCATCATAAATGTCTTAGCTCTTTCTGATTCTGAATACATATGGTATGGGTCTACGGCCATTAGAAATATTTTAATTCTTTCAGTGCGGGGACTGTCTTTATACGTCAGAATCTGACGTCTACAGACGTCAAATTCTGACGTATAAAGACAGTCCCGCACCGAAAGAGTTGAACTCTTAAGCGTTATTAAGCACAACTATAGAACACAGTTAGCCATTTTTAATTCGTTTTATTGAGCCACTGTTATTGGGGACATGCTTTTAAACATCCAGATTTGCAAATGTTTGGTCTAAAATTAAACATACATTTAACATACATTTTTCCAGTGTTTATAAGTATATTGCTGCAACCAATTTTTACAGTCAAATACATTCTCTGTCAGATTGAAATACGTTGTGATTGAAATATTATAACAGCATGAATTGCTCGTCATTTGAAGTAAGAGGACACAGTAGCCAGACACATGTTTGAATGACTAAACATTTAGATTGATTTGTTCCGAGCTCTAAGCATTACCACTTAAACTATCTACCATTCACGTACAGGTGGCATTCTTATACGCGTCTAAATAATTTTTTTACAACAAAAATACACTGAAATTTATCAACATGTGAAGATGCCGCTATCAAATGTAACATCAATATTGTAAATTGTCCAGTCTCGCACTCTTTTGAAGCTTGCATTTGCTCCAGCAAATATTCTAACATTATTCTTTATAATCCTATATCAGGTTATTTACTGGTTCTTATGAAGACTATCGTCGTGCTCAACCATTTCTTAAAATAAATGTAATGTGATTTTTTGTCAAAACTTTTACCATACGTGGCCTTTATTTTGACAAACCTGAATAATTTTAATTCACACAAAGCTGTGAAACGCGTCAGCTTCAGAACTTCAAGAGAGTGAAAATTATTCATATTTGGCCAAATGTAGCTCGACGATTCAGAAACTATTGCTGATTGATGTCACCATTTAACTTCATGTTTAAATTGTTAAAAGCTGATATGTGATGTGATAAAAAAAAATGTAAATAACGAAATATACAGCTTAGCCCTTTCAATACTGGTCCCCCCCCCCCTCGAAATTCAATTCCCCCAACAAAATATTTAAAGCGTCACAATAAGGCCAAAATAACAATTTTTCTATTTTTGCTCCTCGATATGTGCATTATATGTCAACATATCTATAGACTATTGCGTTGGTGTTTTTAATTTTATGTTGCGCATTTATCAGTTGAAAGAGAAATATAAGGACATGCATGTCTAAAATAAGAAATACAGGAATAGCTAATGATCGTTGTTTTTCGGTACACTACGTTGTCACAGTTTTAGTGAGGGCGTCGTGTCCTTATTTTTAATACCCCAGTGCGGGGATAGATTTTAGACGTCAGACTATGGCGTCTACAGACGTCAGATTTTGACGTCGGAAGTCCATCTCCACGCTATAATGGTTAAGATAGGCAAGTGAAAAATACAAATATAAAATTTAAACGTCATTCAATAAATACATGTGCTTGTTTTAGTATGATGTCGTTTGATTTTACCATGGTTAAGTTAACTTAGCATGCATATTTTACCGAAATAATCCTGTTGTATATAGTCTTGTACATATGTTCATTTTAATGACGCATAAGTCTGCAAAGACTTACCGTCGTCAATAAATATCTATCTATCTACATGATCTATCATAAGTAAAATTGTAAAACAAATTCGTAACCATGGTAACCTGAGTTCAAGTAACGCAAAATAATTTTTGGATAGCATATAAACAAAAGCCCTCCACATTCGTCCAATAAAACCATAGATCTACATGTATGTGACATGTAAAAATCTAATTACCACTCAGTGTTAAGCATTTACATATGTGGGTTCAGAAACCATAGGCCATATATTGGTATGGCTAATAAGCATGACAAGTATATTTTGTTATGTGACTTCCTTCGACCATGTTGACTAGTTTGTTTTGTTGTCGTGTCGTGTCTAGCTTATCAGTCTGTTGCTGCGCAGTATTGATAAGCTAGTTATATTTCATATTAATTCGTATATGTGAAAAAAATAATAAAATTTTACCAATAATATTTATATAGTTTTTCACTAGGGTATGTACGCTTTTCAGAACACTTTTTATATCTCCGTTGTTAGTGCGGCATACAACTTCAGATTCAGTGCTAGGTGTACAAAGATGAATATGAATAATTATACAATTTATATTTTTCAGAAAAGCTCTGCGCTCTGATGACTTTATGCTCAGCGACAGTATGCATCATCATGGCGATAACAGTAAGAACAGGAAAACTGGACCCAAATCCGAAGCTTGGTTTCAACATAACAATACAAGCAGAGCCTCAATATCAGTGGAGTGGAGATGCTGCTAGAGGGTTTATTAATAGCACAAGCCGTGGCCATGTCCCACCTGTAATACTTATGGGAGTATCAAAAGCCGGCACAGGTGCCTTGCTGTCAAACATAGAGATGCATCCATCGGTGGAATTTCGACGTCAGCCTGTAGATGCTGGACATTGTTACTTTACTCTAAATCTAGAGAAGAAAAACGATGATTGGTATAGACGGTACATGAGTGTAACTAAAGTTACCATTGATCAATGTCTAGGTTACTTGGATGACAAAAATGCACCTCAAAGAATATACGACTTTGACAACGCCACAAAGCTTCTGATTATCCTTAGAGAATCTTTAGCAAAAACAATATCTCAATACACGCAGTATGTAATGCATAAACTTCATAATAACAAGACATACAAAACATTTGAAGAAATGATGTTTACAGAATTGAATAGAGTGAATGGGGGATTCTCTCACTCGGTCCATGAAGCATGTTACAGTGAAACTTTATCCAAATGGTTTGATCGATTCCCACGAGAGCAGATACATATAGTTGACGGTGGTATATTTACTGCCGAACCATATGAAGAGCTAAGGGAAATAGAAATATTCCTTAATATTCGTCCTTACTTTCACCGTAAAATGTTTGTTTTTGACAAAAAGAGAGGATTTTATTGTGCTATTAAATCAAACGGGGACAAGAAGTGCATGCCTCGTAGCAAAGGGAGGAAACATCTCAAAATATCCTATGATACACATCTAAGACTTGATAATTATTTCAGGGGTTGTAACAAAAATCTCAGAATATTAACCGGTAAAACATTCTCATGGATGAAATAATCATTTAGTAATCATAGAACCCATTTAAAAAAATGTTTATTTTACTATTTTTAATAGGCCTATCTAAAAAACACGAGAACTATATTAGTAGGTAACAACTTACTTCATGTAGACATTCAACAATATATTATTCGTCTGTTTCAACCCGGATAACTTGTATAAAATAATGTTAAGCTTGTTTAACAGTATTCTCACCTGACACTTTATTTGCTGGATAGTACGTCTCGTCATATTCTACTAGTTATAAAGGTGGACAATGCATCCCTGTTTTATTAGGCCTAATCAATGAGCTCTATATAGGTCTGTATACCGCCTAAATATATTTTCATGATTATTCTAATGTAACTATTGAAAATAACAGAGATATCAAATATTGCATGTGCTATTAAAATAATAACCACTCACTTGCATGTCCTACATTTGCAGATGAGAAACGTTTCCATCGCCTTTGTTGTCAGACGAGGTGGGGCCTTATGGAGGATTTCAGAGAGGCTAAGCTGACTTTCTCTATGAAGTCGGGAATGTTTTTGTTCAATGGCAACTCTGATTATGTGGTTTTAACTAGGTCGTGAGTGAAACTGGTATGAATTAATCACTAATTTAAAGGAAGTTGTACCATTGTTCTCTTGTGCCATGCCCAGCGTGAATAGATAATTATTATGATGATCATGATTTTTAATACAAAAGATTATCTTATCCGCCATTATTGTAGTTATTACGCGATTTTTTTTACTTAGAACGACCACACATATATTAATAGCCATTGCCGGCTAGCCACTGCTAATGTTCGATGTACATGCATGAAATTAACTTTAGTATTTATTAAAATTATATTATAACGTTGTAATACATACTTATTAATACATATTGTGTTTTCACATAGAAAATATACCCCAGTTATATATAACTTGTATGTATCATATTGGTTTCTACGCTTTCCAGAGTGTCTTTTTTGCTACTATTTATAGTAATATAAGTTATTTTATCTCTGGTTTTGGTGCGGGAGACATATTTCCATCATGTATATATCTTTTACAGGTATATTTCTTTTAAAATTTAAAATTATTTAATACTTGTACATATATTTACACCACTTTCTATTTTATCATATTATGCACTGTATCATATAATGTACTGTTATTTTAATGACACATACGTCTACACAGACATCTGTTTGTCAATAAATATCGATGCGTATAAATTAATTACTGCTGATCTATTCTCATTTTCACGTCAAGTTTCCATTCATCCTTTTATAAAGTGTTGGTGTAATGATAATTTACTGATGATGGACCAACCTATACACTGCATAAAACGTGTTTAAAATACAATATTGTAAATATTGTCCTCTTCCTTTAAACCAGACATAATATCGATACATTCATAGAAAAAGTGGAATACAAGTACGCTAATAATAAGATAATTTTGTAATGATTATATATGAAAACCTATACTATGTATAAGTATATACATGTATTTCATTGATTACAATTGAAACTGAAGTTTTATTATTTCAAGTCGCTTTATGTGGATAGACAAAGATAGATAAAAATTGCAAAAATATAGTTGTTGATTTTATTGTATACTGAATTTTTTGTTTACTTCATTTCACTAGTATAATTATGTACCAATGAAATGAAAATATCAATAAAATGTGCTAATACCACTGATATTGCAGTGATGAAAGGGATAAGTAGTTAGCATGACAATCCAATGAGATCAATCCTGTGACAGCTAACGTCCCTGAATAAATTGTTATTCAAGATTATGGCGATATCATTTCGATTACAAACAACGGAATGGATGACACCAAATGAGATTGATAAATCATCTTACTGAGAATGATAGCTATTTGTGATTTAAAATGATATCAATAGGATAGTTATCATGGTCAGATTAATCCAAGTTCCCAATAAAGAGGTTGTGAATGCTCTATTTATGCACGTAAAAGCAAAATTATGGACCGCATTCATTTGCTTGGTGTTCAATTAATGGTGATATGCGCAAAATAGTAGTTGATGATAACTACAAATTCTAAATGAAATAAATAAGAGCTCGTGGTTTTTTAAATAGTTTAATGATGTAGCAATCCAATCTTTTCATTACAGGTAAATGGGAGATCTCGTGAACTCAACATTGAAATAACGATCATATAATTACTCACGTGATTTCATGAGAGGAAACAGATGTCATGCCAAGTATAGAAGGGGCTCATTGGCAATCGTCGCAATTATTAGAAGACAAATCGGAAGACTGAAATTTCAGAGAACAATGCATTACATAGAATGGATACCCTCTCTGCGAGGGTTGACACTTGTACAAAATAGCCAGTTATAAACGCAGGCGTTGATTACGTTATTACGCCTATCTCAATGAGGAAACAACATACAATAAGGATCCATAACTATCATATAATAAGGAAAGATAAAGAAAATCCAGGCCGTGTGGTAGGAGGGGGTGTAGCAATACTAATACGAAAGGACATAAAATTTAATTAATCATACATGTCAGAATGATAAGGAATTTCTTGCAATATCATTCGAATTTGATAAAAGAAAGATTGCATTGGCTACGATATAGTTACAGCCCTCCTGGTACTTCACCTACTAAATAAATATCCAGATTCAATTTTTATGGGTGATTATAACTTAACACGATTGTTTTTGTTATAGAAATACAATTAGGACGGGAATATATTATTTAATATACTAGAGTAGCTCAATTGGATAGTCTCAAATGACGGAACCCCAACACACTACACAAATACTTCCAGCGATATTTTAGATCTATGTATCGTCAGTGGCAGTATGACGACCAAGGTAGATACATGTACAGTAGGCCTAGATGTAGGCAGCGACCACATGCCTGTTCACTTGATAATTAATTCGTCAAAAATTGTGAGACAAAATCAAAGAGAAACTCTACACCACGAAAAAACAGACTTCGCAACTTCGCAAAATAATCGATAAAAACGTTTTACTAACAGACGCAGTCACACAGTTAACAATATAGCTAACATAAATAAAACGGCGTTAGACAAATCCTGTACGAGAAGTAAAGTAAAATATATGGATTTTTTTATATCAGAAGAAACCAGCAAATTAGTCAAGTTAAAACGAAAAATAAGACGAATAGCTCAAAAAACAAATAAGACCGAACATAAAAACTTGGCAAATCGATTAAAAATATTAACATCCAAATCCGTGCAAAACGACAAAGCCACCTGGTGGCAAACAAAAAGACAAGAAATTTATTCGGCAAAAGACAGTAAAAATTTGTGGAAAAACGTTCATAAAATTAGCGGTTAAAGAGCACAATAAGGGACGAACAACACAGTTACAAAAAAAAACGGAAATCCAACAGAAAACGATTTAGAAAAAAGGAATGCGTTCGCTGAAACATTAGGGGAAATTCACAATACCCACAAATGGCCAATTCTCGACGATAACTCCAAGAAAGAAGTCGACGACACAATTATAAAAAATTATCATCTTTTCAACCCACTAAAATTATATGTAGATGAAAAGGGCGATGAGAACCCTATAATGAGACATATAGCAATAACAAACATTAAAAAAACAACTAAGTAAAGCCAAGGGTCGATCGGCACCTGGCCACGACTGTATTCGATATACAGTACTAAACAATATCCAGAAATAGTATTCAAATTTACAATATATGCCTACAAATGGTTATTTTTTCGGAGCCTTGGAAGCAAGCAATGGGAACAAATGTGAATTGTTGTCGACATACAGTACTAAAACAATGTCCAGAAATAGTATTCAAATTTACAATATATAGTTATACCTACAAACTGGTTATTTTCCGGAGCCTTGGAAACAAGCAATGGGAACAAATGCGAATTGTTGTGTTTATTGTGATAACGTATTACATTGATATCTTTAAGATGGTCAAACTGTCTGTACCTGATGACATTCATATTTGGCTGCAGTTCAATGAAATGTCATATCGAATAGAGACAATCATGCTAAATGTGCGTAAGCCTATAATTATACGTTTTATATAATTATACAGCTTAAAGTACCGTCAGAAAAATCGGTGTTTAGTGATTCACCGCAATTGACAATGGGCTGGAGGTGTCAATGACCTGCTAAGGTAAAAGGTGTGAAGTGGTAGAGCCACCTAGTGATTACCAGGTCAGAAACGGAAGTCCATTATGTCACGCGACTAACTTCTCTGTTACACCGAGCTGTTTATGCTGTAATAATGTGTCCATACGTAAAAAGATAGAGAAGATAAAATAATTGAACGATGTTATTGTTATTCTTAACTTCTACGCCTTTCGATGTCCACCTCCCATTTCCTGTATTCGGCATGTCATAATAATACATGGTCTCAATTGCTCGGACTATCTTCGTTGTTACAAGGTACACTGGGCTGCAGAAGCTGATGCATAAAAAGATAAAGAAGATCAAGAATTTGAAGGTGTCACACTTTAAGTCATTGTATTCCTAACAGATACGTTTTCTGATCTGTGATGTCCACCTCCTATTTCCTGTATTCGCCATGTCATAATAATATAGCGTCTCAACTGCTCTTTTGTGCACAATGCCTTTTAACTTGTAGATATTGCAGCTTCAGGCGTTTTTAATGTTTATTGTTTGATAATTGTGAGCTGTGATAAGTATTTAGTTGAATATTCCATTTTATTATTGCGCTTTGTGAGTCAAGCACAATGACCCGTGTAGGTAGGAGAATCATTTGACAATTTACACAACAATTATGAAATAGCGTATTGAGAACTAGGTATATGTAGTTATTCCAGTACTTTGATTTCTTCATAATTAGGACAATTATAATTATAAACTTTCAACTAATTTGAACCGTTTCTAAGATAGATAGATTCACGATAAAAATAAACTTATGTGTCTCTTTAGCTACAATAGCAATGAATTCTTCAATAATTGATATAATAACATTATTGTGTTTAAATAATACCGTTAATACAAAGGTGTATAATAATGTTATGTTCATTCCAAGCGACTTGCATCAATATTTCAATAAATATTGTGAAAGTTTGTCAAGTTTGAAAGTGAAATTTTAATGCCATCAAAAAGTAGTTTTTTCTCTATTGGATGGAAGATATTGTGAGCGACAGGCTATCTAGTATAAATTAAGACAAAATTTAATAGAATTTCAATTGCCTATCGACTGGTTAGAGTGGACATTGTTTCATAATTGTTATGTTCATCAAACCGCCTAGTGAGTGATGTGACAGTAATTGATTTTGCAGTTGACACAATGCAAAGATTAAATATATCAATTTGTACTTGACCCAAATTTTGTATTTGTTTAATTCCACGTTGGTAATAACTTGGATTGGAAAAATACGGTTTCTACTCAGGGGCGGATCCAAGGGGGGTACTTTGGGGCGTTTAAACCACCCCTCGATTTTTTCAAAAAATTTTATATAGGGGTTTTCTTATGAATTGGTTACACACTGAGGGACAAACATTGCCCAATATGCCTTAGATGGCAGGAGAAAACCTTTGAAATTCAAAAATTTCCTCGTGGCGGGCTTCTCGGACCCCGCGCTGCAGTGAAATATTTCTTAGTTTTAAACCTTCTTCTTCTTCTATCATAAGGAAAAATACACATTTACCGATTGCAATTAGCTAGTACAGTGAAGGATACAATACAAACATAAAACTATGCAACAGAGTTCGTTCTATGCATATTGCTACGTTAATTCACGTCAATGGCCTCTTGAGTATGGTCAGAGTGTTGGGATAGTTTTATAATTATCATGTTTACATCAGACCTCCCAGTGAGTGATGTCAAGATAATTGACTTCACATATTACACAAACAACCTCACAAGAAAAGGCAACATGTCAATTTCGTGCAATTAAGTATTAACACTTTAACCGCCGGTGCCGCATATATTCGGGCTTTCATTTTTTGTTAGCATATTAAGTACCTCCTTTTAAACATGTTAAAGATAAAATGTCACATCAATCAGCAATATTTAAAAATAGTTGACCACTATTTTGTCAAATCTGAATAATTCTCACTCACTTGAAGTTGTGGATCGCGTCAGCGAGACACAACTTCAAGTGGGTGAAAATTCAGATTGAATAATTTGGCGGTTAAAGGGTTAAAACAAACACAATCAGTTAAAATGCATTTTTTAAACTTGACTTGACAATTAGTTCATCACTAAAATTTAAACCAATATCCATATATTGTATTTCCAGCAGACCCATATTATGCATGGATGATCTCAAACTAACTATTTTTAACGAACATAAAAACTAATGACATGTTATACCGAGGTCTAGGTGTGTTACTTGAAATACACAGGAATGTATGTTCTATCTCTGCTGAGTGTTTATTTGACATTCAATTAAAAATATGTATGAGAAATATTTTTAATCGTCATTGACTAGAAACTTTGCCATGTTATGAACAGTGGTTAACGGGAGTTGGTCGCGATAGAATGAAAGTCAGAACTACACCCGCTGTTATCATGGGCGGGGGCCCTAGGGTAGTGGTTAGCACCGCTGCCTTTCACGCCAGAGTCCGGGGTTCGGTTCCCGGTCTCGGCGGTTTGAAAGAAACAAAATTGTTTCTTCCCCATCCACGTGTGAAAGTTAGTATTGTGGGGAGCCTCCGTGACCGAGAGGTAGCGTACTCGGCCTCAGACCGCCAGGGCTCGAATTTCGAATCCTGTGTCTGGAGGACAGTGTCATCTCAATCATCTCACCATCCTCAGGAGGTTCTCCTGGCCCAATTTAGCCTATATGTGCACAAAGGTGGCCTAAAGCCCGATTCATTTTTTTTTCCGCTGTTATCATATTCCGAATCGAACGAGCAATCAGGACCGGCTATTTATGCTGATGATACTATTACGAAAGGATATTGACCTAAATTCCCGCTGGCAATAATATATGATTCTCAAAAAGAATTATGGGTTTCAAATAAAATAGAAACTTACACATATCAGCTATGTAGCCTACTTTGCACAATAATCATATTTTAGTTAGTGTTTCTGATACTAGCTTCCTTTATAAACATTCCACAATAACGATAATTATGATAATTGCATTCAAATCCTGAAACCGTATTATCATACAAGTTACGATATATGATAGGCTTCGTATTGGACGAGATGGCCATCTCGAAAATATGGCCCCTGTGTATTATAAACCATCAGGTATTGAAAATACATCTTCAAATCAAATGAGTTGTAGTAATGTATAAGTAGTTAGACCAGTCTCTTATGTTATTACAATATCTAAAATGACGTATGTTGTACAAGACTGAGGCAATTACTCTTCTAAGTTGTTTGTATTTATACGAGATTAGATGGTAATGATTATTATGTCCAAATGAAAATTAATGCTATCTTGAAAAACGTGTAGATCAAATGTTATCAATTCAGTCCTTGGAATTAAAATATGCAATATTATTTAATTATCAAATATGATAATCATAGCATTCATGTGTTTTTGTGTTTTCGCCAATAATTGTTGAGCAAATAAATTGGATTTCATAATTTACACCGGAAACGTCTGTGATTAGTAGTAGTGTTGATATAAATTTAAAAAAATTTAGTACGCCTATAAGCAAAGAACAATAGTATGTGAACATCGATTGTAGTTGATCAATTCTCAAGTTTGAGTTATAACTGTCACTTGACTAACAGGTGTTGTTATTTCTAAATTGTGTTCATTACTTAATTGTGAGTTATTGTAATCATAGAATTTTAACAGAAAAACATGTCTGATTAATAGTGACTGTAGGGTTAATTTATTCCTGAATTTACCATAGTCATCTTCATCCACTATAAGCCGCGAATTGCTGCCGCAATTCTCGACTTGTAGTGGATGAAGATGATTTGATGTTTTAAAAATTAAAGAAAAATACCACGTATTGGTAAACCAGTTTCATGGAAATTTTCGTTCTAAAACCCTCAGTTGTAGGAAAATTAAGTATGTTTTCAGGGATGTAAAATGATGCTTTAATGCATCGTGGGGGCCTAAAGGGTTAAATTAAAATAACTTACACCTATATGTAAAGTCAAGTAGTGTGATCATCGATAGCAATTGATCAATTCTCAAGTCAGGGTTATAACTGTCACTTGCTGAAATGTGTTGTTATTCCTACCTTTCTGTAAACATCTCACACAGCAATAATTGCAACACTGTTCATAATTGCACTCAAAAAAGTCACAGATATGATAAACACTACAAACTGCTATGTGGTTTTAGAACCTTATGAGTGGACTAGACTTTTTGTGTCAATAAAATTGATACTACTACCACTACTTATATTCTGTAACGGGTCAAAATTACAATATTCTCCACAGTTAAATTAATTAATACTTTATCACCATGGTTACTATTACCATTTTAGTTTAATTATATAAATGTAAATGTTCTTTTACAACATATACTACGTTATTTTAAAAGATGGCTTTTTTGTCTTGATCACACTTTCTGTTTTAAATAGTAGTTTTTAATAAATATTATCAGTCTATGAAAAACAAAATGGAAACATAGAATACAAATAATTTCAAACTCACCAAGCCATAGATTACGTACACTGCCCACCGTTTCGGGATTATACACAGTGCTCTGTGTATAGAATATGTAGCCTGCCGTTTATTTTGTCACTAAATACAGTGTATTTCAGTCAGTATTGTGGGGAGCCTCCGTGACCGAGAGGTAGCGTGCTCGGCCTCAGACCGCCAGGGCTCGAATTTCGAATCCTGTGTCTGGAGGACAGTGTCATCTCAATCATCTCACCATCCTCAGGAGGTTCTCCTGGCCCAGTTTAGCCTATATGTGCACAAAGGTGGCCTAAAGCCCGATTCATTTCATTTTGTTACGCCGTGATGAGGCCCTGCGCTGTGATCATACTTAACTCAGTGCATGAGCACAAGTGACGTAACATTATGAGGATGCGCTCAACAACCAGCACGTTTAGATCATGATCAGCTCTAAGGAGCTAGTTATAGTATAGGGGTGTAACATTGAACCAGCCTCTCTTGCTTTCTGGATGTGTGATAAGATCATGACGATTGTTTTCTGATCACTACGCAGATTGATCGTGTTTAATTGTCAGGCTTGTAAGAACAATAAGAATAACTGCCATACTAAAGGTGTGAATTGCCGTTTGAACCCGTAATTAGTTGACAAAGACAACGGAAGCCGATTATTCCACATGAATAGGCCCGTGTGTGACGGTTTAGTCACCAAGAGTATACTTTTCGTCATAAAATGTATAATGAATATCTTTAAATTCCCTCCTTGTTGAACATTATAACTTTAATTCGTTGTGAATAAAAACATGTGTTTGATGATTGCCAAGAATATTGTTTATATTTTATTTACACAAAAAAAAGTCATGTTATTATCAACTTACAATGTTTTATTCATTCTTTATACATACACATACATATGTACACGTACATAAATTTCTTACTATTAACATAATTGGGAATGAAAATAAATAAATGAATTCTTCATTCAATTGAGACAAATAAGCGTTATTACAAGAGAATAACAATTAAGCGACATCAAACCTATAAGGCCGTCATTCAACACTATAAGTGGTTTGGTGTAGGCCCTATACAATGACTAGTTAAATCGGTCCAAATCATCAACACTTGATTCGAATTTATGTGTTTTGTATTATAATATTGTGCGTTAAATAATAATAAAAAATTATATCAGACTTTGATGGCCGACTCTGATTCACAAAGAACCTAGATCTGACACAACGTCTTGCGTTTGGAATAGCTTAGACTAATGTTCCACATTTTAGATTTTTTATTTATATTAATCACTCCTAGTAGGATCTGTATGTAATATTCCGCGAGAGTAAAGTATTGGCGATTTTAGCAGTTATGATGCTTATTTTAATTACCATGTGTTTGTTTTAGAATATAACGTCGTTTAGTTTCAAGTTAGTATATCATGCATTATTCGTCATGTGATTTTACCGAACTAACCCTGTTGTATATAGACATGTATATATATATTTTATAATGTACATTTTAAATTTTAAGTTTGTATAGACTTCCGTCGTCAAGTAAGTATCTATCTAGTAATGAAATCTTTTATAATGCAGCAAAAACTTAATGATAGACACCACAAATTAGATGTAGCAAATATAACGGAAAAATGTAGCGAAAAACCTTTAACCCTTTATCGATAAGTTATGTTATTTAATTTTTCAATCACTTGAAATTTATTTCTCTGAAAACGGTATTTGATATGATAACAAAATATTCAAATCGTTTGTAATCGTTCTTATTGGTTAAAGTGTTAGGCTTATCTACACTCTACTAGCTCTCTCAATAGCCTGTTCGATGTGTTTATGTAAGTTACCTTTAATAATCTACTCCTGAACAGCGTATTTCTTGCAAGCTAAAAAAACTATAAAAATCAGCTTTGAGAATCCACTCCTCTTTGTAACGTACTCCACTCTCTTTCATACTTCACTCCGCTACAATCATGATAATTTTCATCTCCGCTATCAACTCCTATCCTAATACGAGCATGCTCTAAAATCGACTTATCAAATAAATGTAAAAAATGTAATTACTATAGAATGCCCCTAAAATACAAATATCAAACTCAAACTAAATACAATTGAATCAAACATACTTTAACTAAATGAAGATAGACAAAAAATCCCTGTCATTGCTTGTTGAAAGTATGCTGAAGATTTATTCTAAAATTAGTATTAGGATCTTTTCATATAATATATACATAATATACAGTATTTACCTATAATATAAGTTTCAAGTTGCGTTATGTGTATCTTACATCATCGAGAACGTCATTACTGAAATAACATAACGTCTGATATAAATCTCTCAAATGTCATTAATGTGTATTCAAAGTGATAAATAGTTAGAGGTACAATCCTTCAGATTAATCCTGTGACAGCTAACATCTCTCATCCCTAAATATCTCGCCAGATAAATTTTAATTTAAATAAGATTACAGTGATGTCTTGATTACAAATGAAATAAGCGAATGGATAATACTAATGAGGCTGTAAACAAGCACAGACTAAAATAATATTATATAGCAAATCAAGTGCTTCTTTATGAATTTGTTTGTTGATGATCACCAAACAGTAATTTAAATCAATATCAAGAGACTCGTTATCCTGCATGGGTGCTTTTAATATTCTTTTAATTACAATTCTAACCAAAAATCTCATAAATAACTTAACGTGTATCCGTGGACGTGTTTGAAAATCTTATCCAATTGTTCAGAAATGTGTGTGTCTAGATTCCACAAGGTAAAACATTATCAACCAGTCTAGTGGGTGAGCGGAAATAGCGCCTGTGAAGATTATGATTTCAGGAAACAATCGACTAGTGTTAGAGAGGGGGACGTCGCGCATTGGTAGAGTGTCACGACACTTAAGTCACCTTGTCATAAACAGGTAAGACTTACAAGTAGCACGTGTGCTAATACAAAGGCTCTCTTTGATCAGCTTAATGGCGGCCTGATCGGGATTAGTTTGAAGCCAATGTATTAACGTTAATTTGGTGCAGGACAGCGACACGCGAGTGTTGACACTTGAACAAATTAGCCCGCCGGGGACACGGCGTGGATTACGTTATTAAGCCTGTGTTGTTTACAGCCTCGTTGAACACCTCCCTCAAGCCCCCATTAAATCTAGTGAACATTGTTCAATTAGTCCACTGAGCGCCAGACCATATGGATAAAAACAAATATAAAAAAATTAAAAAATTAAACAGGAAAATTAGTATTAATAACACGCGAAATCGGAATCTATATGAATGAATATCTCTATTGCCTCCAAATTAAAGGTACATTTTACATTTAATTAAAGCAAGAATATATAGTTAAATAAGTACAGTCTTAACTAATATATCATCAATAACATGTATCAGGGATTCCTGTTATTATGCCTTGAATATACTGTGATCAATGACAAAAAAATAATTGATAAATACAACAGTTATTCTGTTTTGTAGTCATGAACGTCTTTGCTTATTCATTTTCTGTCAGTAAAATAACAATGCCAACAAAACTATATTTTCAATTTCAAGTATATAAATATTTCCAGTAGATAAATATTTCTCAGGCAGTAAAAACTGAAGCAGTGTGTGGTTAATAACCATTGAATACAAAACCAAAAATGCCGATTAAAAAACTCAGTATTGAACATGAAACCACGGGATATAAATTATGGCATATATTTTTCAATGAAAGGAACCATTCTTAAAACGCCTATTAGATACACAATTATTCAAATACTTAATTTGTTCCTTTTTACATGACGATGTCAAGGGGGGGGGGGAGTGAGTTTATAAGATTATCAAAACATTTGCTGGCAGGTGGCGACTTCACCGGTATTCATGACGTCATCGCTATCTGTGCTAACATTAAGATGACGTCATACCATTTAGCCATCCAGTAGCCAATCAGATATCGTCTTCAATTGAACTCAGTGTGGGGTGGGGATTATCACCCCTCTTAATATTTTGTGCTCACACTATGATGACATCATACAATGACCACCACACCCAGCGACCAATCACAGAGCGGGGTGGGGGTTATCACAACACATAATATTTTGTATATAACTGCTTGGCCCCCGTCGGCAAATCACTTCATCTTGACTGCTCTAGCAATCAAATCACCTTGATTCACGCTTTTGGATACATTACTATTTTGGATATTTTACTATTTTGGATACTTTACTATTTTGGATACACAAAATGGACGCGTGTCTGACTATGTCTAAGAATTCCTACATGTTCTTGATTGACAACTTGCTCAAAGCTGCACCAGTGGATATCAGATATGGGTCAGGACTTGAGGCCCCGTTTCACCCAGCTTTTCGTGCTGATCAGCAGACCACAGTGTCTAGTGACAGACATCAGAACCCGGTTCACCAGATTGTCCAAGCTAATCACTCACAGAACCGGACAAGGACCTCATCTGTCAATCTAACCAGGTTACCACCCCCTTCTACTTCACCAAGATTCAGACCAACTTCAGTCTCACCTTCTCCTTCAGAAACATCAAGTATATCAGGTAAGCACATTAAAATATACTATGGTGGGTTTGCTTTTGTGACTATGGTGGTTCTACTTAAGTGATATAATAAAACAAATATGACGAGGCTCACCCAAAAAATGGGAAGGAATAAACGACGTAAAAAATAATTATGTGAACTTCTCTATGTTTCTGTATTCTGTATTTATTATTGATCATTTTATGTTATGTTTTCAATATATTATATACCTTATTGTTACAGATGCGGAAAGTATGTCATCTACTGATGGAAAATCCAGAAAGGGAAGAAACAACTTTGGTCCCAAACAGATTGAGCAGCTTGAAATCCGTTACCAGCAGCAGCGCTACCTGTCACCAGAAGAGAGAACTCAGCTCGCCAGAAAGCTGAGGCTTTCAGACAGACAAGTGAAGACATGGTTCCAGAACAGGCGTATGAAGGAAAAGAGGAGTGTCCAAGACAACGACCTGCGCCAGATGATGACGTCACCACAGGCTGCCATGCACCAGATCGCCATTGCTGCTTCTGTTACAACCAGCCCACCTGCTGCCATGCCAAACATGCCATCACAGTTTGTACCTCATCACGGCATGCCTTCAGTGATCAACAGGACAATGATGGCACAACAGATGCAGTACTCTAACTTATCCTCACTCTCCATGACCATGTTGTGAGTCAATACAACAAAGACATATTGCTGATATTAACATTGTCATTATTGTGCTGCAAACATATGATATAATTCTTGTTCATATGCCTACATGTATGGAGAGAACTTAAGTGATCCACGTCGAACAATGACTTGCATGTGAATTGATCATGCAAATCATTATTCTTGTCTATATTGCTTTTTACTTTGTTGTTTTTTTAATTTATATTATTTTTTTCAGATGGACATATTGTTACTAAACTTGCAATAAATGTATCTTTAGGCCTATTGGTATTGTTTGTCGCTTTGATCCAGACTACAGTTGTCACCCCACCCACCCCCCACCCCCCCCCCCCTGCACTACAGGCTAATGATTGCTTACAGGCTAATGATTGCTTACGTTAGAGATTAAAATTACATTTTTTCCATTGACCTTTAAATAATGTTTCATCGCTATATTGACTGCCATATGACATGCCATATTGTGTTCTTTTTGACATACACACAAGTACTCAAACATGTTAAATTACTTATATTTAGCTAAGTTGGGAAAAAATAAAATTTAATAATTGTCCATTAAATTTTGTTAAATAAGCGAAATCATAATAGTTAGCCTCTTCATATCCATATAAGGTCTTTCAACATTTGAGCGCTTGGGGTCATTTTCAGTAAGGTCTGTAGCAGTGAGAGAAATTGATAACTTTTGTAGAAAATCGTTAACCCTTTTAGACCGACGTTAGACGTCTAATAGCGACCCCCGCAGTAAAAGCATTAAAAAATTATAACGGCCGTAGACCCAGAACAATGTATTCAAATGAAGCCGAAAGAACTGACTAAAACATTTATGATGATTTAAAATAGAAAAAACTCTTTGGTCACCATGTTTCATGCAAACATAATTCAGCGTTGTAAGGGTTAAGAAATGTAACTAAAACAAGATGATAATACAACGCAAGCTGGATGATTATTGCGACAAACCCGTAACCCACACACCCTGCGGGGTGTGTTTTATACAGATATTAAATTGTAATAATCTTCAACACTTTAACGTCACTCCTGAACAGTTTATTTCCTCCAGCAAAGAAGAGCGATACAAAACTGTTCTGAGAATCAACTTCTCTTAAACCTTTATCCTGCCAAGTTAATTTATTTTAATTTTCAACCACTTGGATCCACAACCTCAAGTGGTTGAAAATTACTCCTATTTTTTTAATTTGAGACCAAGACATTTACAAATTTTGCTGTTGAAACACCTATTTAATTCCCAATATCAGTGATTTGATCGACTAATCAAACAGGTTAAAAATGACAATAGTCGTGATAATCAGGTTCATGTGTATCACTCCGCTATGTGCCCCACTCCACTGTCTAATTCTATTTTAACCCTTTGCCTGCTGATCACTACTATTGTTGTTTTTCATCCATTTTATCAGCCACTTAAATCACTGTTATTGAGAAAAAAATGAGTGTTTTGATTGAAGATCAAACAACCAAGTGGAAAATCCACATGAGACAAGACAGATAATTGAAAACAATGTAAAACGATACAATATCAGAGAATAAATCCGTTTTTAGAGAGTGTTTTTTTATTGATAGCAACATTCTAGTTATCTTCTTCTGTTGTACACAATTTCACAGATATATTGTTTAAATTACACTTGCAATACATCATGGTAGTATCACCTCGGATGTTGAGATTTATATACTAAATACACATTGAACACATTGACATTAATGTAGGTTTATGGTTAATTGCCTTCATTTTTTCATATAATTGAATATGTCCATGGTCTCTTGATTTAAGTTTTTAGAAATGTCTGCGTTTATTAATGTGCTAAGATACTACACCAGGAGCAAATGTATGACCTTCATACTGAATTACACATTCATTGTACTGATATTACACCAGTCTCATAGTGCACTCGTTCATACTGAATGACACATGCAAACAATGTCACCTGTTTTGATTGATTTCAGTGCTGCGTTCGACCAATAACTTTTGCTTCGGCACAATCTAATTGGGTTGAAGATTACTTCGCAAAAATGAAATGTCTCTGAGAGACTGCGTTATTTATACTAAAGGCATAGATGGTTAAAATCATTAGAAAAAATAACCAGTACATAAAATAAAATATCTAAGTTTATTTCTATTTTCATATACATGCAGTTGGTCTGCTTCGTCACATATCTAAATATGTCTGTCATTGAGGTAGTAGTTATTTTTTATCATCTTGATGATAGTTCTTCGATAAAATAATAGTGTTATTATATACTAAATAAAAGCCGGATAACGGCCCAAGAATAGTGGATAGCTAGACTATTAATTATTAACATTGACCATCAAAGTGAATAAGCAAAAAATATCGTGGTGGAAGGAGGTATTTTTTAAATTTTACTGATAAATAAAAAGTTAATTCACTCGACTAAAATAAACCTGAAATTAACATATTTTGTACCAAAGATTTGTCCTGTCAGTCCTACAAGTATATTAATAACTTATGTTAAATAATATTAGAAGTCGAAATTTTTCATAGCAACAAGAAATAATATCGCACTAACAATAGACAATATTAAGGAGCTGGGTCGTTTTGCCCTATTGAACCATACTATTTACATTGCGGTCCATGGTTCTTTCATGCAGTGCATATTGTGGCTATATATGACCGAGGCTACAGTCAGCCAGGGCATCCTGTTCCCACAGAGAGCAGGGGCTCTGAAAGGAGCCGTTTTGTGAGACACATAAGGCAGTGGACTTTCAATCATAGCACTGAAGGAGACGGATTCTGGTATTAAGCAATGAGCTCTCTATCATTACATTGCTAGCTTGGGTGATGGCACGGCGGACACGGATGGTTGGCTAACGATGACGGTTCATGATGGTGGATTCAAACACACTGCTCAGAAAGCAGAGCACATTTCAAAGGGTCAGTCCTTGCCCTTACTCTGGTGGCTGGTCGCCTCTTCCCTGGTTTATTGTCTCCTGGACTTCTTCTTGCCATTGCTTGTACAATCACCTACCTCACCAGGTGAAAAGAGAGAGGCACTATAAGGTTTATACCAGAACTAGTGCATAATCTCGCGTCAGCCCTCGCGCTGCGCGCTCCTCTAGTAGCCAGGGCATTCCTCCAGCCTCCCTCTACTGGCACATTAGCTCCTGTGATGAATGCAGCATCATCTGATGTCAGAAACACAATCACCCTGGCCATGTCCACAGGCTCCTGGCAAAAACCGATCGGCGTCTGTTTACCGAAATCTTCAAATATCTACAGATATATAAAGTCAGGGTAATTATAACTTTATATTTAAATATTTTCGGTAAATATCATCGTTTCATAGTAATGATCATGATAAGAATGTACACATTCAAGTTTGATTCACTCACTTCTTCTGAAGTTTTTCCCTCATCTGGGTTACGTATTAGAGGTGTTCTCACAGGCCCAGCACTGTGAAATAAAGCCAGATAGACAGATATAATAGTGGTGTATAGTGAGAAGTCATTTCTGATTCATGTGATATAAACAAGATATGTACATACAGAAGGTTAGTATTGTAAAATCGTAGTTTATTATTCAAATATTTAAATGAGAGCTATATTTAAAATCAGGCATTGCCGTGTGTATGATATTTTTTTAAAAGGGACTAGCTCAGGCTAAAATCATCAAAAACTCGGTATTTTTTTATTTTTGGTATGGTTGTCAAAAATAAAAAATCTGGAATTTTGTCTCTATATCTTGCCTAACTGGTGAATGCGCAGCACAAAAATTAAAAAAAACCTTTGCAGTTTTATAGTCTATGGACATGTTTACATCATATGGTCATATTAAGAAGCCAAAATAAAATCACCGATTTTTTATTGATTTTAGCCTGAGCCTGTCCTTTTAATTTACATGTCGCTTAATAATTAAAGACAAATCCAAAGATGAACATTGCCATGGTGTGCAAATGTATTTCCCCTCTAAAAAAAACAGATACAAAATAACTAGACTGTACTATGTTTTGTAGCAAAACAGACACTCTGCAAAGTGTAGAATCTATGTAAACCTATGAACACTTGTTGATGTTTAGATATTACTGGACATACATAAACGAGAGAGCCCCTCGACTAGCACTCGTTGCTACTTGGGTAATCCAAAGCTTTCAAAATAAATATGTTTATATATAAACTGACACTAACGTACATATATGACTCAAACATTAAGTATGCCTGTTTAGTCAGTTTGCATCTCTGTTTCTGCTAATATTTAGGCCTACATATATCAGAAAGAGAAGGGTTCTGGTAATGGTAGGGTCCAAAACAATGATTCCGTGACCAACCTTTGGCAAGTAAGGTATGACGATTGTTTTAGGTAGCTTAAGGTATTTGTCGAAAATGAACTCCTACGCCTCTCTAGAAAAAGTGGGCGGAATTTTGGGGAGCGTAAAATCCAGAATGGCCGCCATCAATCACTGTGAAAAGCAAGTATCCACTCTTCTCCCGGTGGTACCACTCGTCTCCCAGTGGTCCTCATTTTTATATGCATTTAAGTAGAAAATAGATTTTTCGAGGTCAACCAGTTTATATTTTAAAAGATGCATGTTTCGTTTGGTCAAAAGCGGCAAAATTCTAAAATGGCCGCCAGCGGCCTTTTGAACAATATCGATTTTCACCTAATTATCCCATAATCAACTGTAATATGCCATTGTGAAAGGGTCAAACTATTATCAATAAACCCCATGTGTGTGTATCTCTAACTCTTTAAATAAATATTTAAGAAAATAAATTATTGTTAAAATATGAATACTTACTTGACTGTGTAAACTCTTACACCTTTAGATGCATAATCTGGATACAAAATACACGATAGTGTATGATTAATTGAACCACTGTAGTGATCACTAATCAACCGACAGTCAGGTATATACCTTTAACCTTTTTAGCCCTCACAATGCATTAAAGCATCAGTTTCCTTCAACAAAGGCTTTTAGAACAAAATTTACATGAAACTAATATACCAATACATGTCAATTTTCTTTAATTTTTGAACTACATCAAGTCATCTTCATCAACTACAAGTCGTAGTGGATGAAGATGACAATGGTAAATTCAGACTCGAAAGTGTTAAGTCACCTCATATGATATGTATTTTTTATGTGTGCAATTAGTAATTGTAAACTGAATAATAAACCTTCATAGATTTAAATGGTACAAACCCACACTGATGGCTCTAGTAAAATGATCCACAGCTGCCTTCATTATGCTATAAGGCAGGGCAATCAAGACCTGAAAAACAGATTATGTAATGGATTAGTAAGTAATAAACCAATCTGGTACATGATAGAAACAGCGACCCAATGATGGAGCCATAGTGACTGAAAGGTGATCTGTTTTAAATCGTTCCTATCTGTTTAGAATGCAAATTTACACTGTCGATACACACACATTTTATTACTACTACAATACAAATTTTAGCGGGGTTTGAAATAGAATTTATCATCATTAAACAGATTATGTAATGGATTAGTAAGTAATAAACCAATCTGGTACATGATAGAAACAGCGACCCAATGATGGAGCCATAGTGACTGAAAGGTGATCTGTTTTAAATCGTTCCTATCTGTTTAGAATGCAAATTTACACTGTCGATACACACACATTTTACTACTACTACAATACAAATTTTAGCGGGGTTTGAAATAGAATTTATCATTATAATGCTTTAAGAAATCATTAGAAGGATCATGGTCAACAAATAGAAAATAATCAATTGATTTTTATAATCAAATAAACTGATGTAGAATTATTGATCAAATTAAATTTAGATTGACAACGATTTCTATAGTTAAGGACAATAGATTAAATAGACGACAATATCGGACAATTGCAATAATTCGTCACGTGGGGATTGGAATGTAACTTACTCCCTGGAGCGCTGTAATACTGGAAACTGTTATGATATTCCCTGTAAGGGTAAAACAAAAATAATGACCAAACTTCACAGTAGCAGCAACAACAGCAACACAGAATCATGTAGAAAGAAGATAAACAAAGACCACTATAGCAATAATACTAGGCCTACACATAATAGTTGTGTTAAATTTGTAGAACATGCCTGGCTCTGTGGTATAGCCATTTCATATCTGATGCCATTTTCAAGACAACAAACAAACAAACAAACAAACAAACAAACAAACAAACAAACAGACAAACAAACAAACAAACAAACAAACAAACAAACAAACAAACAAACAAACAAACAAACAAACAAACAAACAAACAAACAAACAAACAAACAAACAAACAAACAAACAAACAAACAAACAAACAAACAAACAAACAAACAAACAAACAAACAAACAAACAAACAAACAAACAAACAAACAAACAAACAAACAAACAAACAAACAAACAAACAAACAAACAAACAAACAAACAAACAAACAAACAAACAAACAAACAAACAAACAAACAAACAAACAAACAAACAAACAAACAAACAAACAAACAAACAAACAAACAAACAAACAAACAAACAAACAAACAAACAAACAAACAAGCAAGCAAGCAAGCAAACAAACAAACAAACAAACAAACAAACAAACAAACAAACAAACAAACAAACAAACAAACAAACAAACAAACAAACAAACAAACAAACAAACAAACAAACAAACAAACAAACAAACAAACAAACAAACAAACAAACAAACAAACAAACAAACAAACAAACAAACAAACAAACAAACAAACAAACAAACAAACAAACAAACAAACAAACAAACAAACAAACAAACAAACAAACGAGGGGACGGACGGACAGATATAGAGACATTTTTTTTTATGAGATGGCTGACCTCTAAATAAACATGGATATACATTTTTTGTGAGCTAGTTGGCCTACTAACTTTGTCCATCCTAGCTTTGTGACCTTAATGTTTATCTTTTATGTTAACTAATAAATTTGAAAAGAAACGTACCATCGCCCGTGATAATGGAAATACAAGTATAGTCCGAGCTAGAGATGACCTAACCTTGCTTTGTGACATATACCATGTTTTATTGATGTTTCTTGTAGATTCTTTTGTGCTGAATTCAAATCCAATGAGTGCCAGCTTGAAAAGTTTGAATATTTTTGTAGATACAAGGTCAAAGGTCAATCTCAAGGTCAAATATGATTTTTCAAGAAATGTAGCTAGGAACAAGTGTAATACCTCATTTCTATGTGATTTTGACTGAGTGATCCATTACTGAAAATACTTTGATTATTCAAGGTCATCTTCAAGGTCAAAAGGTCAATTTCAAGGTCAAGAAAGAGAAAATGTAAGTTTTAACAAATAAAGCTAGGAAAATGTGTAATACCTCTTTTTTATGGGATTTTGACTGGAAAATCCATTCATGTGCAAGGTCAATTTCAACTGAAGATTATATCAAAGTCAATCCCAAGGTCAAAAATGTGAAAATATGGTTTTTAGCAAATACAAATAGCAGAAGAAGTGTAGTACGTCGTTTTGATATCATTTTGACTGAATAATCCATTTCTGTTACTATTTTGATGATAAAAGGTAATTTCAAGGTCATTGCGTCAATTTCAAGGTCAGGTAAGCAAAAATATGATTTTTACCAAATAAAGCTAGAAACAAGTTTAATACCTCTTTTTTTGTGTGATTTTGCTTGAAAAATCCTTTTCTGGTAATATTTTGGTGATTTTAGATGATCCTCTAGGTCAAAAGATCAATTTCAAGGTCAAATATGATTTCAACATATCTGCTACAAATTGGAGCTTGTATAATACATAGTTTTGGTGCGATTTTGACTAGATAATCTAATTCTAGTAGGGTTTGGGCGACGAGAATTCATTAAAAGGTGGTGGAGAGGCGTTAAAGAGCGACAGGAAAGCTGTGTCAATGGAGAGGCGTTAAAAGGCAACATGGAGGCGTTAAAGGACACTGAGAGGCGTTAAAGGGCGGCGACGTGACGTTGAAAGGCGACCCAGTGGTCCTAAAGGGCGACGGGAATTTGTTTAATGACAATAAGGAGGCGTTAAAGGGCAATAAAGAGGCGTTAAAGGGCAACCAGGAGGCGAAAAGCGGTGAAGAAGAGGCGTTCGTGTGCGACGGGATTTGCTAAAAGATGGCGGGGAGTCAGCAAAGGAGTATGGGAGGTGAAGAAGCAGCGCTAAATAACCTTAACGGGCGATGGTGACGCATTAAGTAGTAGTAGTAGTAAATCTTTGCTTTACCTCACTTTTCGGCACAAAAGGTCTTTTAAGTGACATTGTAATACACATTGTAATACGATAAAAACGTTGTAGTCAAATGATGAGATGAATGATGTACAGATGATGATGTGAGGGTGGGGGTGATAGGGCATGGTGGGTTATTGAGACCGTTTTCCTTCGCTCGCCTGATAAGGGGTTCTGGGCATGTCTAGGGGATATACCCCTAGACATGCCCAGACGGCCAGAGACTTGAGTTTTCCCTGTGCAATTTAATGCTGAAACTCTGTGGCATTTTGCGCAGCTCCGCTATCCTCGGGTCGGATAGTCCCCAGAGTAACAATAGGAATGATAACTCCCTCTGGGAAACTCCATTCATCCCACGTGAGAGACCTAATGTCAAACACGCTATTGCCGGTTATTTAAGGCTACCACAGCCTACATCAGCTCCAGCACTGATGCAGGTGCTGCATTGGCTCCGCTGTTGAGCAGAGGAGCCAGGGTATGCCACTGGCAATCCGCCTGAATATTATAGCCAAATACGAGGAGGCTGCATCTGCCCTTGGATGATTACTGTAGACTAGTGCTTCCGTACAAGGTGAGGCAATAAAAGGAGATTTATAGGTGTTCAAGGGCGAGGAGAAGGCATTAAAAACGACATGGAGTCACTAGAGGGTGACGAAGAAGCGTTAAATGGCGACAGACAAATGTCAAAGACCGATGGAAAGGCGTTGAAAGGTGCAGAAAAAGAGGTAAAGGTCGATGGAGATGCAATTAAGGGTGATGGAAAGGCGTTAAATAACAATCGGCAGGCGGTAAATGCGATGAGGAGGCGCTAAAAGACGATCATGAAGCGTTAATTGGTGATGGCAAAGCATTAAGGTGATGGGAAGGAGTTAAAGGGTGATGTAGGTTTATGGTATGCATTTAAGGGTGAGGAGAAGGCGTCAAGGGAAACGAAGAGGCGTAAATGACGATTAAGAGGCGTTAAAGGGTGACGGAAAGGCTTTAAGTGGCGACGGAGAGGCACCAAGGATGACGGAAGGCATGGAGGGCAATGGAGAGGCGCCGCCTATGCGTAAAATTGCGATGGTAAGGCGTCCAAATTCGATGGGGAGGCGTTATGTATTGATGGAGAGGTGTTAACCCTTTGGATCTTCACGATGCATCAATGGATCATTTTGCATCCATCTCTGAAGAATACATTTATTTCATACATTAAGGGGTTTTAGAACGAACATTTCATAAAACTCTTTTAATAACAACGATATATTTTTCTGTATCTGTCACCCACTTCAAGTCATCTTTATCCACTTTAATGCGAGAACTGCGACAGAAATTCGCGGCTTGTAGTGGATGAAGATGACAATAATAAAATCAGGCTTGAAAGGGTTAGGCCGGTGGGAACCAGTCCTGGAATATGGATATATTCGGGATTTGGGATTGATTACATGAGATAACTATGACGTTATCAATTAATCTGGTCTCGTCAAGAGTGCAGTAGCAATTTATTGCGGTAGTCAGTTACATGGCGACGGAAAGGTGTTGAGGGGTAATGGAGATGAATTCAGAGCGAAAAAGGGCTGTCAAAGGGCGACGGAAAGGCCTTTAATTACAACAAAAAGGTGTTAAACTAAAAGTACTTTCAGGGCGATGAAGAGGCGTTTAAGGGCAATGAAAAGGCCTTCAATTGCATCAAAGAGGCGTTAAACTAAAAGCCCTACGAAAACGCATGAAGGACGACGACAAAAATCGTTAAAGTGCAATGGCAGTGTGTTTCCATCACCCTTCAATGCTGCTTCATCGCCCTTTAACGCATTCCCATTGTCATTAAATGCTTCCTGGTAGCCTTTTAACGCCTCTCCATAGCCCCTCAATATCCCTCTGCCACCTTATAAATACACCTAGCCTCACTTTAACGCCTCCCTGTCGCCCTTTAACACCTCCCAATTGCCCTTTAATATGCATTCCCATTGCCCGTTAGTGCCTTATCATTATCCTACAACACCTTCTCATTACCCTTTAATGGCTTCTCATCAACATTTAAAGTTTTCCGTCGCTCTCTAATGCCTCTCCGTTTCCCTTTAATGCCTTCTTGTCGCCTGATCTTTTCACCATAAGCATGTTTAATCATTTAAACCCAGCAGAATTAGATTGGCCAATCAAAATCACATCTAAGCTAGGTATTATACGTTCTCCAAAGCTTAGCATATACGCTAAAAAAAACATATTTGACTTTTAAATTGACCTTTTGACCTTAGGGTGACCTCAAATGCCCAAGATAATGGAAGAAATGGATTTTTCAGTCAAAATCACACGAGAAAGAGGTATTACACATGTTCCTAGCTTTATTAGTTAAAAATCATAGTTTCCTTCATTTGACCTTGAAATTGACATTTTGACCTTGAAGATGACCTTAAACATGACCTTTAATCATCAAAATGGTGCAAGAAATAGTTTATTCAATCAAAATGACACGAAAAAGAGGTCAGCATCATACGAAAAAACCTTTTACATTTCTTCCTATTTTTCTTTCTCAAATTTTTTTTTTTTACATTTTGACGAAGGAATTGACATAACGACCTTGAAGATGACCTTGAATTCCGAAAAAAATACTATAAATGTAATTTCTAGTCAAAATCTCATGAAAAAGAGGTATTACGCATGTTTCTAGCGTTACTTGTTGAAAATGATATTTTAGCTTACTTGACCTTGAAATTGACCTTTTGACCTTGAAAATGACCTAGAATAATCAAAATAATTTCAGAAATGGATTGCCCAGTCAAAATCACATGAAAATGAGGTATTACACTTGTTCCTAGCTTCATTTGTTGAAAAATCATATTTGACCTTGAACTTGACCTTTGACCTTGAATATACAAAAATGCTCAAACTTTTCAAGCTGGCACTCATCGGATTTGAATTCAGCGAAAAAAATCTATGAGAAACATCAAAAAAACATTGTATATGTAACAAAACAAGGTTAGGTCATTTTTATATAAGCCCTAGCTCGGACTAGTACCCCTATGGAGAATTATGATGGTAAAATTAATATTTTGTCACACAATACATATGATACTTGATTTGATGATTTGAATTGTGAGATTTTTTGCTACAAAAACTTTGGAATTCTCTATTTATAGATTAATGACCTGACTGGTTACCTTTAGTTTTGAGTAGATGTGGCATTGCTTTTAGGGTCAGGTCAAATACCGCCCTGACATGAATGTTATATACTGCGTCTAGCTGATCAAGGGTCGCATGTTCGAGATCGACGAGTTCAAAATTTCCGGCATTATTTATCTGTCAAAATACCAACAGAGATACATGTATATTGTGCTAATACAATGTCTGTAACACATTTATTATTTATTAACCCTTAAAGCGCAGAATTTGTTTATAAAAACCTTGAAGGACAAGGGTTTTATCAATTTGAAATCATCATAACTGTCCTAGTTAGTTCATTCTGATTCATTTGAATACCTATGTTATAGGTCTACAGTCATTAGAAATATTTTTTACTCTAACTGTGACTTTAGTTGTCAGAATCTTACGTCTACGTCTACAGACGTCAGATTCGGACGACTAAAGTCGGTCCCGGCGCTGTAAGGGTTAACCCTTTCACCACTAAGCACGACTATTGTCGCTTTTAATTTGTTTTATTAGCGGATTAATTCACTTTTATTGGGAATAACATGAGTGTTTATATACCAAAATTTGCAAATGTTTGTTCTAAGATTAAAAAAATATGGGTCACTTTAAAATACTTGTGGGTCACGGTAGCGCGGCGACACTACTTCAATTGAGTATTTATTTGAGTGTTTATATTAGAAAAAATAGCCAATGGCTTTCAAACTTTGCCAGGTTGATCTCACAAATTCAATATTCAGGGCCTCAATACTAAATTTGTGAGAAGCAGGGGTAAACAATTATTGGTTGAGATTGGAATCTATAGAGTTGCCCCTTTTCTGATGGATCTATCTTTAAAATTAGGAGTAGTTGTAAAGAGGATAATGTTTACAATTTTTAACGATCATTTTTAAATATAAACTTACGACTTGTCGAGAGGTTTTTATGACATATTTGTCATGGAAATGTATATATGTACAGTATGTACATCAGGGTTAGCGTAGTTAGTTCTGTGAATCACATATATCGACATGGTACGTACACTTGAATTCCGGCTTGTCATTTACATATTTATATGATTGCATAGTGAATGAGATGGAAGTGTTTCTACTCAATGTAATATAATTACTTTGATTATTAAAAATTACAGGGGTCACTGAACTTAAACTCAAAATCCGCTCTATGTCATTCCTCCTCCTGCATGGGTTGGAGTCTGCAACGTTTGAAAACCATTGGCATTTTTTGACATAATATTATAAGGAAAAGATTATGAAATATGTTTGTTTATATTAGAACAAATAACCACTGGCTTTGCCACCCCCCCCCCCCCCCCCCTCTATCCCCACAATAGTACCTTATTATGCTGGTCCTTAAATTTACGATTATATGAGTGGGACTCGCTCTGGCGAAAACCATTGGGAGATCCGGGCCACATGATACAAATTCAATAATTCAATTCAATTCAATTCGGTAACTTCTATAGCGCATAAATCCTCGGAGATGCGAGCTCAGAGGCGCAGAATCCAAATCGAAACCAGCTCAATGTCGAGAGTCAAAGCGTAAGTCGTCAACTGGGCGCCGAATCTCCGAGGAATTAGGGGGGAAAGCCGAATCGAAAAGTAAAGTCTTCAGCATTTTTTTAAATGAGGTGACTGTACTCGCAGTTCTCAAATTAACCGGCAGTGAATTCCAGGTGGAGGGAGCTGCAACTGCAAAAGCCCTTGAGCCCCATTTTGTTTGAAAACGTGGAACAGTTAACATATTTGTGTTGGATGATCTAAGCAGTTTTGAATTTTGAAGTGGTACTAAATAATTAAAGAGATATGTAGGTTGGTGAAATGTGCAGACATTGTGCTAATACAATGTCTGTAACACATTTATAATTTCTTAACCCTTAAAGCGCAGAATTTGTTTATAAAAACCTTGAAGGACAAGGATTTTTTCAATTTGAAATCATCATAACTGTCCCAGTTAGCTCTTTCTGATTCATTTGAATACCTATGTTATGGTCCTACGCCCAGTATAAATATTTTTTACTCTTACAGTAACTTTAGTTGTCAGAATATTACGTCTACGTCTACAGACGTCAGATTCGAACGACTAAAGTCGGTCCCGGCACTGTAAGGGTTAACCCTTTCACCACTAAGCACAACTAAAGCCGTTTTTAATTTGTTTTATTAGCGGATTAATTCACTTTTATTGGGAATAACATGAGTGTTTATATACCAAGATTCGCAAATGTTTGTTCTAAGATTAAACAAATATGGGTCACTTTGAAATACTTGTGGGTCACGGTGGCGCGGCGACACTACTTCAATTGAGTGACTACTTGAGTGTTTATATTAGAACAAATAGCCAATGGCTTTCAAACTTTGCCAGGGTGATCTCACAAATTCAATATTCAGGGCCTGAAAACTGAATTTGTGAGAAGAAGGGGTTGAACGATTATTGGTTAAGATTAGAATCTATAGAGTTTCCCTTTTTCTGATGGACCTATCTTTAAAATTAAGCATAGTTGTAAAGAGGATAATATTTACGATTTTTAATGATAACTTTCAAATATCAAGTTACGACTTGTCGAGAGTTTTTTTTAGACATATTCGTCATGGTAATGTATAATATATACAGTATGTACAGCAGGGTTAGCGTGGTTAGTTCTGTGAATCATATATATCGACATGGTATGTACACTTGAATTCCGGCTTGTCATTTACATATTTATATGATTGCATAGTTAGTAAGGTGGAAGTGTTTATACTCCATCTAATATAATTACTTTGAGTATAAAGAGTTACAGGGGTCACTGAACTTAAACTCAAAATCAGCTCTATGTCATTCCTCCTCCCCGGGTTGAAGTCTGCACCAGGCAACGTTTGAAAGCCATTGACATTTTTGGACATAAAAGGCAAAAAATATGATATAATTATGTTTGTTCATATTAGAACAAATAGCCAATGACTTTGCAGAATCCCGCCCCCGCCTCCATCACCGCAATCGTACCTTATTATGCTGGTTGTTTAATTTACGATTATATGAGTGGGAATCGCTCTGGCGAAGGCCATGGGGATCCGAGCCACATGACTCAAATTCAATATGCTATGTTGAAAGGACGATGGTCTGGCGAAGATCGAAGATCAAATAACCAAGTGGACAAGTCCACATGAGGCAAGACAAATAGTGACTGCGTTATTAATACCAGAGGCATAGATGGTTAAAAACATTAGAAAAAATAACCAGTACATAAAATAAAATATCTAAGTTTATTTCCATTTTCCTATACATGTAGCTGGCCATTCCCCAAAATTACATTTCCTATACAAACGAGCCTCCTATGAGCAGCCACCTGCCTTAAAAGGCCACTTTTCCTGTCTCACAAAGATGGCTGCCTATAGCAGGTTGTTCTGTATTTTTTAAATTTTACTGATAAATGAAGAGTCAAATAAACCTAAAATTAACTCATTTTATACCAAAGATTTGTCCTGTCAGTCCTACAAGGATATTAATAACTAATGTTAATTATTAATAGAAGTCGAAATTGCTCATGGTAACAATAAATAATATCGCACTAGCAATAGACAGTAAAGGAGCAGGGTCGTTTAGCCCCATTGAACCTTTACATACTATTTACATTGCGGTCCATGGTGCTTCTATGAAGTGAATATTGTGGCTATATATGACCGAGGCTACAGTCAGCCAGGGCATTCCTCCAGCCTCCCTCTACTGGCACATTAGCTCCTGTGATGAATGAAGCATCATCTGATGCCAGAAACACGATCACCCTGGCCAAGTCCACAGGCTCCTGGCATAAACCGATCGGCGTCTGTTTACCAAAATCTTCAAATATCTACAGATATATAAAGTCAGGGTATTTATATCTTTATATTTAAATATTTTCGGTAAATATCATCTTTTCATAGTAATGATCATGATAAGAATGTACACAATCAAGTTTGATTCACTCACTTCTTCTGAAGTTTTTCCCTCATCTGGGTTACGTATTAGAGGTGTTCTCACAGGCCCAGCACTGTAAAATAAGGCCAGATAGACAGATATAATAGTGGTGTATAGTGAGAAGTCATTTCTGATTCATGTGATATAAACAAGATATGTACATACAGAAGGTTAGTATTGTAAAATCGTAGTTTATTATTCAAATATTTAAATGAGAGCTATATTTAAAATCAGGCATTGCCGTGTGTATGATGTTTTTTTTAAAGGGACTAGCTCAGGCTAAAATCATTAAAAACTCGGTATTTTTTTTATTTTTGCTATGGTTGTCAAAAATAAAAAATCAGGAATTTTGTCTCTATATCTTGCCTAGCTGGAAAATGCGCAGCACAAAAATTAAAAAAAGCCTTTGCAGTTCTATTGTCTGTGTACATGTTTACATCATATGGTCATATTAAAAAGCCAAAATAAAATCTCCGATTTTTTAATGATTTTTGCCTGAGCCAGTCCTTTTATTATACATGTCACTTAATAATTAAAGACAAATACAAAGATAAACATTGCCATGGTGTGCAAATGTATTTCCCCTTTCAAAAAAAAACATATACAAAATAACTAGACTGTACTATGTTTTGTAGCAAAACAGACACTGCAAAGTGTAGAAATCTATGTAAACCTATGAACACTTGTTGATGTTTAGATATTACTGGACATACATAAACGAGAGAGCCCCTCGACTAGCACTCGTTGCTACTTCGGTAATCCAAAGCTTGCAAAATAAATATGTTTATATATAAGCTGACACTGACGTACATATATGACTCAAACATTAAGTATGCCTGTTTAGTCAGTTTGCATCTCTGTTTTTGCTAGTATTTAGGCCTACATATATCACAAAGAGAAGGGTTCTGGTAATGGTAGGGTCCAAAACCATGATTCCGTGACCAACCTTTGGCAAGTAAGGTATGACGATTGTTTTAGGTAGCTTAAGGTATTTGTAGAAAATGAACTCCTACGCCTCTCTAGAAAAGGTGGGCGGAATTTTGGTAAGCGTAAAATCCAGAATGGCCGCCATCAATCACTGTGAAAAGCAAGTATCCACTCGTCTCCCAGTGGAACTCACTTTTAAATGCATTTAAGTAGAAAATAGATTTTTCGAGGTCAACCAGTTTATATTTTAAAAGATGCATGTTTCGTTTGGTCAAAAGCGGCAAAAACCTAAGATGGCCGCCAGCGGCCTTTTGAACAATATCGATTTTTACCTAATTATACAGTAATCAACTGTGATATGCCATTGTGAAAGGGTCAAACTATTATCAATAAACCCCATGTGTGTGTATCTCTAACTCTTTAAATAAATATTTAGGAAAATAAATTATTGTTAAAATATGAATACTTACTTGACTGTGTTCACTCTTACACCTTTAGATGCATAATCTGGATACAAAATAAAAGTACAACATTTATTCGACACGATAGTGCATGATTAATTAAACCACTGTAGTGATCACTAATAAACCGACAGTCAGGTATATATACCTTTAACCCTTTCAGCCCTCACGATGCATTAAAGCATCATTTTCCTACAACAAAGGCTTTTAGAACAAAATTTACATGAAACTAATTTGCCAATACATGTCAATTTTCTTTAATTTTTGAACCACATCAAGTCATCTTCATCAACTACAAGTCGTAGTGGATGAAGATGACAATGGTAAATTCAGGATCGAAAGTGTTAAGTCACCTCATATGATATGTATTCTTTATGTGTGCAATTAGTAATTGTAAACTGAATAATAAACCTTCATAGATTTAAATGGTACAAACCCACACTGATGGCTCTAGTAAAATGATCCACAGCTGCCTTCATTATGCTATAAGGCAGGGCAATCCCGACCTGAAAAACAGATTATGTAATGGATTAGTAAGTAATAAACCAATCTGGTACATGATAGAAACAGCGATCCAATGATGGAGCCATAGTGACTGAAAGGTGATCTGTTTCAAATCGTTCCTATCTGTTTAGAATGCAAATTTACACTGTCGATATACACACATTTTATTACAACTGCAATACAAATTTTAGCGGGGTTTGAAATAGATATTTATCATTATAATGCTTTAAAAAATCATTAGAAGGATCATGGTTAACAAATATACAATAATCAATTAATTTTATAATCAAATAAACTGATGTAGAATTATTGATCAAATTAAATTTAGATTGACAACGATTTCTATAGTTAAGGAAAATAGATTAAATAGACGACAATATCGGACAATTGCAATAATTCGTCACGTGGGGATTGGAATGTAACTTACTCCCTGAAGCGCTGTAATACTGGAAACTGTTATGATATTCCCTGTAAGGGTAAAACAAAAATATTAACCAAACTTCACAGTAGCAGCAACAACAGCAACACAGAATCATGTAGAAAGACAACTATAGCAATAATACTAGGCCTACACATAATAGTTGTGTTAAATTTGTAGAACAGGCCTGGCTCTGTGGTATAGCCATTTCATATCTGATGCCATTTTCAAGACAAACAAACAAACAAACAAACAAACAAACAAACAAACAAACAAACAAACAAACAAACAAACAAAAAAACAAACAAACAAACAAACAAACAAACAAACAAACAAACAAACAAACAAACAAACAAACAAACAAACAAACAAACAAACAAACAAACAAACAAACAAACAAACAAACAAACAAACAAACAAACAAACAAACAAACAAACAAACAAACAAACAAACAAACAAACAAACAAACAAACAAACGAACGAACGAACGAACGAACGAACGAACGAACGAACGAACGAACGAACGAACGAACGAACGAACGAACGAACGAACGAACGAACGAACGAACGAACGAACGAACGAACGAACGAACGAACGAACGAACGAACGAACGAACGAACGAACGAACGAACGAACGAACGAACGAACGAACGAACGAACGAACGAACGAACGAACGAACGAACAAACAAACAAACAAACAAACAAACAAACAAACAAACAAACAAACAAACAAACAAACAAACAAACAAACAAACAAACAAACAAACAAACAAACAAACAAACAAACAAACAAACAAACAAACAAACGAACGAGCGGACGGACAGATATAGAGACATATTTTTTTATGAGATGGCTGACCTCTAAATAAACAATGATATACATTTTTTGTGAGCTAGTTGGCCTACTAACTTTGTCCATCCTAGCTTTGTGACCTTTATGTTTATCTTTTATGTTAACTAATAAATTTAAAAAGAAACGTACCATCGCCCGTGATAATGGAAATACAAGTATAGTCCGAGGTAGAGATGACCTAACCTTGCTTTGTGACATATACAATGTTTTTTTGATGTTTCTTATAGATTTTTTTGTGCTGAATTCAAATCCAATGAGTGCCAGCTTGAAAAGTGTGAGCATTTTTATAGATTCAAGGTCAAAGGTCAATCTCAAGGTCGAATATGATTTTTCAAGAAATGTAGCTAGGGACAAGTGTAATACCTCATTTCTATGTGATTTTGACTGAGTGATCCATTACTGAAACTACTTTGATTATTCAAGGTCATCATCAAGGTCAAAAGGTCAATTTCAAGGTCAAGTAAGAGAAAATTTAAGTTTTAACAAATAAAGCTAGGAAAATATGTAATACCTCTTTTTCATGGGATTTTGACTGGAAAATCCATTTAAAGCATTATTTTGAGGATTCAAGGTCATGTGCAAGGTCAATTTCAACTGAAAGTCATATAAAAGTCAATCCCAAGGTCAAAAATGTGAAAATATGGTTTTCAGCAAATACAGATAGCAGAAGAAGTGTAGTACGTCGTTTTGATATCGTTTTGACTGAATAATCCATTTCTGTTACTATTTTGATGATAAAAGGTAATTTCAAGGTCATTGTGTCAATTTCAAGGTCAGGTAAGCAAAAATATAATTTTTAACAAATAAAGCTAGAAACAAGTGTAATACTTCTTTTTTTGTGTGATTTTGCTCGAAAAATCCTTTTCTGGTAATATTTTGGTGATTTTAGATGATCCTCTAGGTCAAAAGATCAATTTTAAGGTCAAATATGATTTTAACATATTTGCTACAAATTGGAGCTTGTATAATACATAGTTTTGGTGTGATTTTGACTAGATAATCTAATTCTAGTAGGGTTTTGGTGATTAAACACCATCAAAGGAAATAATCAGGCGACGAGAATTCATTAAAAGGTGGTGGAGAGGCGTTAAAGAGCGACAGGAAAGCTATACATGTCAATGGAGAGGCGTTAAAAGGCAACATGGAGGCGTTAAAGGACATTGGGAGGCGTTAAAGGGCGGCGACGTGACGTTAAAAGGCGACCCAGTGGCCCTAAAGAGCGACGGGAATAGGTTTATTGACAATAAGGAGGCGTTAAAGGGCAATGAAGAGGCGTTAAAGGGCAACCAGGAAGCGAAAGGGGTGAAGAAGAGGCGTTCGTGTGCGACGGGATTTGCTAAAAGATGGCGGGGAGTCAGCAAAGGAGTATGGGAGGTGACGAAGCAGCGCTAAATAACCTTAACGGGCGATGGTGACGCATTAAGTAGTAGTAGTAGTAAATCTTTGCTTTACATCACTTTTCGTCACAAAAGGTCTTTTAAGTGACATTGTAATACGATAAAAACGTTGTAGTCAAATGTGAGATGAATGATGTACAGATGATGATGTGAGGGTGGGGGTGCTAGGGCATGGTGGGTTATTGAGAGCGTTTTCCTTCGCTCGCCCGATAAGGGGTTCTGGGCATGTCTAGGGGATATACCCCTAGACATGCCCAGACGGCCAGAGACTTGAGTTTCCCTGTGCAATTTAATGCTGAAACTCTGTGGCATTTTGCGCAGCTCCGCTATCCTCGGGTCGGATAGTCCCCAGAGTAACAATAGGAATGATAACTCCCTCTGGGTAACTCCATTCATCCCATGTGAGAGACCTAATGTCAAACACACTATTGCCGGTTATTTAAGACTACCACAGCCTACATCAGCGCCAGCACTGATGTAGGTGCTGCATTGGCTCCGCTGTTGAGCGGAGGAACCAGGGTACGCCACTGGCAATCCGCCCGAATATTTCAGCCAGTTACGAGGAGGCTGCATCTGCCCTTGGATGATTACTGTAGACTAGTGCTTCCGTACAAGGTGAGGCAATAAAAGGAGATTGATAGGTGTTCAAGGGCGAGAAGAAGGCGTTAAAAACGACATGGAGTCACTAAAGGGTGACGAAGAAGCGTTAAATGGCGACAGAGAACTGTCAAAGACCGATGGAAAGGCATTGAAAGTTGCAGAAAAAGAGTTGAAGGTCGATGGAGATGCAATTAAGGGTGATAGAAAGGCGTTAAATAACAATCGGAAGGCAGTAAATGCGATGAGGAGGCGCTAAAAGACGATCATGAAGCGTTAATTGGTGATGGCAAAGCATTAAGGTGATGGGAAGGAGTTAAAGGGTGATGTAGGCTTATGGTATGTATTTAAGGGCGAGGAGAAGGCGTCAAGGGAATCGAAAAGGCGTAAATGACGATTGAGAGGCGTTAAAGGGTGACGGAAAGGCTTTAAGTGGCGACGGAGAGGCACCAAGGATGACGGAAGGCATGAAGGGCAATGGAGAGGCGCCGCCTATGCGTAAAATTGCAATGGTAAGGCGTCAAAATTCGATGGGGAGGCGTTATGTATTGATGGAGAGGTGTTAACCCTTTGGATCTTCACGATGCATCAATGGATCATTTTGCATTTCTGAAGAATACATTTATTTCATATATTGAGGGGTTTTAGAACGAACATTTCATAAAACTCTTTTAATGACAACGATATATTTTTCTGTCATCTTTATCCACTTTAATGCGAGAACTGCGACAGAAATTCGCGGCTTGTAGTGGATGAAGATGACAATGATAAATTCAGGCTTGAAAGGGTTAGGCCGGTGGGAACCAGTCCTGGAATATGGATATATTCGGGATTTGGGATTGATTACATGAGATAACTATGACGTTATCAATTAATCTGGTCTCGTCAAGAGTGCAGTAGCAATTTATTGCGGTAGTCAGTTACATGGCACGGAGAGGTGTTGAGGGGTAATGGAGATGAATTCAGAGCGAAAAAGGGCTGTCAAAGGGCGACGGAAAGGCCTTTAATTACAACAAAAATGTGTTAAACTAAAATTACTTTCAGGGCGAAGAAGAGGCGTTTAAGGGCAATGAAAAGGCCTTCAATTGCATCAAAGAGGCGTTAAACTAAAAGCCCTACGAAAACGCATAAAGGACGACGACAAAAATCGTTAAAGTGCAATAGCAGTGTGTTTCCATCACCCTTCAATGCTGCCTCATCGCCCTTTAACGCATTCCCATTGTCATTAAGTGCTTCCTGGTAGCCTTTTAACGCCTCTCCATAGCCCCTTAATATCCCTCTGCCACCTTATAAATACACCTAGCCTCACTTTAACGCCTCCCTGTCGACCTTTAACGCCTCCCAATTGCCCTTTAATATGCATTCCCATCGCCCGTTAGTGCCTTATCATTATCCTACAACACCTTCTCATTACCCTTTAATGCCTCCTCATCAACATTTAAAGTTTTCCGTCGCTCTCTAATGCCTCCCCGTTTCCCTTTAATGCCTTTTTGTCGCCTGATCTTTTCACCATAAGCATGTTTAAGCATTTAAGCCCAGCAGAATTAGATTAGCCAATCAAAATCACATCACAATTGACCTTTTGACCTTGCGGGTGACCTCAAATGCCCAAGACAATGGAAGAAATGGATTTTTCAGTCAAAATCACACGAGAAAGAGGTATTACACATGTTCCTAGCTTTATTAGTTAAAAATCATATTTTCCTTCATTTGACCTTGAAATTGACCTTTTGACCTTGAAGATGACCTTAAACATGACCTTTAATCATCAAAATAGTTCAAGAAATAGTTTATTCAATCAAAATGACACGAAAAAGAGGTCAGCATCACACGAAAAGACCTTTTACATTTCTTCCTATTTTTCTTTCTTAATTTTTTTTTTTTACATTTTGACCTCGGAATTGACATTACGACCTTGAAGATGACCTTGAGTTTCGAAAATAATACTATAAATGTAATTTCTAGTCAAAATCTCATGAAAAAGAGGTATTTTGCATGTTCCTAGCGTTACTTGTTGAAAATGATATTTTCGCTTACTTGACCTTGAAATTGACCTTTTGACCTTGAAGATGACCTTGAATAATCAAAATAATTTTAGAAATGGATTGCCCAGTCAAAATTACATAAAAAATGAGGTATTACACTTGTTCCTAGCTTCATTTGTTGAAAAATCATATTTGACCTTCAACTTGACCTTTGACCTTGAATATACAAAAATGCTCAAACTTTCCAAGCTGGCACTCATCGGATTTGAATTCAGCGCAAAAAAATCTATAAGAAACATCAAAAAAACATTGTATATGTAACAAAACAAGGTTGGGTCATTTTTATATAAGCCCTAGCTCGGACTAGTACCCCTATGGAGAATTATGATGGTAAAATTATTATTTTGTCACACAATACATATGATACTTGATTTGATGATTTAAATTGTGAGATTTTTTGCTACAAAAACTGTGGAATTCTCTATTAATAGATTAATGACCTGACTGATTACCTTTAGTTTTGAGTAGATGTGGCATTGCTTTTTGGGTCAGGTCAAATACCGCCCTGACATGAATGTTATATACTGCGTCTAGCTGATCAAGGGTCGCATGCTCGAGATCGACGAGTTCAAAATTTCCGGCATTATTTATCTGTCAACATACCAGCAGATATACATGTATATTATGGTAATACAATTTCTATAACACATTTATTATTTATTAACCTTCAAAGCGCAGAGCCCAGTTAGCTCTTCCTGATTCATTTGAATACCTATGTTATAGGTCTATGAACATTATAAATATTTTTTACTCTTACAGTGCGTGGATCGACTTTAGTTGTTAGAATCTGACGTCTACAGACGTCAGATTCGGACGACTAAAGTCGGTCCGGGCGCTGTGAGGGTTAACCCTTTCACCACTAAGCACGACTATTGTCGCTTTTAATTTGTTTTATTAGTGGATTAATTTACTTTTATTGGGAATAAAATGAGTGTTTATATACCAAGATTCGCAAATGTTTAGTCTGAAATTGAACAAATATGCGTCATTTTAAAACACTTGTGGGTCACGGTAGAGCGGGGCGGGGGCCCTAGGGTAGTGGTTAGCACCGCTGCCTTTCACGCCAGAGTTCGGGGTTCGGTTCCCGGTTTCGGCGGTTTGAAAGAAACAAAAAAGTTTCTTCCCCATCCACGTGTGAAAGTCAGTATTGTGGGGAGCCTCCGTGACCGAGAGGTAGCATGCTCGGCCTCAGACCGCCAGGGCTCGAATTTCGAATCCTGTGTCTAGAGGACAGTGTCATCTCAATCATCTCACCATCCTCAGGAGGTTCTCCTGGCCCAGTTTAGCCTGTATGTGCACAAAAGTGGCCTAAAGCCCGATTCATTTCATTTACGGTAGAGCGACACTACTTCAATTGAGTGTTTATTTGGGTGTTTATATTAGAACAAATAGTCAATGGCTTTCAAACTGTGCAAGGTTGATCTCACAAATTCAATATTCAAGGCGGTAATACTGAATGTGTGAAAAGCAGGGGTTAAACAATTATTCGGATTAGAATCAATAGCGTTGCCCCTTTTCTGATGGATCTATCTTTAAAATTAGGAGTAGTTGTAAAGAGGATAATGTTTACAATTTTTAACGATCATTTTTAAATATCAACTTACGACTTGTCGAGAGTTTTTTTTAGACATATTTGTCATGGTAATGTATATATGTACAGTATGTACATCAGGGTTAGCGTAGTTAGTTCTGTGAATCACATATATCGACATGGTATGTACACTTGAATTCCGGCTTGTCATTTACATATTTATATGATTGCATAGTGAATGAGGTGGAAGTGTTTCTACTCAATCTAATATAATTACTTTGATTATTAAAAATTACAGGGGTCACTGAACTTGAACTCAAAATCCGCTCTATGTCATTCCTCCTCCTGCATGGGTTGGAGTCTGCAACGCTTGAAAACCATTGGCATTTTTTTGACATAATATTATAAGGAAAAGATTATGAAATATGTTTGTTTATATTAGAACAAATAATCTCTGGCTTTGCAAACCCCCCCCCCCCTCTATCCCTGCAATAGTACCTTATTATGCTGGTCGTTAAATTTACGATTATTTGAGTGGGACTCGCTCTGGCGAAAGCCATTGGGAGATCCGGGCCACATGACTCAAATTCAATAAGGGATGGTCTCTGGCTGTGAGATCAACTTGGCAACGTTTGAAAGCCATTGACATTTTTTGACATAATAAATACATTTATACAACAGTTTGTCTGGGACTGACCAATGCCATAGGAGTTCGATGAATGAATGTATAATTTATCTTCCTGTTTACCCAGTATGTTTAATTCAGTTGAAATGTTGTTTAAAAACTTCTTTGGAGTATTTGTATAATTTCTGCAGAATTTTTTATTTTTCCTTTTTGTTTTGATTTTAAACATTAGTTATTTTAGAAACATATTGAGCATTATGGTAAATTACCTTAATGCTCAATAATGTAGAAATCAAATTCTTGTAGCTGGGTGATCAACATTGCTAAAATTCCTTGAGCCTCCTTAAAATTTAAAATATGTTGAAAACTGCAATGATCAGTTCCTATTATAAATCCTGTTCCTGACAAAGCACAGCTCCTGCTCTACAATCACTAGCATCTGTGTCTAAAATATCCCTTCCTGTATTGTACTAGGATAGGCAAGTAGTGTGTCATCTTGCACTTTTTTGAGATACTGGAAAAAGTTATCGCGATATTTATTCCATTTCCATAAATAATTTGTCTTGCTTAATGCACATAATGGTATAGCATAGTTTGCATAGTCTCCTATGTGGTGTCCATAAAAAGAGACTGTTCCAAGAGAATATAGCAGTTCCTTAACATTTTGTTGGTGTTGACCAGCATTCTACAGCTTCTATTCTACTTTTGGATGGTGTAACGTAATTCCTGTCAACGTGGCTGCCCTGGGATTCCATTTCTGTATGGAATAAGGCGCATTTCAGAGGCGTAATTAGCAATTTAGATTTACTAATGTGATTGAACACATATTTAGGGTTATCAAAACATGTTCGAAACTCCAATCAATACCTCTTATGACCTTTTCATTACCCTGACATAGGCTCCCGGCGCATTCGAAAAAACCCCAGAAAATATAATTTAACATGTAGGATGATATGTCGGGTGACCCCTATTAAGACACTATGTGTCTCTTTCATAGGGTCCATCAGGTAATACTGCACAGTAAATCCCTGTCACTTTTGTGTCCATATATTGCTTGGATCTTGTTATATTCTTCTGGTAAGTTTAAATAAAACACTGGTTCTTGTTGCTGTGGACAAGACAATGTCATGGCTGTTGCTAGTAATTCCATCAACGGGATACTGTTACACCTCGTCAAGCAATGTTCCTCTTCTAATCATGATACTTACTGTAGATAAATCAGTCACAAGTATTGGTACTTGTTTGTGACTATTCTAGAAATAGTGCTGGTGCTTTGACAGTGTTTGGCAGTAGTAAATTTAATGTAGGAACTTTTTTCTTGTCACAATGTTGTAAATGTCTGCGAGTTGTAGGTGGTGTGATTTGCTGTCTTGTATGTACTATGAAGTCTCTTCTCGTATGTACTCTGGTCACACATCCATGGTTTACCTGTGTGTTTATAATCACACCTTATTTTTTATTACTAGGTCCATTGACAATTGAAATATTTTTTGATAAATCTATCATAGCATGGAATTGTTTCAAAAATGGTATTCCAAGTGATGCTTTTTTGTTTTGCACGCATATCTGCTACCAAGAATTCATTTTCTTGTGTGACTTGGCCTATGATCAGAGGAAGAGCCGCCCCTCCTAGAATATGCATAGATTTTTTCCCATCAGCCGTGTAAACAGGGTAATTTATAGGTGTTAATTTAGGTTTTGGCTGCTCCACTGTCAATCATTGCCCACAATGGCAGATCCTGTATTTTGACATCAGCTCCATAATCTTGTGAAAACAAATTACGAAAAAAAAATTTGTCAACTGTTTAATGAGCATGGTCAGGAGAATGATGTGGTATTAAGCTTTGCTGAGTGTCTATTTTTGCCTTTCTTCAACATTATCTTTATTCATTTTCTTGTTCATAAGTTCGGCTAATTTACATTGGTGAACTTGAGAATTTGTGATTGCAAAAAATATACCAGGATTGTCATGTACACATTTGGAATCGTGGTCGAATATCTGAGGCTGCACTGTAGTTGTAATAAGTAAAGATACAATGCTCATATTCGCTGTCTACTGTTGATGGTCCAGGCAGTTTCTTATCAGTTACCATGGTTACAGGTTACATGTTTACCTGTACTACTGCACCCTGAATTATTTTCCCTGTGGTGTGTCCAGGATAGATTGTAGGTCAGTTCTCGACAGGGTCTTGTCATTGTTGGTACAACTTTGATTTTGAGCTTTTTGACATTTGAATGACAATTGAGCCTCAGCCCATGGATCAGTAGGCCTTCTTTTTCTCTCATCTCTGACTAGCCAATTGAGGACAGTCTGGCGCATTATATGCCCTTTATTTCTACACCATTGACAGAAAGGAAGTATTTTATTGAATCTATAGGCTTTATCGGCTTTATCATTTCTATTTCCTACTGACAATGGAGTTTGACATTGGTCTCTCAACCTGGAGACTATCCGGCCCAGCGGTGCTGTGTGGAAAGCAACAGTGTTTCAGCATTAAACTGCACAGTGAAAGTCTCTGGGCGTATGGACATGTCTGGAGATAAATCACCTAGACATGCCCAGAACTTCTTATCGGGAGAGTGAAGGAAAAATTTAGAAAATCTTAACTCATCTTAACTTATTCCCATTAGAAAGTTATTGGAAGAGATCATCTAAATAATAATGTTTTAATGGGATGAGCGCATGACTCTCATATCTTTATTTTACACCAGCGGTAGACGATAGCACAAAATGACACGATATGATGCTAACGTTTTATTCAAAACTTCTGAAATATCTAAACACCTCTTTATTTTATTTCTGGATACACCACTGTTACGTGAATCATGAACCCTGCGGCTTGACACACAAACAGTTGAAGCATCTCTTAATTGTAGCTTAATCAAATAGTTATTTCTACCAACCAAACAGTCCAGTTTTCCAAAAGTTGCAATAGTTTTGTCGATGGCTATACGCGTGTCCTCTGGCTTGGTCACATCCCCGGGTACAACTAAAACCTGCAACAACAGGACAATATGAAATAAACCTTTTATCGCCAATCACGATTTAGGCCTACATTTTTAATACGAGCGTCTTAAATAGTGCATTTAAATGTAAAACGTCTTTAATCTACTTAATCTTATTTTTTAATTGTTTTCAGTGTTTTACAAACTGTGATTGACATTTAAAAACAGTTACCGAAGTGATGCCATCTACCCATGTACATAAATCACCCTGTCTTTAGCCGCCCCTCTGCTTCACACAGTGATACCGTCTCCCCCTGTACATAACTCACCCTGTCTTAAGTCGCCCCCTCTGCTTCACACAGTGATACCGTCTCCCCCTGTATATAACTCGCTCTATCACACAGTGATACCTTCTACTCCTGGACATAACTCACACTGTCTTTCGCCCCCTCTTGCATCACACAGTGATATCGTCTCCCTGTATCATCTCACCCTGTCTTTAGTCGCCCCCTCTGCTTCACAGTGATATCGCCCCCCACCCCCCTGTATATAACTCACCCTGTCTTTAGTCACCCCCTCTGCTTCACAGATTGATACCATCTCCCCCTGTACATAACTCACCCTGTGTTTAGTCGCCCCCTCTGCTTCACACAGCGATACCGTCGTCTCCAGTTTCTCCATACGTCTGCCAGTCACCACAACATTGTAACCTTTCTTTGTGAACTCCACAGCAGTGGCCTGACCAATTCCTGTACCAGCCCCTGAGTAACAACCGACGCAATTAAAAATGATCTGAGGCCAACTTGTTTAAGCATCCTTGATATTTTTTGTGTGAACACCATTTATTTTACTGGGATTGCTAAGAGCATTCAATGTCAGACGTAACATTCCTCAGCCCTTAGCATATAAAAAAAGGGCTGACATAATTGTGTATAAACCATGGCGACCAAATGATTATTATTAATTTGAAATAGTCATAGTTAGCTTAGTCTTAGTTAGCTGTTTCTGCTAATTTGTATACCTACATGTATGTTGTAGATCTATTGCATTATAAATATTTCACTCTTTCAGTTTTAGACGTCAGATTCTGACGTCTATGGATTTTACGTCTATGAACGTCAGATTCTGGCGTGTAAAGTCGATCCCGTGCAGAAAGGGTTTTTGTATGCAAAGGATAAAAAAATATAAGGCCTACATGAAAATGGGAAATTACTGATTTTAAAGGCAATGAGTGTCGATGACATATTATTTAATGATAAATTGCGAAGACTTGTTTTGAGTGTATATGATGACGTGTCAAAAAACGATACCCCTTCTACTATAAGGACCGTTGCAACCATTACATCATATCGACAATTATTAGAAATATATATATAAAAGCACACACATGTCGGCCTAATAATGGTAAATAGATAAAACGTATCGGCCGTCTTAGATTTAAAAGTCAATGTATAGATCAAATTAATTTTACGATTTCAAATCATGCCGAAACCATACATTGTGTATTACTGTGCGCAAAAAGATTTTGTTTTCTTTTTGGTGGCTAATTTGAGGTGCATATGGCACAAAGTAGTGAATGTCAACTCGAAGATTAAAATTCAGCTCACCCGAAGTATGTGAAAAAATATACAATAGATCACAATAATCTAATCTGAAGAGCATTGTTTAATTGTAAAGGAAATTAAAAAAGATATCAATTTATGATATTAAAATCAAAACTGACAAATCCGGAGTCGGTATGTGTATACAAAACTTCGGGTATGAAAATAGCACACTTAACTACCCGACTACCAGAATATGTAAATGAGGATACAGAGGCTGTAATAATCCATTTCGGGACAAATGATATTGGTGATGAAGCGAACAAGGCGATGCAGGATATTAACGAGCTTACTAAACAAATGACTGCTCTACACAATACACACTTCTATTTCTCGGAAATTCCCCCCAGAAGCCAAAATAAATATAATACCCTAATTCACCGTGTGAACAGCCACATACGAGATATATGCTCAAAATTGAAAAATGTTGACTATATGCCCACACCCGTAACAAAACAACATCTGAGCCGTGGTGGAATACACTTAAACGATAAGGGACAACAAAAACTGACTGCGGCTATGGCTGAAGTTTTCAACAACCATGCAGCAACCGGTCAGTCTTTTCATATACCAACCATCATAACAAGGACATAGCAAACGTGAACACTGAGGTTATAAATGATCAGGTCGGTGAAATACGCGTTCTGTCATGGAACATAAATGGCTTAGGTAACAAACTGGCAGATCCTGATCTTTTAGCATTTATTCGTGAATACGATATAATATTTTTAACAGAAACAATGAAAAGTAATGATTACGCATTGGTATTACCCGGGTATCAGTTCCATCATGTAAGTAGAACATTTAAACATAAAAATGCTTCAAGAGCTTCTGGTGGTATTGGAATACTAGTAGCCAACAAATTTGAAAAACATACTAGAATAGACTCGACCTATGATCATCTGGTATGGTTAACTATAACTACAGAATACTATCAGAAAAACATTAAAATCGGCTGTGCCTATATACCACCAGAAAACTCTACATATGTTGGTCTAAGAAATGATTATTTCACTATGTTAGAGGAGGAAGTGGCTAGATATACAGAAAGTCACCATATAATATTATGTGGTGACTTTAATAGTAGAACTGGCCGCGCTCCAGATTACGATAATAATAGCAATGTTTTAAATGAACGCTGTAATGAGGACGGAGTCATTAACAAATATGGACGATCTCTGCTAAATTTTTGTATAAACACAGAGCTTAAAATAGCCAATGGTCGAATGTTTGATGATAAAGGTATCGGCCGCTATACATACTACTCGCCCATGAGAGCAAGTACTATTGACTATATGATACTAAGAGAAGATTATATGATCAGTAAATTTGAAGTTCTACCGAAATTAGTAGAATCGGATCATTGTCCTATAAAATTCCATATTCTCAATTCAAAATTGAAAGAGTTAAGCTCTGCAGAAATGAACATACATATTAATGACTCATCACCATGTTCCGATGTTTATATATGGCAAGATGAAAAAAAGATAGAGTATCAAGCATCTCTTCGAAATGAACAGACATGTATTGCGTTTGAAGAAATGCTGTGTGCCGCAGCTGAAGGTTGTAGTAGCGATAATCTATGTGATATTTTCAATGGTATGCTAGAAAATGCTAGAAAATGCAATCAAAGTGTAGGAAAAACATAAAAAATAGGGCGGGGGCCCCAGGGTAGTGGTTAGCACCTCTGCCTTTCACGCCAGAGTTCGGGGCTCGGTTCCCGGTCTCGGCGGTTTGAAAGAAACAAAAATGTTTCTTCCCCATCCACGTGTGAAAGCTAGTATTGTGGGGAGCCTCCGTGACCGAGAGGTAGCGTGCTCGGCCTCAGACCGCCAGGGTACGAATTTCGAATCCTGTGTCTGGAGGACAGTGTCATCTCAATCATCTCACCATCCTCAGGAGGTTCTCCTGGCCCAGTTTAGCCTATATGTGCACAAAGGTGGCCTAAAGCCCGATTCATTTCATTTACATAAAAAATAACTTTCCTTCAAACCCTTGGTAGGATAAAGAATGTAAATCTCTAAAACAAGTTTTAAATAATATTGCTAAAGATAAGAAGTTTAACACACGTCAAAGTGAATATAATATAATGTTACGCCAATATAAACAATTGATCCAGAAAAAGAAAAGACATTACCAAGAAGTCAAACTTAGTCAGCTTGAGAATATGAGAACAGAAGATCCAAATTCCTACTGGAAATTTTGGAAATCTTTAAAACCTAGAAATTCAACCAAAGGTCCTACCCTGTCACAATTTGTGAAATATCTTGAAGAGCAAGTCTACCCTCCTCATGTTGACTATTTTGACTACGATCACATGAATAATATAATTAAGCTAGTTAAATCATCCCCAAATGATATTGTTGAGAAGGTAGAAAATGGAAAATCCGATTTGTTACAGTTCTTAAACAGCCCCATAACTATAGACGAAATTCAAAAAGCAATTAGAAAGTTAAAATGCAAAAAAGCGGCAGGCATAGATGGTATTCCTGCGGAATTTTACAAGCATGGTAGTAATGAGCTCTTACCAGCACTAGTTTTACTGTTTAATACCATTATAGCCAATGGAGAATATCCATCAAGTTGGGCCACTGGTATAATTCATCCTGTTCACAAAAAAGCTGCCCATAACGTGCCCGATACAGGAAAGTTACAGTAATGCCATGCATTGGGAAATTATTTGAATCTGTACTTAATAACAGACTGTCTTTTAAAAATGATGTATGCTATGATAATGATCCCTTTAAAGCCGGTTTTAGAAGTAACTCTCGGACGACTGATAATATATTTATACTATGTGCCATTATAGATAAGCAAAGGTGTCTTTCAAAGCCCCTGTATACATGTTTTGTTGATTTTACAAAAGCATTTGACTATATTGACAGATCAGCACTGTACTATAAATTACTGAGCAGAGGAATAGACGGCATTTTTTTAAATGTAATAAAGAGTATGTTCTCTCAAGCTGAGTGCCGTGTAAAATGGGATTCATGCATCAGCGAGATATTAAAAAGCGAATTTGGTGTCCTGCAAGGTGGTATGCTCAGCCCCAAATTATTTACAGAATTTCTGCAGGATATATCCAAATCATTTGATCAAGGTGAGGGTATCCCCGTAGACACTTTATTAATTGTATACTTGTTATTTGCAGACGACCTTGTCCTTTTCTCAGATTCTGCAAATGAATTGCAAAAGCAATTAACTGCCCTGTATAAGTATGCTTCTCTGTGGCATATAATAGTCAACATTCCTAAAACAAAAGTTCTCATATTTAACAAACGTCATACGTCAGAATGTGACATCTTCTACTATGGTGATGACATAATAGACAAAAATGAAAAATATAAATACCTTGGGGTTGTATATAGCACTAAATATCCTAAGAATGTATTGAAAGAAACGTTTCTCCATCTCGCTTCCCAAGCTGGTAAAGCAGTTTTTTTTCTCTACACAAGCAATCTCGTCCCGTAGTCGGTAAATTGTCACCTGTTATTGCATTCAAGGTTTTTGATTGTCAAATACTGCCCATATTAGAGTATGCAAGTGATATATGGTATACCTGTGATAGTGTTAAAGGGACTGGCCCACACTAAAATCATCAAAAATCGGTGATTTTATTTTGGCTTCTAAATATGACCATATGATGTAAACATGACCATAGACTAGAACTGCAATTTTATTTTATTTTTTGTGCTGCGCATTCACCAGTTAGGCTAGATATAGAGACAAAATTCCTGATTTCTAATTATTGACAACCATGTCAAAAATTAAAAATACGGGAATTTCGTCTCTATATCTAGTCTATCTGGTGAATGCGCAGCAGAAAAATTTAAAAACTTTTGCAGTTCTAGTCTATGGACATGTTTACATCATATGGTCATAGTAAGAAGCCAAAATAAAATCACGGATTTTTTGATGATTTTAGCGTGGGCCAGTCCCTTTAAACATAAAGGGGAACCACCTCATAACAGCAATGGCGAGATATAGAATGAGCGCACATGATTTAAAAATAGAGAGAGGACGATTCAATAATCCAATAACTCCAATAAACCAACGAATATGCACAAGGTGTGAATCAAACGAAATTGACGACGAAATACACCTTCTTCTCCACTGTAATGCCATGAACAATGAACGCGAAATCTTGCTTAATTCTATAGCCGGAATTATCAATATGCAACCAACAAATGATATTTTTCTACGAATTATGACATCTAGAGACATAACAGTGGTGAAGTCGCTAGCAAAATTTATCTATGGTTGTTTTAAACAAATTAAGGGTTAAAAATGTTGAGTATGATTAATGTAAATTCATCTTCTAGCTGAAATATTTGTATGTGTGTCGTGACTAGCATGATTAATTATTATCATCATGATCATGATTATGTGTCATTATTATCGTTTTAACGTTACATTTTTATGTAGAACAATCACAAGTCACCTGTCGCTATATTATCCATATTATCATGCCTTCATGATCTGACTTGGGTATTACCACATATCAGGACGGCTGTTGCTCTCGGATCTTATTATTTGGCTTTTTAGGGCCGGTTAGGGACGTTTCCGTCGCCTTTGTTATCAGACGAGGTGGGGCCTTATGGAGGATTTCAGAGTTGCTTAGTCAACTGATTTTCTCTATGAGGTCGGGAATGTTTTTCTTCGATTGTAACTCCTAAGTATGTGGTACTAACTAGGTCGTGAGTGAAATGGTATGAACTAAACAATATAGTGAATTAAAATAAGCTGTAATGTTTTTGTGCGAGGGCCATAAAGATAATAAATCACTAGTTAATTAAACAAACTTTATTGCTATTGTGTGAGTGCCATGTCCTGCGTGAATGGCACGCATAATTATTATCCGTAATTGTTATTCTTATTACATCACTAAGTCTCCAACACTCGATAATATGGATGGTTCTGATGCTATACTTTGTTGGCAGTCGACGAACCACCATGTCCGACTTTTATTAGTATGTATATATTGTGTTTCGGTGGTATTACTGTTATTACGTTGTTAAATTTGCATCACTAGTCTATATCAGGGAATCGCCGAGTTCATAGCGACTGTGCTTGCATGGTCACATGGCTCGGAGCTACCTGTGTCGCGGATTGTCACATTGATTGTACTTGCATGATATAATATTTGATTTTTAAGAATATCGTGTAATTTTCAACATTGTCCTAATACATTCTCAAATTACTGTAGCATAATTATGCACTTGTATATATTCTAGGTTTCTACGCTTTCCAGAGTGTCTTTTTTGCTACTATATATATAATTAGCATGTCATACATAGTAGCTATTTTATCTCTGGTGTTGGTGCGGGAAACAAAATGATAGACCTTATGTTACCCTGGCAATGCCTTTCAATCTTATTTTAAGTATATACCCCGTGTTTCTTATGGCAATGCCAGTTAACTAAAATGAAATGAATCGGGCTTTAGGCCACCTTTGTGCACATATAGGCTAAACTGGGCCAGGAGAACCTCCTGAGGATGGTGAGATGATTGAGATGACACTGTCCTCCAGACACAGGATTCGAAATTCGAGCCCTGGCGGTCTGAGGCCGAGCACGCTACCTCTCGGTCACGGAGGCTCCCCACAATACTACCTTTCACACGTGGATGGGGAAGAAACAATTTTGTTTCTTTCAAACCGCCGAGACCGGGAACCGAACCCCGGACTCTGGCGTGAAAGGCAGCGGTGCTAACCGCTACCCTAGGGCCCCCGCCCAATGCCAGTTAACATGATTTTAGTTATGTATGTCATACTATGTATATTGTCATATAATTTTAACAAATTAACAATGTTGTATATACATGTACATATCTCTATTTCTATGACAAATAAGTCTGGATTGACTTTCTTTCTGTCAATAAAATATCTGTCTGTCTGTCTGTCTGATATATTTTTTAAATCGCAAATCTCTGCCTCCCATTGGAAACTTATTGATTAGCAATATCTTGATTCTAACACTGCAAATACTAGATGTTGAACTAATGCTTGTTGGTCCACCGTATGCGCCTCTGGTCCAGCATCAAACAAACATTGGTTTAACGTATCGCGTAACTCTGTCCAGAACTTTCTATCATGATAACCCTTACAACGCTGAAATATTTTTGTAGAAAACCATGGAGACCAACAAGTTTTTTTGAATTTTAAATCATCAATAATGTCCTAGTTAGCCTTTTCCGCCTAATTTGAATACCTATGTTAAGGACCTATACGGCCATTATATATATTGTACTCTTTTAGTGCGGGTTCGACTTTATACCTGACGTCTAAAGTCGTTCCCCGCGGTGAAGGGGTTAATCATTGGTGAAAGATAACAGGCTGATCATCACGCCATTTGATGCATCCATAATTTAACCCTTAACCCTTTAACCGCCGGTGCCGCATATATTCCGGTTTTCATTTTTTATTAGCACATTAAGTACCACATTATAAATATGTTAAAGATAAAATGTGACATCAACCAGCAAGATTTGAAAAGAGTTGACCGCTATTTTGTCAAATCTGAATAATTTTTAATTTAAATTGAATAATTTGCCGGTTAAAGGGTAAGGCGCTGAAATATTTTTTTTACAAAAAACAGAATACTGGGGTGGTATTTTTCAACTTGAAACCATCATAAATGTCTTAGTTAGCTTTTTCCGCTTCATTTGAATACATATGTATGGGTCTACAGCTATTGCAAATAATTGTAATTCTTTCAGTGCATGGACCGTCTTTATACTCGTTTTTTTTTTTGGTAAAGCCATGTTGCCTGGAGAAAGACGATTCCTAATCTGTACAGTTATGTCATTAATCTTACATACCTGTAATGAGTACTACCTTACGGTCGGTGGAAGCCATGATTCAATGTGTGTCTGATTGGTATTATCAGTATACTAGACGTATATATTTAGATGTCGAGAGTTGGGTTATAAAAAAGGTCAGCTGTGATCAAGGTGCAAGCTGTAATCACTTTTGTACTGTAACGTAGGCCTATAGACAAGCTGTTATCAAAGACCATGTACAATAAGATGGTCGACTTGCGTATTTCACCATACAAATGCGTGTAATACATTATGCAGTGGTGTCCCCTTTTAACGGGAGTTGGAACTGCGCTTTGGCAACTGTATCATCATATAAAACAAGTGATAATTTCACCATTTTAGCCTCCAAATAAAAAATAATGTTTTCTAGGTTTGACAGTTATGACATTATCTCTGCAATATTTTTTTTTGCAACGAAAATAACTGCTAATATAGCAGATAAGTCATCTTTTATTATGATAAAATTTTAAAGATTAAATGTCTTCATTTAAATAACTGAAGAGCTGAATACAGAAAGTACACAAATATGTGGGCACAGAAGGGGAGGGGAGTGACGATATGTTGTCAAGCATAGCGACCACAAAGAAAATCGAGGTAAAACATTGATAACAACCATAACTTGACAGACGTGTCTTTTGATTCAAACTTTTATTATTAAAAAAAAACTATTTAGAACACATGAGCAATATTTAAATAATATAATAAGTACAGTAAGCCTTCTCTCTCGGACCACTGCCATCAATGTCACTGAGGAATGGAGCGTTAGCACTATACTGATATCTTGCAAACAAGACACGTTTATTTTTATAACACAATTTATTTATAGTTGAATTTTAATAATTTTCAATTTCTCCACCCTTTACTGGTAATAATGTGTTCATTGTTTTCTTGCACTATATAGTGTAGTCGAATGGGGACATATAGTAATATTAACGTTAAACATTCACAACTTGCATGTTATTTAGTATCTTTCGTGAACATACTAATTTGATCACTTTTATGACTCCTATGTAGAATCTGTTCAGGTATATTACCGAAAATTAGTTCATTTGGACCAATTAATTGTAATCAGTTTTGACGTGAAGAAAAGCCCCACACTCTGAATATTCAAATATTGCTTCTTGGACAGAAATGTATGCAATTTATTATTGGCATCAAAATTACTTTAAATTGATCACATGCAGATCACACAAGAATATTCTCCTCTTCAATGGTAATACTCATGTGTGGCGTAAATGATTTCAGCATTGAATGAGCTAATTCTGTGACAGATCAGGTGAATCAGCAGTAACGGTAACATGCTTTATATCAGTAAAATATTTCTGTTCAGGTATATTCTGAATGATAAATATGACAAATGATATGTGTCATTAGACTTCATGAGTATAGTGATATTATGTTTTCCTTTGCCCTTATCTTGATTTTCTTTGCCCGTATCTACCCTTGCACACATCGTCACCTGCCAGCAAATACGAGACGATGAACCAATGATGAGGTATTGCTTGACCAGCATTACAAACGCTGGCCCAGCGTCACTCTATGATTGGGTCAACGTCTCGTGTTAGCTGGGCGTCACCTGTTGTTTGTAAACAATGAATATGCATACTTGTTTATAGGGGCGAACCAACCCCTGAAGTACCAAAGGGAAGAAGGAAATTAAAAAGTATTGATAACTAACCACCAAATTATTGGATAAAAAATAAAAGTAAACCTCCATCAAAACTTATTTTTCTGATTTTTATGATGTTAAGTATGTATTGTTTTGAATAGGATCAATGTCATTATTTCTCGTCGTAATATGGTGAAATCATACTTGATAGAGGGTAAAAGCATTAGTTCCAACCCCCAATACCGGGGGACAGCACCGAGAGCGATTTCATGTTTTGGCGAGAGTCGCCCATCTTATTGTACATGGTCTTTGCTGTTATCAAAGCTGATATATACACTCAAAACTGACTGATCATTAGGGTTGTGCTTGAAAAAAAAGTTTTCTGGGTATAATTTTTGCATGAATACATTGTGGTATTATCTGATTCAGTATCGTACATAGGAAATATCCAACAAACATAATAGGCCTACATTGTACAGTTAATATTGTAATCTTCTGTTAATAAGTATACATGCGTTAGCCTAAATAAGTTTCGTAGTTTGTGCAGATATGGGATATAGCACTGTTAGATGTTTAATTCAGTATGTTCATTATGTTGTCTGTTTGATCCATGTTCATATAGTGTGGTCTTGACTTCGATGTGGTTCCCTGCCAAAACTCAACTGTCGCCATCTAAGTGTAGGACTCAGCGTTCTTTTATTGTTAGTCACTTCACTAAATCCTGGATAAATCAATTATACTGCTTACATAGAGAAAATGATAACACAAAGTATAAATGTATAGAAAAACACAGTATTTTTTAAATTGAATAATTTTCAATTCTAATCAAATAAAGTCTGATTCTTCAAATCAACGCCTAGTTCTATACGTAATTCGTATTTAAACAAGAGGCCAACCGGCCACTATAATTCACCGCCACGCCCCGCCCCGCCCCGCCCCGCCCGTATAATAAAAAAAATCAGGGTGCATCCTTTCATGAACTCTCACATTTTGTTTTACCGTAAATGGTCCATATACCCAGCACAGTTTACCATTGATATTACAGATATTAATGTCAATGGTGAACGATTTTATTTGACAGTAGTGGTCGAGCTATCTGACACGGTCTTTTAGATATTACGCATATTAAAGTTAAATGACTGAGATTAATTTTTTCAGCGCATATCCCACCCTGAAACCACACATTTTGTTTTATGGTAATGGTCTAGCTATCAGGAACGGTTTGCCAGATAGCTGGCATATAAAAGTTAATTATTGTCGATAGTCGGTCATTTTAAATTTGATCGAATTGAAATTTCTTCGGGCCTATCCCACCCTGAAGGGCGGGGGCCCTAGGGTAGTGGTTAGCACCGCTGCCTTTCACGCCAGAGTTCGGGGTTCGGTTCCCGGTCTCGGCGGTTTGAAAGAAACGAAAATGTTTCTTCCCCATCCACGTGTGAAAGTTAGTATTGTGGGGAGCCTCCGTGACCGAGAGGTAGCGTGCTCGGCCTCAGACCGCCAGGGTTCGAATTTCGAATCCTGTGTCTGGAGGACAGTGTCATCTCAATCATCTCACCATCCTCAGGAGGTTCTCCTGGCCCAGTTTAGCCTATATGTGCACAAAGGTGGCCTAAAGCCCGATTCATTTCATTTTTATATCCCACCCTGAAACCGCACATTTTGTTTAATAGTAACGAAATATTCTTTCTATTAGTTGTTCTTACTTTGCTGCACAGAAAACTAGTTTACTTGCTGCAAGCAAACTACACAACACTGAATTCGATTCACCCACTAACAGCGAATAATGTACATGCATTATGTAATCTACAAATCGACCGTTCGTAGCTTAGAAAAAATATCCCTACACCTGTTTTCAAACCTTAAACAGGTCGTGATTAAAAATAGTATAAATTATTCAATAATTAAAATCAGATAAATGTTTCTATGTGAGTGCCTTGTCTTGCGTGTATGAGATAAATAATTATTATGCGTCATCATATCATTACTATTGCTATTACATTACATTGTTATCTGGAACAATCAAAAGTCACTGTTTTCTATATTATCCAAATTTCATGATCTGTTTCAGCGCATTGCCACATATCAAGACAGCTGTGGTCTCGGATTTTTTTTTATTTGGCCGTAAGTACCGTTTAGGGACGTTCCCTTTGCCTTTGTTATCAGACGAGGTGGGGCCTTATGGATCTTTTCAGCGATGCTAATTCAGCTGACTTTCTGCATGAGGTCGGGAATGTTTTTCTTCCATGGCAACTCCGATTTTGTGGTATTAACTAGGTCGTGACTGAAAGTGGCATGAATTAATCAGTAATTAAAATCAAGTTGTAATATTGTTTTGTTAGTGTCATGTTTTTTTCTTGAATAGCTAATTATCATGATTATCTTTATTATAAATGCTTATTTTGTCCCCTATTATTGTCGCTATTACGTACAGTTTTATATGGAATGAGCACACATATAATAATAGCTAGTGCCGGCTATCTTTATCATTAAACTGTCATTATAAAGTTTTAATATATACTTATTAATACAAATTGTATTTTTACATAAAAATATACTCCAGTTATATCACCTTGTATGTATACTATTGGTTTCTACGCTTTCCAGAGTGTTTTTTCTGCTACTATTTAATAATAGCAGTTATTTTATATCCGGTTTTGGTGTGGTAGACATATCTCTATCATGTGTATAATATTGACATGTATATTTATTTTAATTATTTTAAATGATTTGAAACGTGTACATATATTTGCATATCATATTATGCACTATATCATATCTTGTACTGTTGATTTTAATGACGCATAAGTCTACACCGACTTCTCGTCGTCAATAAATATCTATCTGTATTATCATGATATTTCTCTGCAAATCCTTTACTCAGCGGGTTCGGAACCGCACGGTAGGCGGCAACATCCGCAAAGGGCCACGCTCTAACCATTGCTCCACGTCCCTCTTATAGGATATTCTAGTTTTGTGTATTGCAAAAATCAGTTCTCTTGATTGATCCTTGTGCTATGGTGGCTATTTATTGGAATTAAGAACTGTTTTGAATCAAGATTTTAGAAAAAAAATCCATTCAAAATATGCATTGCGTATAGCATACAAAAGCTCTGACGCGACATTTCAGGTGATGATGTTCACGGATGAAAATGGTCGAGATTTTGAAATATATGAAATATAGGATAAATTATTGAAAGATAGGAGGATCAATTATTTATAGGAAATATAGGAAGTATGGACCCCCGCATTATACCTGGAAACACATTTCTTGTCAATTTACAACATTTTTTTCATATGTACTCATTTAGTTAGACATATAGATAAACCATTTAACATGTGGTAAAGTAAGCCACTAAAATTATCAACAATCGAACAGCCTTTTTAAACCGTAAACTTGAACCTACATAAAGCTGCCAGGTTTGTAGCCAGGCTCTTGTCCAGACTTTTAAACATTGCGGCTAAATTTTAACAAAGACATTTTTTGTCACGCTTTAAAAGAAACTGAATTTCCTTCACAAACACCCTTCGTCTCTTATGGTATTTTTACACTAAAAAAGTAAGTAAGTCATTATTAAAATAAACACCAATGTTTCGTTTTATGCTGTAGCTCAAAATGGGTGCCCTATTTTTATAATCCCTTTACATCTGATTTCCCAAATAAACACTTGTAATTAGATCTTTCCACAGTTTGTGGTGATTATGAAATCAATCAAGTGGATTAATGATGCCGAGCTGACAATGATACCTTATAATAACTTGGATAGCTGTTTCATAACGTTACGGAAAGTATAGGACATGAACATACCTGATTTAAAAAAATGACATTTGAAACAATAAGTCCACTTAACTCCCTCAATATAAGATATTACACATTATTTCCACATCGCATAGATTCTAAATTAGATTGCCGATTTTACCATCTTTTTCGTTAGAAGTAAACATTGGAGGCGGAATGCCTGGTGGTTTATGGGAAAAGACAATAATTAGCCTTAATTAGTCCAATACCATATATACCACAAATCATATTCCGGGAATTATCATTTATTATAATCGCAGTCAAAATAATTAGCATTTTAAGTTAGACCACCTTCAAGTCAGTGCTATAGACCTTGACAGTCACAGGTGGTAGTTTAATAATAATAATATATCTTATTTGTTTTTTCTTATGTTGAAAAGAAAGCCTATGCTTTACATACGGTGTTGACTTTAAAGCTGCAGCGTGGTAAAAAAAATTATATAATGTATTCACCATGTCCAGCTGTCAAATAATTTCTACCAGAAGAGTTATAATTTTGAAAAATAAATGAAATTCCTTGGGAAATAACGACATGTAACAATATCTACAAAGTAACAAACAGTCATGAAAAAAAAAGAGACAAGACAAACCATTGTTAAGGCAACGTTTATGTTTTTGTAACTATTATGACATGTAGCAATAATAACAAAGTTACCAAAAAAGTATGAAATGCTCAACGAAATAAATTTAAATGTCTATATCATCCTGATCATGATATGATTAGTTTTTGTAGTTTCTTTCTTTCAGTATCCACATATTTTCTGTAGTAGATAGGTTTATGGTAAGTTTTAGTTATTCACTTAATCCATGTTTCAAACACATTGTTGATGTCACTATGTTTATAGCACTATAATGGGAATTGTCAATGTGAGCAGTTGAATATGCTTCACTGCCTCACAACATTGTCATAGAGGGCGAGGAGAAGTTAGAGTACTGCATCTGTTGTGCCATCATTGTGCTGTTGATCACTGAAGGCATGCCGTAATGAGGTACAAACTGTGATGGCATGTTTGGCATGGCAGCAGGAGGGCTGGTTCTAACAGAAGCGGTCATGGCGATCTGGTGCATGGCAGCCTGTGGTGACGTCATCATCTGGCGCAGGTCGTTGTCTTGGACACTCCTCTTTTCCTTCATACGCCTGTTCTGGAACCATGTCTTCACTTGTCTGTCTGAAAGCCTCAGCTTTCTAGCGAGCTGAGTTCTCTCTTCTGGTGACAGGTAGCGCTGCTGCTGGTAGCGGACTTCAAGCTGCTCAATCTGTTTGGGACCAAAGTTGTTTCTTCCCTTTCTGGATTTTCCACCGGCAGATGACACACTTTCCGTATCTGTAGCAATAAAAAAAAAACATTATAGAAAACATATGACATTAATAAAAGGACATGATTATGATTAGCGAAAATGTTCATATATTTATATTTTAATCTGTCTTGCTATATGAATAAGCCAAGTGACCTTTACATTTCCAGAACAGAACAAAACGTTTAGCTGTGCTTACCTGATATGGTTGATGTCTCTGAAGGAGAAGGTGAGACTGAAGTTGGTCTTAATCCTGGTGAAGTAGAAGGGGGTGGTAACCTGGTTAGATTGACCGGTGAGGTCCTTGTCTGGTTCTGTGAGTGATTAGCTTGGACAATCTGGTGAACAGGGTTCTGATGTCTGACACTAAACATTGTGGTCTGCTGATCAGCACGAAAAGCTGGGTGAAATGGGGCTTCAAGTCCTGACCCATTTCTGATATCCACTGGCGTAGCTTTGAGCAAGTTGTCAATCAAGAACATATAGGAGTTCTTAGACATATCTTGAAAATCAGCCATTTTGTTCTGCAGATGTATCTGGTAAAATCCAAAATAGTAAAGTATCCAGTATTATGAAGTGTCCCAGAAAATAAAGTATCCAAATATCGGCTGATTGCTTGAGAAGTCAAGGTGAAGTGATTTGTCGACAGGGGTCAAGCAGTTATATACACAATATCAAGTGGGGTGATAACCCCCATCCCGCTCTGTGATTGGTGGCTGGGTGTGGTGGGGGGCATATTGTATGAAGTCATCATATTGTGAGCACCGGTGACGATGACGTCATCACTCGGGATGAGAGTGTCGCCACCTGCCAGCGGGTGCTTTGACAGTGATCAACTGCAGGTCTGTAATTACAAGCCTGAGGATTTACACCCCTTGACCTCAATCGTGCAAATATATTGCGTTAAAATTATTTTTTGATTCAATTCATATTACATGTTTTTCTTCTATTAGTTTTGAATACTGAACATGATATTTCAGCTAGTATACATTATCTAGTTCACAAAGGGTGTCAATTGCTATCAAGAACAGCGCATGTTTAATAGTCAGTGGTAATTACCCGTACGCTGTATCTGCTTATGAGATTAACGCAGCCATTACCCTTCTGCATACCAAAGTATCCGTTATAATTACTTAAGAAAATTTGTTTAATGTGCTGTACACGAATACATTTCTCTACCAAATATATTTCTACAAATATAAAGATTTTGGTATGCAAGAAGATAATTTCAGTCAGTAATGAAGTTATTACCGTGACTAAGTGAGAAATTTCGTCCAATTCATGGTGATGTATTAAAGTTCTAGAGAGCAACATTAATTATAGGTCTTGCATTATTATTTTGTGACTAAAAAATATTACAAAAAATATTATGCGTGCACACAACCGAAACTTATTCTGCCTGGTTGAAGTAATAATTTGGGGGGTTTTTATTGAACAATTTAGGTAATTCCGAGTCCAAGGTTTAACATGATCGTCTGCTCCAGCGCCCAGTGGGTTAATTGAACAGCGTTCACTGGATTGAATAAGGCTTGAGGGAGGTGTTCAACAAGGCTGTAAACAACACAGGCGTAATCGACGCCTGCATTCACAGCGAGCTATTTTGTAGAAGTGTCAGCACTCGCCGTAGGGGTATCTCTCTCTTTAATCCTTTGTTTTCTGATATCACAATCCTTCCAGGCGCCATTCCAGCCAACACACTGAGCCCCAGACTGATCAATTATCTGTACTACTTTGTGGAATTACTAAAATAGACACAATCAGGGTAAAATCATATAAAAAATCCGTAATTTCATTTGTGGCTTCTAATATGACCAATCAAATTTTGATGTATACAAGTTCATAGACTACAACTGCAAAAGTTTTATTAATTTTTGTGCTGCGCATTTACTAGTTAAGCGAGATATAAAAACGAGATTCCCGATTTCTTATTTCAGACATGCATGTCCAAAATAAGAAACACAGGGAATTTCGTCTCTATATCTGGCTATAAATTACCGATTTTTTGGTGAGTTCAGCCTGATTGTGTCGCTTTAAAATATATAAAGCCAACCATGTTTGAAAGAACATCTTAGCTATTAATTATTTACCATAGCCTGCATGGTATTAATTGGAAAATAGACTCTATGTATAAATAATCGATCATAGTAGCATTTTGCATGATAAAAATATGCACAACAGTAAATTGTTTTTTAATAATCTATAACAGTAAACAGTGCTGCTGATTAAAATAATGTGTATTTCAGCAGTAGTTTTAATAATAAACATTGGTAGATAAAAACGTTTATATAAAAAAGTTTATCTGTAAAAAAATACGATTGTCGTTGAAATAGATTAAAAATTGCATGCGCGTTTTTCTTTTGTGAGGTAGGTGGATAATATTGATTAAGGAGGTCAAAAAGTAGATTATTTGCCATAACAAATTATACAATTCTTGTTTTTTCCCTTTGCTTGTGGATTAAACTTGTTGACCTTATTAAAATTGTAAATAAAAATTTAAGTAGCACAAAAATGACCACATTTTTGTCAATGTCAGAGGAATAATAATTGACATGGAATTTGACAAAAAGATAATTGACTTTCACACATGAGTGAGATAATGTATAGAGAGGAGAGGGTTAACTTGTTATGTACCACTTTGTCCCCGTTTCATGTTTGTAATGACATGTCCCCCCCCCCCCTGTGCACCAATTAGGGTCTGCTGATGGCAAAATTTCAATCGTCGAAAATTGTGTTAGTGCTTAACCAATACTGGAGGGCTTGACCCATCACCAAAACAACATCGAATCAATTCTGCTTGATTTAAAGGGGACGTGCTAATTACACAAGATTACATTTTACTATTCACCTCTATAGCTTATTTATGAGCTCCTACCTCTTTTGGTGAAATGTAGAATAAGAAGATCAAGTGATTAATTTCATGATATTTTACTCCACCGTGGAGTTCACAAGATCTCCCATTGATCAGTAATTATGGGATTGGATCAGTAACCCATTTATAACGTCACGTGCTTTTTTTTTGACATGTGCCCTGTCGAATTAACCAATACCTATTTGCGAAGTGTGGATTGATATTGCTTAAATATATAAATGGTATTCACAGCCTTTCAATGGGAACCCGCATTGTAATATGCATCTTTACGTTCTTGTTTAACGCATTAAGGATTTGACAACACGAATGATGTGTTATAATCTATATTATTTTCAATACTTTGGTGTAAAAAGGGCAATATTTACCGAAATATCCCTAACAGATAATAGTTCTACCTACATAAAATATAACTATATATAAACACATATTTTGAAGATTTATTTTACAATATTAAATGAAGGTTTAATATCGTATACTTCATACTATAGAGTAATATCTTAATACATTCACAAAGGCTGACATGTCTAAGAGACAAAATCACATGAACGATAATTTGACTACACGAGGAAATTATGGTAATTAAGCATAAACCTACATTTTACCAGAAATGCATAATAACCTATGCCTTTCTGATTAAAGTCAACTCGCTAGTACATCAACTGCGAAATACGAGGTGATATTATCATGATTGGTTGCAAAGTGTAATTAACTCTTTAACCGCCAAATTATTCAATCTGAATTTTCATCCGATCCACAACTTCAAGTGAGTGAAAATTATTCAGATTTGACAAAATGGAGATCAACTGTTTCCAAATATTGCTGATTGATGTCACATTTTATCTTTAGCATGTTTAAAGGTGGTACTTAATGTGCTAGTAAAAAATGAAAACCTGAATATATGCCGCACCGGCGGTTGAAGGGTTAAAAAAATATCGTTGTGAAATTAGAAAATAAGAAAATGCAAACGACGACCGGTATATTGATATCAATATCAACCACACTTTCTAAAATAGGGGTTTGATTTGTGCTATTGTATTATTTTAGAACGTTTTTAAATTATGCTTGTTATGCTTACTTTTCTCGTATGGTATTCTCCATTTGGTTATTTGTATTGTAATTATGAAGTTGCCGTAATCTTGTAAGAATAACAATTTATCTGCCGAGATATTTAAAGATCAGACATGTTCGTTGTCACAGGATTAACTAAGGCCAAAGGATTGTCCGGCAGATTTCTAAAACGAAACTGAAATATCCGAGACCGACATTTTCTAGACATTTGGGAAGTATATCACAATTATATGTTTTCTAGGTAAAATAATTACGGATTGATCAAAATATCCAAAATATAGCGTATTATGCACAGATATATAAATAAAGATGGTTTATTTTAGCTATTGAAATGTTTCGGTAGTTGACTAATCAGGAGCGATAAAGCATACTTTTCAATTACGTATGATAAACTAATTATTCTTCTTGTCCAAACTTCAACATTTTCAACGCCCTAAAATAACATAGCAGTTTGCAGTATTTCTAATATCAGTGAATTTACTGAGTGCAATTAAAACAGAGTGCGTCTCATAATATTATCAGTCAGTTTTATGAGTGCAATTATCGTTGTGTGAAATGTTTACATAGATGCAGAAATAACAACACCAAGTGACAGTCATAGCTCAGACTTGTGAATTTATCAATTGCTATCAATTTACTTATAATGTGTAAGTATTTTTCACCACGTTTATAGCTCTCAACACTCATTGAATGTTATTTTAATATTCATCACGGGCGTGAGCTTGAGTTAGGGGTTCGTTTCCCGGTCTCGGCGGTTTGAAAGAAACAAAAATGTTTATTCCCCATCCACTCGTAAAACTCAGTATTGTGGGGACCATCAGTGGCCGAGAAATAGCGTGCTCGGCCTCAGACCACCATGGTTTGAATTTCGAATTCTGTGTCTGGAGGGCACTGTCATCTCACTCATCTCACCATCCTCAGGAGGTTCTCCTGACCAATTTAGCCAGGATTTGCACAAAAGTGGCCTAAAGCCCGATTCATTTTATTTTAATATTCATCACGACCAATCAAACTACAGTTTTTGTTTAAATTATATGACTGCCTTAAGTCCTCTCACAAAGTGGTGATCAATGTAATTTAAAGAATTAGTGATTGAACCGCAGTAACGTGTATTTTGCAGTTTGTTGTATATTTTGTACGGGTCACATTTCGGTTTGGTAAAGTATACCCTATATAAGATCACATAACCATGATAACGTGGAAATACCGTCTGTCATCGGATGGGAGTCCGGCACTACATTGGGCCCAGGTGAATCATATTTTTCATAGAAAACATCCCTTAATGTGAAATTAAACATCATTTCATATTAGAACATGAAAGCAAAAACAGGTAAAATATACTTGTTTGCAGCAAGTGTGTGTCATATGAGTTTATGAGTGATATTATCGTTAGTGCGCAGTGTTAGAATAAACAACTCTTTGTAGCTTAATCTTGTGTTCACACATCATACTAGGCTAATCATGCCGATATGTCAGTTTGTGTTTGTGCTTTTAGTACAATGTTGTAAATATATGTGAATTTCGCAGTTGAATATACTGTTTTCTGTATTTTTCTTCAGCACAAAACAACAAAGTCATTTTATTGTGGCTGTTTAATTTTTATTTAAACTTTACAAAAAAATGTTTTTCTAAAATAATGTAGGGTCCATAGACATTTATTTCACATGGTCTGTGCAATATACAGTATAGTCTGTGCAATGTACAGACATGTATGAATATAACCCACGAAGGCATGCAGAAAGTTTAACCTGCTGGAGGTTGCACCACTACTGGAACTTATATCTATAAATGTATATAAACTACACATATCTGATGAGTTCTTATCTCGAATAGTAAAGTGTTCACTGAAAACTAGAGCCCCTTGTAAGTTTTCAAGTTCTTTGGATACTGAAAGTAATCGCTATGCTGGCCACTATTCAATCAACAATAGGGCACGCCGAGTTGATTTCTTGTGTAGCGGAATGTATCGTTTCAGATATTTCAGTGACATTTGAGCAGGTCTCCTTCATAGTTTGGCAGCTTCAGTATGTAGAGGTTAAGAGATGAAAAATAAAAGTATGACATTATTATTACTTGAGCGCTAGTGTTCCCAGATATGATGTCGTAAAGATTAGGTATTATGTGGAGCCTGTGTGATCGAAAGGTAGCGTCTTTGGGGGCTGTGTTATTTGATTCAGAAGAACAATGTAGACACTAAATTATGCAATTATTACGACATGGCGATGCCGTAGTATAGCCCCCTTCACGTGGAATAGGAGGTGGACATCTGAATAACAGTTATCATCTGATGAGAATACTGATGATCTGATGTGTGACGTTGTCCAATGCTTGACCTTTACCGCTAAAAATACGATGAACACACGCGTAAAAAGACACTGACCTCAGAAGAACAATGTGGTCGCCGTCAAAGACACGAAAGAAAACGGTCAGATAATTGATAGTACAGTTGCTTATGTAGCAAAAATTGCTTCAGTAAAAATTGCATGATAAAGTTTGAAACTATGGTCCAAAATGTTCAGTAGCATTTACTGAATCTGAAAAGTTTGGGTGCCGTTTGCACAGACCAAGGTCAAGGTCATTCAGAGGTCATTGTAGCTCACCACCCTCAATTCACCACATACAGCACACATTTGATTCGGGAATGCACCATACAATATTACTTTTGACCACATAATATAATATATGTACCTAACCATATGTAAGAGCTGTTCTAATGTTGGGCCAGCATCGTAGGCAATGTATCAACATTAAAACAACATTAAATGCACGTCTCTTGCTTGCTGGACAGTGGCCATCATTGTATGCGATATCATCATATTTTTTTCTCACTGCATTGTATTTGAACCATCATAATACCATGTCGTACAGTCTCTCTTCAATCTAAAAAAAATCAAAAAAAATCTGGATAATCTACACTTATATCCAAACTAATTCACGACAGTTTGCAAAAGGCTGCGATACATGACAGAGCCATGGCTTCTAGACCAACCATCAAGAGACATTGTGGACAAACGGATTATTCAGTGTGCATAAAATGTCAGAAAAAAAGTAAGAGCCCATTGTTCAACCGAAACTGCCGTTCCTGGGTGGAATGTGTAAGAAAGCGTTTTGAGTATATATGGTCAACATTAGTTTGAGACTAGGACTACACTCAACGGGGGAAACGCTTCTTGAGAAGAGGGCTCGATGGTATCGGGTTTGTTATCAATAATTTACTCAATTCACACACAATCTAAAAAGGGAAAAAGCTAACTTTTATGTTACTCTGGCCACGTCATCTTTAAAACATACTAGTAGAAAACATGATCAGTTTAATGTACGAGATGAATACTGATCGACAAGTAACTTATGAACCAATCAAAGCTGAAGTTCACTTTAAGCACTGCGATGCAGCATAAAATGGTCATGTGTTGTGTGTTTGACTCAAAGTGCACAAAATTTACCAACTTGGCAGCTTAAAACTCATCAATAAATGAAGTAGCCACACCTCAAACCTATATTTGTGCTTTGTCACTGATATCAACACCTGCACATTAATACAGCACATTAGCCTACTCACTGTCCTTCAACAATCACAGCATATCAACGCACACATCATGGGTCCTGGAAAAAATCAATAATCACATTTGACATGGACTTGTACATAAGGGTTATAAAGCTTCTATCAGGCTCTAAAGTCAGAACTCCAAGATAAATATATCTTTCGAGAATTTCCCTCAGTCCTGTGCAGCCTCAGAGCAATAGGTTCCTTCGTTCAAGTATTATTTATCTATACATTGAAGCATTCTTTGCAGAGAATGATTCCCTGGAAAACTGCACTAAAAGAGCATCTTAACATTGCTCGCGCTTGCAACGATATACCAGAAGCAAAAGAGGCACATCAAGCAATGCTTCATTCTTTAGAAACAAAACAGATGAAAACACAGCTCAAAGAATACAGCAAAAGACACGAGGATACGCCTGTGCTTAAATGGGCATGTATGTACATGGAAAAGGTAGAGACATTGTTACAGTTCATTCGCGCCACACGATGTGGTTTGTGGCAATTGCATTTGGTATCCCTGTGTGTCATTTCTTCTTCAGCCAAAACCGCTTGAAATATGTCCAGTATACATACCAGAGTACATTGCAAAACTGATCCAGAGGTGTGACAGTTTTTCTGCGAAGGAAACGTTAGTGTCAAGAAATCTGGGCAAGAATTCTGTGACATTGGCGCTGACACGCTTTGGGGCAAGTTTGTGGTCTAAAATGCATCACTCAGAGGCCAAATACTCTGACAAGGTATTTCTTAGCTGCTCCTGAGTTGGTTCGCCTTGCTCTAGAAGCAAAACAAATAGCAGATTTCAGTCAAGCACAGTCGAGTCACCACAATGATCAATTGAAAATGTTGTTGGATTATCTCATGTTGTGATCCAGCTTGATCCAGCACCAGTAGCTGTGGTAGGTTTGGTGCGATGCAACTGCAGTAAATACGTGAATACTGATAGTAAATACGTAAATATACTGCAGTCGCTTTATATGTCATTAAGTAGCCGTAAGTGCTCTACAAACGATGCTCATGTAAAAAATGAACATAGTATGTACAGATTTATGCAAATGTGCTTTCAGTGAACAGTACGAGTGTAAAAATGTTGAAAGTAGTAATGGAGGGCATGCTTTTGGTGCAGAGGGAGTGGACGATGACGGACAATCATTGAGTAGTGTATTTACAATAAACAATACGTTTTTGATTAAGTTCAGGCTTGATTCTTTTATTTTTTATTTGAATTTTAGTGTTAACAACACTTTGTTGATCGTATTGAAATACCAATGATTCCGTATTAAAATGTCTCTTACTTTAAATCGTGATTCACTTGGTTTCCCAAAAGTACCCGAAAATGACCAAATTTGACTTATTTTCTTAATTTAAAGACTTCATGATATAGTAATAAGACCTGGGATGAACATGTATGCATTTAAATGCTTTTAAATTTATTTCCAATATAAATTGTCTGGTTAATTTTGAGAAACATGGCGTAAAATTGGATAATTTCAACTCGACCATTAAATGACCTTGAAAAGGTCATAACCTTTGTCTGTGCAAATGGCACCAAAACTTTTCAGACTTGGGGTACCTAGTAGAAGTGATTTATGTTTGTTGCCAAACTATGAATCACAAATGAAAAAAAATTCTCGAAAATATCTCAAATTTGTCATGTTATTTATCCCGCACAAATCCTCAAAATAGACCGGCCGGTTAAAAAAGCTTCAAATATTATATAGATCTAGGGGTGTGCTTTTGGAAATTAAAGTGTAATAAGGGGTTGGTCACGTGACATAATCGGCTTCCGTTCTGAACTTGATATCACTGGGTGAAACCACCACTTCACACCTTTTACTGATCTACACCCTGTTGTGAGTGGTTGTAAAGCGCCGGGAAGTCTTTCTAGCAATCATTGTGGTTGTAATATATTTTATAATTGTGGTATATTTAAATAGTCAATCAAAGACATACGCTACAATCTTATTTCATAGGAGTTCCATTTCTCAGCCAAACTTTATACCTTCTGGCCCATTATACTACTAAATATGAAGCTTCTACAATAATAAGCCAATAAAAAAATGAAGAAAAGATAAGCATAAAATTAATATGATGCATTATCAATCTTTCTCTAAGAAACTATAAAAAAAAACGGCAAAAATATTTCCAAACAATCGCTGCAGACAATTTCATTTGGAGGGACGTAAATATGTCACATTGATATTGACATTTGACTTTGAATGACATATGTCTCGTTTAAATATTAGAACATCTGATGGGTAGTCATCTTGGTGTAGGGGTGGGTAACTACATTGGTGTAAGGGTGGGTTAAGTCCCCTTCGAGTAATATAAGGGTGCCACCGCGAGGTAAAGTGGGTAACCACCTTAGTGTAAGGATGGGTAACCACCTTGGAGTAGGGTTGTATAATCACCTTGGGGTAGGGTGTGTAACCACCTTGGTGTAGGGTGTGTAACCACCTTGGTGTAGGGTGTGTAACCACCTTGGTGTAGGGTTGTGCAACCACCTTGGTGTAGGGTGTGTAACCACCTTTGTGTAGGGGTGTGTTACTACCTTAGTGCAGGGATGTGTAACCACCTTGGTGTAGGGAAGTGTAACATTGGTGTAGGGGTTGGTTACCACCTTGGTGTAGGGTGTGTAACCAACTTTGTGTAGTGGTGTGTTACCACCTTAGTGCAGGGATGTGTAACCACCTTGGTGTAGGGATGTGTAACATTGGTGTAGGGGTTGGTTACCACCTTGGTCTAGAAGGTGTGTAACCAACTAGGTGTATAGATGTGTAACCAACTTGGTGTATGGGTGTGTAACCACCTTGGTGTAGGGTGTGTAACCACCTTAGGGTAGAGGTGTGTTACTACCTTCGTGCAGGAATTTATTAACTGTTTAAAGTCATGATTCTAGAAACATAGAGTACTGGGGTGTCACGCTCTCCAGCAAACGAAATCAATGTTATATTGTGCTTTAGCACGTCCAATACTAGAATATTGTACACCACTATAGAGGGGAACAAGTTTCACTAATGTGCGCCTGGTGGAACGGGTATAACGGTCAATCAAATGCATATGTAATTTTTATCTGATAACTACAGGGAATGAGTCTTGAAAATTAACATGTTAGCTTTATCAATGAGACGAGAGCGAAATTACATAATATTTGTTTGAAGTGCCTTAATGGAGAACACGATATCGATATTTCAAAATATGTATTGACCGTTGTACCTGTAGCTCGACAGATGAAGAATCTCTCATGAAAGTGCCTCTTTGTAAAACCGAGCGTTTTAGAAACAGCATTGTTTACTTAGGGAACTCTCTACCACAAAATGTCAGAAGAGACTTAGAATCGCTTATGAAAGACACAGATCACATTCGGCATGTTTAGTTCGGGGTTCGTTTCCCGGTCTCGGCGGTTTGAAAGAAACAAACATGTTTATTCCCCAACCACTCGTAAAACTCAGTATTGTGAGAAGCCTCCGTGACCGAGAGGTAGCGTGCTCTGCCTCAAGCCTCCAGGGTTTGAATTTCGAGGGCAGTGTCATCTCACCATCCTCAGGAGGTTCTCCCGGCCCAATTTAGCCTGTATGTGCACAAAAGCGGCCTAATGCCCGATTCATTTCCTTTCATTTTTACCCTGCCAGCCGGACTGACCCTAGACCAGCACGACATCTAGTGGTCGCCGCTTGCAACCTGCACCATAATTACTGTCTGCGTCTCGCGGATTGGTTTCTGTAACCACCCCGGCGGTGGCTCCTCCCTCAATACCACCCTATATATCTAACTCCGGTTGGTAACCCCCTGTCAGTTTGCCAGGATTGCCGTCACACTTTCTTACTTTAAAATCATACAATTTATACAATGTTTACTTTGAAGCTGCAGCGCAATGATTATTTTGTTTACAATGTATTCATCATGTCTATCTGTCATATATGAAGATGCCGAATTCTTGCGCATCATTTTAAATAACTCTCAATTAATTTTTACCAGAATAGCGTTATTTTTTTTTATATATATGTTCCGTGGAAATTTCGTTAAATGCAGAGAGATAACTTTTTTCATGTTTTATGTACACAGAGCACTGTGTTTAGCCGGTTCCAACCAGACACAGACGGTACGCGTGTATCATAATGCGGACAGCTCTCCCAGCAAACATGAAGACTTGACCCGATGTTGTTTTAATGTTGGTCCAGCGCCGTTGGCGGTGGGCCAATAGTGAAATAGCATTGGGTCGAGTCCTCGCGTTTGCTGGGCTCCACACAGGTGTCTGTCTACACCCACCCCTCCCTCACCATAATATTCTCGCCAGCCGATCAGGGTACTTTTAGCAAGACAGCCGGCCAATCACAAGCTTACTACAATACTTGAAATTGAGAGCGGGGGACATATGACGTCAACCATCTGCACATTTTAACATGCGAAGAAGCAGTGTCTAGGGTGAGCAGTGTAGTTTCATGAAGCATATCAAAAAAAAGAGACAAAACAAACCAATTTTAAAACATCGTTTATTTTTTTTGTAACGCTAATGACATGTAACAGTAACAACTAAGTCAACAAAAAATATAAAATGCTGGATGAAAGAAATATAAATATCTATATAATGATGTGATATGAGATATTGTGGTGTCTCTTCTTTCAGCACCATCATGTTTTATGTGTCAGATATATGAAGTTTGGTTAATCACTTAATCAAATTTTAGAACACTATCCTCAATCTCCAAGTTTGTAGCACTATAATGTTATCAGGTTATTTGTCAATGTCAGTAGTTTGTCTTTGCTGTATTGACTCACAACATGGTCATGGAGGGCGAAGAGAAGTACTGCATCTGATGTGCCATCAGTTTATTGTTGATCACTGAAGGCATTCCGTAATGAGGTACAAACTGTGATGGCATGTTTGGCATGGCAGCAGGTGGGCTGGTTCTAACAGAAGCAGCCATGGCGATCTGGTGCATCGCAGCCTGTGGTGATGTCATCATCTGGCGCAGGTCGTTGTCTTGGACACTCCTCTTTTCATTCATACGCCTGTTCTGGAACCATGTCTTCACTTGTCCTTCTGAAAGCCCCAGCTTTCTGGCGAGCCGAGTTCTCTCTCCTGGTGATAGGTGGCGCTGCTTCTGGTATCGGATTTCAAGCTGCTCAATCTGCTCGGGACCAAAGTTGTTTCTTCTCTTTCTGGATTTTCCACCGGCAGATGAAACACTTTCCGTATCTGTAACAATAGAGAAATACATTATAGAAAATAGCCTATGACATCATTGAAACATAAAATAATGATTAGTGCTCATATATTTGAGCCCTCAGTCTTTCAATCTGCCTCATTTCATGACTTTTACAGCTCCTCACATATACAATGGATTAGTATACGCTAAGTATCAACATCTACAATGTAGTTGAATAAAAGACGACATAATTTCTAGAGCAAGACAATGATCAAGATCAAGATCAAAATCAGCCATTTTGCTCTGTAGATGTATCTGGTATAATCCGAAATAGTAAAGTATCTAGTATAACTGTAGCGATGATTAGCTGTGCTTACCTGAAATATTTGATGTTTCTGAAACAGAAGGTGAGACTGAAGTTGGTCTGAATCCTGGTGAAGTAGAAGGGGGTGGTAACCTGGTTAGATTGACAGGTGAGGTCCTTGTCCGGTTCTGTGAGTGATTAGCTGGGACAATCTGGTGAACTGGGTTCTGATGTCTGACACTAGACACTGTGGTCTGCTGATCAGCACGAAAAGCTGGGTGAAAAGGGGCTTCAAGTCCTGACTCATTTCTGATATCCACTGGTGTAGCTTTGAGCAAGTTGTCAATCAAGAACATGTAAGAGTTCTTAGACATAGCTGGAAAATCAGCCATTTTGCTCTGCATATGTGTCTGGTATAATCCAAAATAGTAAGGTATCCAGTACAAAGAAGTAGCCAAAAAATAAAGTCCAAATGAGCTGTCGAGAAGTCGAGGTAAAGTGGTTTGCCGACCTGGGTGAAGCAGTTATATGCAAAATATATGATAACCCCCACCCCGCTCTCTGATTGGTCGCTGGGTGTGGTGGGGGTTATATTGTATGATGTCATCATAGTGTGAGCACCGGTGACGATGACAATTGCTCTTACAATTTGCTTCCATAGTTTATTTATGATCCCCTTCCTTTATTGGTGAATTGTACACTAAAAAGATAAAGTCATTAATTATATGGTGTGTTATTCCACTTTGAAGTTCACAAGACCTCCCAGTAATTATATGATCAATAAACTGTATTTCTATTTATTCCTTTTATGACCAACGGCTATTATAAAATGCATTAGTATTTTTCAATATAATTTTTTTCAATGGGAACCCGCATTGTAATATGCATCATGACGTAATTGTTTAACGTATCAAGGATCACGCATTATGCGAATGTGTTATAATGTCTATTATTTTCCACAAATTTGTGTGTACAAAAAGACAGGATTTACCAAAATATCACAAACATATACTAATTCTAGATAGATACAATACACAGGCACCTGAAATTGATGAGTGATAAATTGAATCTCACTATAACCAAGAAAATGTATTCTTGCTATAACTAAAGAAGAAATCGTTTCTTCTTAGAGTGAGATGCAATTCATCACTCATCAATTTCAGGTGCCTTTGATACAATATAACTATACTTAAACATATTTTTTGTATATTTATTATGCAATAATAAATAAAGGCGTAATTCAGTATCATATATGTACACGAAACGCCCTAAAATAACATAGCAGTTTGCAGTGTTTCTAATATCTGTGCATTTACGGAGAGCAATTGAAACAGAGTGCGTCTCAAATCTGAGAGTTTTATGAGTGCAATTATCGCTGTGTGAAATGATTACTGAAATGTAGAAATAACAACACAGTCAAGTGATAGTCATAACTTGAGAATTTATCAATTGCTATTGATGTTCACACTATCTACTCATAATCATGATAATGTGCAAATATTTTTTATCACGTTTAAAGCTGTTAACACTCAAAAAATGTTATTTTGATATTCATCACGACCAATCGCACTACAGTTCCTCTCTAAACTATATGATTGCCACGTCACTCTCACAAACTGGCGATCAGTGTAATTTAAAGAATTCGTGATTGGACAGCGATGACGTCTATTTTTGAAGTTTGTTATTTACTTTGTACGAGACACTTCTCAGTTGGGTAAATCTTTTTTTTTGTATTTGTCAAATGACTTTAGGCACTGAACTATCTGAGACTGACATTTGCTAGACATTTGGGAAGTTTATATCATAATTATAAGTATTTTAACTCAGTAAAAAAATTGCGGATGAATTACAATATCTAAAAAAAATGGCGTGAAACTAATCATATAAGCTACGATATATACATTTAGTAAAACAATACAGTAGCTATTGAAATGTTTCTGTAGTAGACTAATCATACGATAAAACATAGTTACGTATTACGTACAATAAACTGCAATTATTCTTCATTTATGAATTCAGCGCTCTAAAATAACAACAGTTTGCAGTGTTTCTAATATCTGTGACTTTACTGAGTGCAATTGAAACAGAGTGTGTCTCATATCTGAGTGTTTTCTGGGTGCAATTATCGCTGTGTGAAATGTTTACAAAAATGTAGAAATAACAGCACAGTCAACAGGTCAAGTGACAGTCATAACTTGTGAATTTGTTAATTGCTATCGATGTTCACACTATCTACTCTTAATGGAGTGGTATGTATCGTTTCAGATACTTCAGTGACATGTGAGCAGATCTCCTTCATAGTTTTCATGTGGCGGATCCAATATGCAGGGCCTACAGGATCGTAAGCGAAACGTTTCGTGCCTCACACAGTCATACTGGGAAAGTAATCGTACGAACAAATTTGGGCAGGGAGCTAAAAAATAGAAATATGACAAAATAAATCATTGTTGCTAAAACTTTAGTTTTCTCATATAAAATGATATGCGGCGCCCTGGAGAAGTGGTTAAACGCTGCCGTCTGTCACGTCAGAGATGGCGAGTTCATCCCCTAGTCTGGTATTATGGAATGTTTCTTCCCCGTTCACTCGTAAAGATTGAGTATTGTGGGGACTCTTGGGGGGGGGGGGTGTTCTGTGATAGCGAGATAGCGTGCTCGATCTCAGAACACCCAACAATCTTCACACCTCAGACAACAAACTTTGAAAATAGCCAAAGATGCGATCAGCACAAGTGTGAGATGACACTGAGCTCAGACGAACAATGTGGACGCTACACACATATTACGACATGCCGTAGATCCCTGTGCAGGAAATAGCAGGTGGACATCTGAAGAACAGTTACTTGTCTGGTAGGAATAACAATGACTTGAAGGGTGACGTCGTCCAATGTTTGACCTTCACCGCTAAAAATGCCATGAGCACAAACGTGAAAAACTGACCTCAGAAGAGCAAACGTAATGTGGTCGCCATACAATTATTCAATTGTGACATGCCGTAGGCCCCCTAAACAGGAAATAGGAGGTGGTCATCACAGGTGGAAAGGCGTAGCTGATGGAATAACAACGAGGTGTGATATCATCAAATGTTTGACCTGCTTCGTCTTTTGAGGAGGCAAAGACACAGAAACAAATTGTCAGTCAATTTAATCGCAAAATATGGTGATCTTATCTGAAAGATCTTAAATTTGTCATGTTATTTCCATCCCACACAAATCCTCAAAATAGATCGGTCGACCAAAAAAGCTTCAGAGATTATATACATGTAGATGTAAAAAATAATATGCTTTTGGAAATCAAAGTGTAATAACGGATTAGTCACGTGACATAATCGGCTTTGGTTCTGGACTTGGTAATCACTAGGTGAACACACCACTTCACCACAGTTCACACCTTCTACTGACTTGGTAATCACTAGGTGAACACACCACTTCACCACAGTTCACACCTTCTACTGACTTGGTAATCACTAGCTGAACACACCACTCCACCAAGGGGGCGGGGGCCCTAGGGTAGTGGTTAGCACCGCTGCCTTTCACGCCAGAGTCCGGGGTTCGGTTCCCGGTCTCGGCGGTTTGAAAGAAACAAAAATTGTTTCTTCCCCATCCACGTGTGAAAGTTAGTATTGTGGGGAGCCTCCGTGACCGAGAGGTAGCGTGCTCGGCCTCAGACCGCCAGGGCTCGAATTTCGAATCCTGTGTCTGGAGGACAGTGTCATCTCAATCATCTCACCATCCTCAGGAGGTTCTCCTGGCCCAGTTTAGCCTATATGTGCACAAAGGTGGCCTAAAGCCCGATTCATTTCATTTTTTACTTCACCACAGTTCACACCTTCTACTAACCTACACCTCATAGGTGAACACACCACTTCACCACTGTTCACACCTTCTACTAGCCTACGCCTCTAAAACGTCTCTAAAAAACCTGAGCATGAAATCAATAAGATGCAAAATCAATCTTTTCCTAAAAAAACTATAAAAAAGCTAAAATATTTCCGGGGTGTGTAACCACCTTGGTGTAGGGGTGTGTAACCACCTTGGTGTAGGGGTGTGTAGCCACCTTGGTGTAGGGATGGATAACCACTTTGGTGTAGGGATTTGTAACCACCTTGGTATAGTGGTGTGTAACCCCCTCGGTGTAGGGAGGGGTAACCACCTTGGTGTAGGGATTTGTAACCACCTTGGTCTAGGGGTGTGTAACCCCCTTGGTGTAGGGATTTGTAACCACCTTGGTGTAGGGGTGTGTAACCACCTTAGTGTAGGGGTGTGTAACCACCTTAATGTAGGGGTGTGTAACCACCTTGTGTAGGGATGTGTAACCACCTTGGTGTAGGGGTGTGTAACCACCTTGTGTAGGGGTGTGTAACCACCTTAGTGTAGGGGTGTGTGACTACCTTGGTGTAGGGGTGTGTAACCACCTTGGTGTAGGGGTGTGTAACCACCTTAGTGTAGGGGTGTGTAACCACCTTGGTCTATGGATGAGTAACAACCTTGGTGTAGGGGTGTGTAACCACCATGGTGTAGGGATATGTAACCTCCTTGGTGCAGGGATGAGCAACAATGTGTAAGAGATAGGGTGTGTAACCACCTTGGCGTCGGGGTGTGTTAAACCACCTTGATATAGGGATGAGTAACCATCTTGGTGTAGGGGTGTGTAAACACCTTGGTGCTGGGGTTGACGACCACCTTGGTGTAGGGATGGGTAACACCTTGGTGTAGGGGTGCGTAACCACCTTGGTGTACGGGTGCGTAACCCCTTTAGTGGAGGGGTGTGTAACCACCTTGGTGTAGAGGTGTGTAACCACCTTGGTCTAGGGGTGTGTAACCACCTTGGTGTAGGGGTGTGTAACCACCTTGGTCTAGGGGTGTGTAACCGTATTGGTGTAGGGATGTGTACCGGCCTATTTTTTAGATACAGTAACATAGAAACTTTGGTTACAATGTTGGGGCTTTATATCGATTTATTGGAAAATAATAGCAGTAAATATACATTTTAAATCATGCTATACATTGTGAAAAAAAACAAGTTGCATGTTATTGATCCTAGAGCTATATGGGTCAGGCTATTCATCGGAATTATGGACAGTTTGAAATCAAAATTATATTTTTTCAATTTAAAATGTGTATTTCATAGCATATATACATGTTAGCGCTGACGCGACATTTCAGATGATGACGATGCTTACATATGAAGCCAAAATATACCCTGTTTTTTGTGGTGTACTAGACAACACAATCCTAAAAAATGCACTTAGCTAGACATATATACTTAGAGCCACGTCTTTGTGTAGCTTTGTTTTGGGTGCTCTATCACATAATGAACGATTTTGTCCAATTTGGAGCATTCATTATAATAATTTGTTGAAAAAGGGTGTGTGAACCCCTAACGCCCCATGGATCCGCTCTTGATTTGTTTTAATAAACTACTAATATTACTAATAAACAGTTGTGTAGACATATTTGGTGAAAACAAAACTAGACTACTAACTACTATTTTTTTTTAAAAAGGGAGGGGGATAAATGCCCCGAAAAAACACTTACAGCTGCAAAGTGGCTCCCCTTCCAATATGGATCAGTATACTCTAGAGCAGCTCTGCAGCTCTTTTATCACAATGTGAACGATTCTCCCAAAATATGACTCTTGACTAATACATTTGACTTTCCAAATCTGCAATAATTATTGTAATTAGGTTTTTCACAGTTTGTGGTGATTATATAGTCAGTCAAGTGGATTAATGATACTCAGGTGACAATCAAGGCGTAATTGTGTGATGAATGATTTTTAAATATTATATGACATCTCAATTAATTGGAATCATGCCTTGACGTGGGATTTTAACTGTCAGTCTTTATATAAATAACCCTGGAGGCTGAATGCCTGGGTTTTTACAGGAAAACGCGATAATTAGCCTTAATGAATCTAATAGCATAAGCAAGGAACCTTATCTTTTATATTTATTTAATGAATCGTCATTTAATATAATCGCAGCGTCAGTACTTTCAATGTACAATATTTAATGCTATTGAAAGGCACGTGACAGCGGTAGATTTGTAACAGTATATTTTATTTGTTTTTGTGTTGAGAGGAAATGAAATAAACTGAATCGGGCTTTAGGCCACCTTTGTGCACATATAGGCTAAACTGGACCAGGAGAACCTTCTGAGGCTCCCCACAATACTGACTTTCACACGTGGATGGGGAGGAAACATTTTTGTTTCTTTCAAACCGCTGAAACCGGCAACCGAACCCCGAACTCTGGCGTGAAAGGTAGCGGTGCTAACCACTACCCTGGGCTCCCGCCCGTCTTGAGAGGAAAGCTAACGATTCATACTTTATATTTCAGATATTATTTTCTACAACGTTTTCATAATGTCCAGCTGTCATGGGGGAAGCTGCTGAATTGCTTTCGCATCGCATGGCGATAATAAATATTTTAAAATAACTGTTAGATAATTTCCTCAAAAAAAACGTGATCATTTTTAAAAATGAATTATATAGGTCTCGTGGAAATAGCCGAAATATAAAATATGGGGTCTATCTAAACTACTGCGTGGTGCATGAAACATAAAACGGAAATGAGTAAAAACATTTTCAAAGGCAACATTTATGTTTTTTGTAACAATATTAACATAAAACAATAACAACAAAGTTAACAAAAATTATGAAATGAAATAAATGATAGGAGACATTGTGGTTTCAGTATCATCATGTTTTCTGTGTCAGATATGGTAGAAAATATAAAGTTTGGTAGACCTATGCTCAGTTTTTGTTAATCCCTCAATCAATGGTTAAAACAATTTTATATTAATGTCTCTATGTTTACAGCACTATAATGGAAATTGTCAATGTGAGCAGTTTATTTGTTGTACTGTCTCACAACATGGTCATGGAGGGCGAGGAGAAGTTAGGGTACTGCATTTGATGTGCCATCATTGTATTGTTGATCACAGAAGGCATGCCGTAATGAGGTACAAACTGTGGTGGCATGTCTGGCATGGCAGCAGGTGGGCTGGTTCTAGCAGAAGCGGCCATGGCGATCTGGTGCATGGCAGCCTGTGGTGACGTCATCATCTGGCGCAGGTCGTTGTCTTGGACACTCCTTTTTTCCTTCATACGCCTGTTCTGGAACCATGTCTTCACTTGTCTGTCTGAAAGCCTCAGCTTTCTGGCGAGCTGAGTTCTCTCTTCTGGTGACAGGTAGCGCTGCTGCTGGTACCGGATTTCAAGCTGCTCAATTTGTTTGGGACCAAAGTTGATTCTTCCCTTTCTGGATTTTCCACCGGCGGATGACACACTTTCCGTATCTGTGACAATACAAAAATACATTATAGAAAACTTATGACATCATTAAAAAGACATGATTATAATTAGTGAAAATGTTCATATATTTGTCTTTTAATCTGTCTTGTTATATGAATAAGCCAAGCGACTTTTACATTTCCTCACATATACAAGAAATTAACATATGAGTGTTGGGCTATTAAGAATCAATATCCACATCTACAAGCATTCTAGATGTCTACATTGCAGTACAATATAATTGATTAAAATAGAAGATAAAATCAAGATTAGAACACAATGTTCAACTGTGCTTACCTGATATACTAGATATTTCTGCGAGAGAAGGTGAGACTGAAGTTGGTCTGAATCCTGGTGAAGTAGAAGGGGGTGGTAACCTGGTTAGATTGACTGGTGAGGTCCTTTTCCGGTTCTGTGAGTGATTAGCTTGGACAATCTGGTGAACTGGGTTCTGATGTCTGACACTGGACACTGTGGTCTGCTGATCAGCACGAAAAGCTGGGTGAAACGGGTCCTCAAGTACTGACCCATTTCTGATATCCAGTGGTGCAGCTTTGAGCAAGTTGTCAATCAAGAACATGTAGGAGTTCTTAGACATAACTTGAAAATCAGCCATTTTGTTCTGTAGATGTATCTGGTAAAAGCCAAAATAGTAAAGTATCCAGTATTATGAAGTATCCCAGAAAATAAAGTATTCAAATGAGCTGATTGCTTGAGAAGTCAAGGTGAAGTGATGTGCCGACAGGGGTCAAGCAGTTATATATAAAATATTAAGTGGGGGTGATAACCCCCACGCCGCTCTGTGATTGGTCGTTGGGTGTGGGGGGGGTCATATTGTATTAAGTCATCATAGTGTGAGCACCGGTAACGATGACGCCATCACTCGGGCGAGAGTGTCGCCACCTGCCAGCGGGTGCTGTGACAGTGATCAACTGCAGGTCTGTAATTAAAAGCTTGAAGATTTACACCCCTTGACTTCAATCGTGCAAATAAATTGCGTCAAAAATTTTTTTTGATTCAATTCCTATTGCATGATTTTCTTCTATTAGTTTTGAATACTGAACGTGATATTTCAGCTTCTTGAAAACATTAACGTAAAAAAATAACGTCAAATGTCTATGTACATATGCTAGTATAGATTAGTTAGTTGACAAAGGGTGTCTATTGTAGTCAATGTCAGCGCCTTGTTCTATAGTCAATGGTAATTAATCCTACGCTGTATTTGCTTGTAAGTTTAACACAGCCATTAACCTTCTGCATACCAAAATATCCGCTATGATCACTTGAGGAAAAAAATTGTATGTTCTGTTTTACTTTCACGAATACATTTTTCTACCAAGTATATCTACCAAGTATATTTCTACTAATATTATAAAGATTTTAGTATGCGAGAAGATAATCAGTCAGTCAGTAATAAAGTTATTAACGTGACTAAGTAATAAATTTCGCCTAATTCATGGTGATGTATTAAAGTTTTAGGGAGTAATATTAATCACAGGTATTTCATTATGATTTTTAAACTATAAAAAAACACTTACAATTGTGTACACAATCCGGAACTTATTCTGCCTGGCTAAAGTTATTATTTGCTTTTTATTCAACAATTTGTTGCGAGTCCAAGGTTTGACATGATCGTCTGCTCATATACCCCTACACCGAGGTGGTTGTCCACCCCAACACCAAGGTGTTTACACACCCCCTACACCAAGATGGTTACTCATCCCTGTACCAAGGTGGTTATCCATACCTACGCCAAGGTGGTTACACACCCTATCTCTTACACACACCAAGATTGTTGCCCATCCCTGCACCAAGGAGGTTACATATCCCTACACCATGGTGGTTACACACCTCTACACCAAGGTGCTAACCTATCACTACGCCAAGGTGGTTATACAGCGCTACACGAAGATGGTTACACAGTCCTACACTTGGATGGTTACAAACCCTTACGTCAAGGTGGTTACACACCCGATGTCTTAGACACATCAAGATTGTTGCCCATCTCTTCACCAAGGTGGTTACACACCTCTGCACTTAGGTGGTTACACATCCCTTACTCGAAGGTGGTTACCCACTTACTTCAAGGGGACTTCCCACCTTTACTATTTAAGTGGGCACGAAATAAAATAACTACAAAAATTATATATCATGGTCCTAAAACTGCCATCGTAGTTTGGAAATATGTTTTTTTAAGTTTCTTGGGAAATATTGATATCGCATCCTATTGATTTTATGTTTATCTTTTCTAGATTATTCGATTGGCTCATCATTTAGAAAGCTTCCTATTAAGTAGTATGATGGGCCAGAAGTAGACAGTTTCGCTGAGAAATGGAATAAGAATGTACCTATGTAAATCTTTTATCAAATGTTTAAATATAACACAATAAATTAGAAAAAAATAACCACCTTCTCGGCGCTTTACAACCACTGACAATGTGGTGTAGGTCAGTAAGAGGTGTGAAGTGATAGAGCTACCTAAAGAGACAAAGCATGTCAAGCATTGGACAATATCACACTCCGTTGTTATTCCATCAGATACGTCTTCCGACCTATGATGTCCACCTATTTCCTGTGCAGGGGGCCTACGGCTTGTCACAATTGAATCATTGTATGGTGACCACATTGTTCTTCTGAGATCCGTATCTTTTCACGTTTGTGCTCATCATATTTTGAGCGGCCAAGGTATTCCCATCAGATAATAACTGTTATTCAGATGTCCACATTGTTCTTCTGAATGTCTCACTGGGCCCTGAAGATGGTGAGATGAATCAAATAACACAGCCTTCGAGCCCTGGCGATCTGCGCTCGGAGACGCTACCTTTCGATCACACAGACTCCACACAATACCCAGTCTATACGACATTGTGTCTGAGAACACTAACGCAAAGTCATACTTTTATTTTTGAGCTCCTAACCTAAACTTTATCAGCACGATTACTATACCTATGAGGCACGACATGTTTTGCTTACGATCTTGGAGCCGCTACAAAACTATGACGGAGATCTGTTCATATGTCACTGAAATATCTGAAAAATTCATCAGATCTGGGTAGTTTATATACATTTATAGTTATAAGTTAATCCCGATAGTTATACCACAAAAAATAGATTTAACAAACCGAGGCTATCATATATAATTTAGACACATACTGTACTGTGACTAATATAGTGATCAATATTAAAATAACATTCATAGAGTATTAAGATCTATAGATGTGATAAAAAATACTTACACATTATGAGTAGATAGTGTGAACATAAAAAGCAATTGATAAATGCACAAGTCTTAGCTTTGACTGTCACTTGGTGTTGTTATTTCTACATTTCTGTAAACATTCCACACAACGATAATTGCACTCATAAAACTCACAGATGTGAGAAGCACTCTGTTTCAATTGCACCCAGTAAAGTCACAGATATTAGAAGCACCGCAAACTGCTAATTTATTTTAGAGCGTTGAAATTTGGTAGGAAAAATAATTATAGTCTCTCCCACTTAATAGGAAAGTATGCTTTATCTCTATGATTAGTCCACTTTTGAAATATTTCAATAGCTAAAATGTTTGTATGATACATTGTTAATTAATCTAGTATGCAAACTATTATTTTATCATTATTTATATATATGTGAATAATACTCTACATTTTGCCGAGATAACATATAATTCCAACACTTCTGCCGGACAATCCTTTGATATTAATCCTATGAAAGCTACATGCAACATCTCGGATCTCTAAATATCTCGTCAGATAAAATGTTATTCATATAAAATTACGGCGATGTCTTAATTACAATACAATCAATTAAATGGATAATACCTCCTGAGACAAGTAAGCATAACAATAATTTTAAAACGTTTTAAAATAATACAATAGCACAAATCAAGCCCCCTATTTTAGAAAGTATAGTTGATATTGATATCAATATATTGGTGATCTTTGTAATTTTCTTATTTTCTAATTTTACAGATAAATTGTTATCAAATCCATTTGCTATTGATCATTTTGATATCGCTACGTATTTCGCGGTTTATGTAATAAATACACATTGAACCAGCGAGTTGACGTTAATCAGAAAGGCATAGGATCTTTGGCATTTCTGCTTCAATGTAGGTTTATAATTAATTACCATAATTTCCTCCTGTAGCCAAATTATCGCACAAAGTCTGATTTAATTTAAGCTTTATAAATGTCAGCCTTTGTGAATGTATTAAGATATTACACCAATATTAATATACGAAACAGAATTACACCATTCAAAACGGTTTCCGGTGACGTCACTGCGTTTCACAGAATTGATTTTATATTTATCTTTTCTATATTTTTTTATTGGCTCATAATTTTGAAAGCTTCCTATAAAGTAGTATCATGGGCCAGAAGTAGACAGTTTCGCTGAGGAATGGAACTCATATGGAATAAGAATGTACCTATGTAAGTCTTTAATCAAATGTTTAAATATAACACAATTAGAACATAATTATATTATCACCACAATGATTGTTGTAAAGACTTCCCGGCGCTTTACAACCACTGACAATGAGGTGTAGGTCGGTAAGAGGTGTGAAGTGATAGAGCCACCTAGTGAGGTGTGAAGTGATAGAGCCACCTGGTGATTACCAAGTCCAGAACGGAAGCCGATTATGTCACGTGACTAACCCCTTGTTACACTTTGATTCCCAACAGGAGATTTTGTACAATATATATTGACTGAAGCTTTTTGCTCGGCCGGTCTATTTTGAGGATTTGTGTGTTATAAAAAAACATGAACAAATTTGAGATATTTTCGAGCAAATCATTTTATTTTGAGATTCAATCGTCTAACATTTTTTCTGTGTCTTTGACTCCTAAAAAATGAAGCATGTCAAGCATTGGACAATATCACACTTCGTTGTTATTCCATCAGATACGTCTTCCGACCTATGATGTCCACCTTCTATTTCCTGTGTAGTCACAATTGAATAATTGTATGGTGACCACATTGTTCTTCTGAGATCCATATCTTTTCACGTTTGTGCTCATCGTATTTTTAGCGGCCAATGCCAAGCATTGGTCGACGTCACACTAAGTCATTTTTATTCCCATCAGATAATAACTGTTATTCAGATGTCCACCTCCTATTCCACGTAAAGGGGCTTTACTACGGCATCGTCATGTCGTAATAATTGTATAGTGTCCACATTACTCTTTTACATGTCTCACTTGGCCTGAAGATGGTGAGATGAATCAAATAACACAGCCCTCGAGCCCTGGCGATCTGCGCTCGGAGACGCTACCTTTCGATCACACAGGCTCCACACAATACCCAGTCTATACGACATTATGTCTGAGAACACTAACGCAAAGTCATACTTTTATTTTTGAGCTCCTAACCTAAACTTTATCAGCACGATTACTATACCAATGAGGCAAGACATGTTTTGCTTACGATCTTGGAGCCGCTACAAAACTATGACGGAGATCTGTTCATATGTCACTGAAATATCTGAAAAAATCATCAGATCTGGGTAGTTTATATACATTTATAGTTATAAGTTAATCCCGATAGTGATACCTCAAAAAATAGATTTAACAAACCGAGGCTATCATATATAATTTAGACACATACTGTACTGTGACTAATATAGTGATCAATATTAAAATAACATTCATAGCTAGCCTTCTAGCTTTTCTTTTTTCTCTGATCAACTTAGACGTTTTTTTTAGAGATAAAGAAATCCTGTGTTTTTTGTTTCACAGATTGACAACTTTTGTCTAGGGCACAAATCATAGAAGTTTCAAGCAGTTCAACAGCTTTTTCTATTTCCTCGGGTGTGGTGAGGTCACCCATCTCAATTGACTTTAGTTCCTCGCGGAATTTCTGCCAATTTGCCTTGTCAAGCCTGTGAACTGCTTTTGTTAGAGCTTTCTCCACCTCATGAGAATTCAATCTAATATGCACTGGAAGGTGGTCACTCCCTACATCGCCTTTGACTGTGCATTCAGCGACTTTAGGGCCCATCTTCCTGGAAGCAAGGGCAAGATCAAGGATGCTTTCCACACTGTTGCCAGCATAGTTCCGACAGAATGTCACAGACTCATCATTGAGTATTGTGAGGTCCAGCTCCTCAGTAATGTTAAAAAGAGCGTCACCAGCGCTGTCACTCTTGTCGTTGCCAAAATAAGCATGTTTTGAGTTGAAATCGCCTGTGATAATGCAATGTTCGTATTTATCAGTCAGGTGTTTCAGTGTCTCTAACTCGACTATTTTGCCTGGAGGCTTATAGACAGTTGCCAGTGCTATTTCCTTGTCCCTTTGTTTGAATGTTATAGCCACTGTTTCTGCATTGATATCATCAGTATACACAATGCTATAGGCAATTTCCTTTTTGATTAGTATTGCCACGCCTCCACCTGCGGCGCTTCTGTCTTTCCTCACAGACTCATAGCCTGGTATTGACACTTTATGCTTTGGCAAGACTTTGGTCTCATTGAGAGTGACAAAATCTGGTTTGTGCTCTTTCAGATGTTCAATGAGCTCAGTTTTCCTGGCTCTTAGACCATTCACGTTAATATGTGTGATCAATAGACTGAATGTGAATCAGATTGATCCTAATGGATTGGTTGTCCAGAGGGAGTGGTGGTTTACCAATTTAGGCAAAGGCCTTTTCCATCAGGGTTTCGCTACTGATTTTCACATTGAACGCTTTGCTGAAGGATTCAGCTACATCTTCAGAGATGTTGGATTCTGTGCGTTCATGCATGTCTCTATTGAGCACTAACGCTATCGCTTTAGCTATGGCTATAGCTAGTCTAAGCGGCTCCCTGGGCATGGAGCTGGTCTTTTTTGGCTGTGTTTGAGATTTAGGCAGCCTTTTCGTCTTTTCTGTTTGAGATTTAGGCAGCCTTTTCGTCTTTGATGTGCCGACAGGGGTCAAGCAGTTATATACAAAATATTAAGTGGGGGTGATAACCCCCACGCCGCTCTGTGATTGGTCGCTGGGTGTGGTGGGGGTCATATTGTATTACGTCATCATAGTGTGAGCACCGGTAACGATGACGCCATCACTCGGGCGAGAGTGTCGCCACCTGCCAGCGGGTGCTGTGACAGTGATCAACTGCAGGTCTGTAATTAAAAGCTTGAAGATTTACACCCCTTGACCTCAATCGTGCAAATAAATTGCGTCAAATTTTTTTTTTGATTCAATTCCTATTGCATGATTTTCTTCTATTAGTTTTAAATACTGAACGTGATATTTCAGCATCTTGAAAACATTAACGTAAAAAATTAACGTCAAATGTCTATGTACATATACTAGTATAGATTAGTTAGTTGACAAAGGGTGTCTATTGTAGTCAATGTCAGCGCCTTGTTCAATAGTCAATGGTAATTAATCCTACGCTGTATTTGCTTGTAAGTTTAACACAGCCATTAACCTTCTGCATACCAAAATATCCGCTATGATCACTTGAGGAAAAAAATTGTATGTTCTGTTTTACTTTCACGAATACATTTTTCTACCAAGTATATCTACCAAGTATATTTCTACTAATATTATAAAGATTTTAGTATGCGAGAAGATAATCAGTCAGTCAGTAATAAAGTTATTAACGTGACTAAGTAATAAATTTCGCCTAATTCATGGTGATGTATTAAAGTTTTAGGGAGTAATATTAATCACAGGTATTTCATTATGATTTTTAAACTATAAAAAACACTTACAATTGTGTACACAATCCGGAACTTATTCTGCCTGGCTAAAGTTATTATTTGCTTTTTATTCAACAATTTGTTGCGAGTCCAAGGTTTGACATGATCGTCTGCTCATATACCCCTACACCGAGGTGGTTGTCCACCCCAACACCAAGGTGTTTACACACCCCCTACACCAAGATGGTTACTCATCCCTGTACCAAGGTGGTTATCCATACCTACGCCAAGGTGGTTACACACCCTATCTCTTACACACACCAAGATTGTTGCCCATCCCTGCACCAAGGAGGTTACATATCCCAACACCATGGTGGTTACACACCTCTACACCAAGGTGCTAACCCATCACTACGCCAAGGTGATTATACAGCGCTACACGAAGATGGTTACACAGTCCTACACTTGGGTGGTTACACATCCGATGTCTTAAACACATCAAGATTGTTGCCCATCTCTACACCAAGGTGGTTACACACCCCTGCACTTTGGTGGTTACACATCCCTTACTCGAAGGAGGTTACCAACTTACTTCAAGGGGACTTCCCACCTTTACTATGTAAGTGGGCACGAAATGAAAAAACTACAAAAAATATATATCATGGTCCTAAAACTGCCATCGTAGTTTGGAAATATGTTTTTTTAGTTTTCTAGGGAAATATTGATATTGCATCCTATTGATTTTATGTTTATCTTTTCTATATTATTCGATTGGCTTATCATTTTGAAAGCTTCCTATTAAGTAGTATGATGGGCCAGAAGTAGACTGAGAAATGGAATAAGAAGGTACCTATGTAAATCTTTAATTAAATGTTTAAATATAACACAATAAATTAGAAAAAAATAACTACCTTCTCGGCGCTTTACAACCACTGACAATGTGGTGTAGGTCAGTAAGAGGTGTGAAGTGATAGAGCTACCTAAAGAGATGAAGCATGTCAAGCATTGGACAATATCACACTTCGTTGTTATTCCATCAGATACGTCTTCCGACCTATGATGTCCACCTATTTCCTGTGCAGGGGGCCTACGGCTTGTCACAATTGAATCATTGTATGGTGACCACATTGTTCTTCTGAGATCCGTATCTTTTCACGTTTGTGCTCATCGTATTTCGAGCGGCCAAGGTATTCCCATCAGATAATAACTGTTATTCAGATGTCCACCTCCTATTCCACGTAAAGGGGCTTTACTACGGCATCGTCATGTCGTAATAATTGTATAATGTCCACATTGTTCTTCTGAGTGTCTCACTGGGCCTGAAGATGGTGAGATGAATCAAATGACACAGCCCTCGAGCCCTAGCGATCTGCGCTCGAAGACGCTACCTTTCGATCACACAGGCTCCACACAATACCCAGTCTATACGACATTATGTCTGAGAACACTAACGCAAAGTCATACTTTTATTTTTGAGCTCCTAACCTAAACTTTATCAGCACGATTACTATACCAATGAGGCACGACATGTTTTGCTTACGATCTTGGAGCCGCTACAAAACTATGACGGAGATCTGTTCATATGTCACTGAAATATCTGAAAAATTCATCAGATCTGGGTAGTTTATATACATTTATAGTTATAATTTAATCCTGATAGTGATACCTCAAAAAATAGATTTAACAAACCGAGGCTATCATATATAATTTAGACACATACTGTACTGTGACTAATATAGTGATCAATATTAAAATAACATTCATAGAGTATTAAGAGCTATAGATGTGATAAAAAATACTTACACATTATGAGTAGATAGTGTGAACATAAAAAGCAATTGATAAATGCACAAGTCTTAGCTTTGACTGTCACTTGGTGTTGTTATTTCTACATTTCTGTAAATATTCCACACAACGATAATTGCACTCATAAAACTCACAGATGTGAGAAGCACTCTGTTTCAATTGCACCCAGTAAAGTCACAGATATTAGAAGCACCGCAAACTGCTATGTTATTTTAGAGCGTTGAAATTTGGCAGGAAAAATAATTATAGTCTCTCCCACGTAATAGGAAAGTATGCTTTATCTCTATGATTAGTCCACTTTTGAAATATTTCAATAGCTAAAATAATGTTTGTATGATACATTGTTAATTAATCTAGTATGCAAACTATTATTTTATCATTATTTATATATATGTGAATAATACGCTACATTTTGCCGAGATAACATATAATTCCAACACTTCTGCCGGACAATCCTTTGAGATTAATCCTATGAAAGCTACATGCAACATCTCGGATCTCTAAATATCTCGTCAGATAAAATGTTATTCATATAAAATTACGGCGATGTCTTAATTACAATACAATCAATTAAATGGATAATACCTCCTGAGACAAGTAAGCATAACAATAATTTTAAAACGTTTTTAAATAATATAATAGCACAAAGCAAGCCCCCTATTTTAGAAAGTGTAGTTGATATTGATATCAATATATTGGTGATCTTTGTAATTTTCTTATTTTCTAATTTTACAGATAAATTGTTATCAAATCCATTTGCAATTGATCATTTTGATATCGCTTCGTATTTCGCGGTTTATGTATTGAATACACATTGAACCAGCGAGTTGACGTTAATCAGAAAGGCATAGGATCTTTGGCATTTCTGCTTTAATGTAGGTTTATAATTAATTACCATAATTTCCTCCTGTAGCCAAATTATCGCACAAAGTCTGATGTAATTTAAGCTTTATGAATATTATAAGATATTACACCAATACCAATATACAAAACAGAATTACACCATTCAAAACGGTTTCCGGTGACGTCACTGCGTTTCACAGAATTGATTTTAAATTTATCTTTTCTATATTTTTTTATTGGCTCATAATTTTGAAAGCTTCCTATAAAGTAGTATCATGGGCCAGAAGTAGACAGTTTCGCTGAGGAATGGAACTCATATGGAATAAGAATGTACCTATGTAAGTCTTTAATTAAATGTTTAAATATAACACAATTAGAACATAATTATATTATCACCACAATGATTGTTGTGAAGACTTCCCGGCGCTTTACAACCAGTGACAATGAGGTGTAGGTCAGTAAGAGGTGTGGAGTGATAGAGCCACCTAGTGAGGTGTGAAGTGATAGAGCCACCTGGTGATTACCAAGTCCAGAACGGAAGCCGATTATGTCACGTGACTAACTCCTTGTTACACTTCGATTCCCAACAGGAGATTTTGTACAATATATAATGACTGAAGCTTTTTTGCTCGACCGGTCTATTTTGAGGATTTGTGTGTTATAAAAAAACATGAACAAATTTGAGATATTTTCGAGCAAATCATTTTATTTTGGGATTCAATCGTCTAACATTTTTTCTGTGTCTTTGGACAATATCACACTTCGTTGTTATTCCATCAGATACGTCTTCCGACCTATGATGTCCACCTTCTATTTCCTGTGTAGTCACAATTGAATAATTGTATGGTGACCACATTGTTCTTCTGAGATCCGTAGCTTTTCACGTTTGTGCTCATCGTATTTTTAGCGGCCAATGCCTAGCATTGGTCGACGTCACACTAAGTCATTTTTATTCCCATCAGATAATAACTGTTATTCAGATGTCCACCTCCTATTCCACGTAAAGGGGGCTATACTACGGCATCGCCATGTCATAATAAATTATTGTATAGTGTCCACATTGTTCATATAAATGTCTCACTGGGCCTGAAGATGGTGAGATGAATCAAATGACACAGCCCTCGAGCCCTGGCGATCTGCGCTCGGAGACGCTACCTTTCGATCACACAGACTCCACACAATACAGTACCCAGTCTACACGACATTATGTCTGAGAACACTAACGCCTATTCAAAATTATGTCATACTTTTATTTTTGAGCCCCTAACCTCAATTTTATCAGCACGATTACTTTACCAGTAGGACTGTGTGAGGCACGACATGTTTTGCTTACGATCTTGGAGCCGCTACAAAACAATGAAAAGAGATCTGTTCAAATGTCACTGAAATATCTGAAACAAAACATTCCGCTCCACAACAAAGCAGCTCTGTGTTCCCCGTTGCTGATTGCATGGTGGCAAACAAAGAGATTCATTTCAATGTCAAAAGAACTTGAAAACGTAAAAGGGGGACCCTTGATCAATAAACACTTAACACTTAACACTGGTTAAGATATGAATTAATCAGATCTGTGTTGTTTATATACAGTTATAGTTAAAAGTTAATTCCAATAGTGGTGCGCTACTTTCAACAGTTTAATTTTTCTTCTGACTACATTCTGCATGCCTTCCTGGCTTTTACATTCTGTCGTGCGATGCCAAAAGGCAGTATCTGCATACTTTATAAGTGTGCAGTTGCTGTCTTTTGGTTTTGAATAATTCAGTTATGACAAGCTAGTCTACAGTTTTGTTGGGACAACTGTTTTTACTATCATTTTCCATTTGCCATGTATAAAACTATGTGTATGCGGGTATACGCATACTCATTCATTTGTTTTTTATTATAGGAGTTCCTGCGTCAAAGGTGGCCATAGTGGTAGCGACATTTTTTTTGTCTTAACCATGGTCTCATGGCTGTTATTCTGTACATTGTAGCCATATATTGTATATAATTTGGTTGGTCAAATAAATTCTTCTTCTTCTGTCATATTCATGCATGTCTGTATATTACACAGACCATATGAAATAAACCATGTATAGGTATATGCAAATAAAATGTTACCGCCTGTCCCGACTGGAAACATTATCAGCCCTCGGTATTCAGTGTTTTTATTCTACAAATGTGTACATTCAATCATTTTAGAATACATTTCTGAAAAAGTTTTAAAAACATTAAACAGCCACATTAAAAGGAATTTGTTGTTTTGTGCTAAAGAACAATACAGAAAACGGTATATCCAACTGAGAAATTCACAGATATTTACAACATTGTTTTAAAAGTACAAAAACAAACTGACACATAATATTAGTGTGTTTAGTATGAAGTGTGAACAACGATTGCATTCAATATATTCACAAGTTCAAGTTACACAGAGTTGTTTATTCTAACACTGCACATTAACGGTGATAACACTTATAAAATCATATGACACACACTTCCTGCAAACTAGTACATTTTTACCTTCATGTTCTGATATGAAATGATATCTAATTTCTCATTAAAGGATGTTTCTATGAAACTTTGATTCACCATGGGCCCTATGTAGTGTCCGACTCCCATCTGATGACAGACGGTATGTCCACGTTATGTGATCTTAAACCCTTAAAACGCTAAATTATCTTATTTAAATTTTCACCCACTTGACTTTGGATCTCGCAACCGCGACAAACAACTTCGAGTGGGTAAAAATTATTTAATTATGTTTAGGTTCAGACCGAAAATTTCAAAATCTTGATGTTTATACACATATTTTATTATTCATAACAGTGATTTGGTCAGCTAATAAAACGAGGCTTTCATATATATTTTAGACACATACTGTAGTGTGACTAATATAGTGATCAATATTAAAATAACATTCATAGAGTATTAAGAGCTATAGATGTGATAGAAAATACTTACACATTATAGTGTGAACATAAAAAGCAATTGATCAATGCACAAGTCTGAGCTATGACTGTCACTTGGTTTTGCTATTTCTACATTTATGTAAACATTCCACACAACGATAATTGCACTCATAAAACTCACAGATGTTTCAATTGCACTCAGTAAAGTCACAGATATTAGAAGCGCTTCAAACTGCTGTTATTTTAGAGCGTTGAAGAATAATAAGTTGATTGTACGTAATAGGAAAGTATGCTTTATCGCTATGAATAATCTACTACCGAAACATTTCAATAGCTAAAATTATATTTGTATGATAAATTTTTAATTAACTTAGTATTCAAACTATTCTTTTATCATTATATATATATATATGTGCATAATACGCTACATTTTGCATAGTTATTTTTCCGAGATAACATATAATTCTGATAAACTTCCCAAATGTTTAAAAAATGTCCGTCACGGATATTTTATTGTTCAAAGTTTTAGAAATAACAAGCAGAATTAAAAAAACGTTTTAATATAATACAATAGAACAAGTCAAACCCCTATTATAGAAAGTGTGGTTGATATTGATATCAATATATTTGTGATCTTAGTAATTTTCTTATTTTCTAATTTCACAGATACATTGTTATTAATTCCACTAGCAATCAATCATTTTGATATCACCTCGCATTTCTTGGTTTATGTACTAAATTTATACACATTGAACTAGCCAGTTGACTTTAATCAGAGAGACATAGGCTCTTACACATTTCTGCTTTAATGTGGATTTATAGTTAATTACCATGGTTTCCTCATGTAGCCAAATTATCGCACAAAGTCTCATGGGATTTTAGCTTTAAAGATATCAGCCTTTGTGAACTACACCAGTATCAATATACAAAACGGAATTATACATTTATTTATTATTGGAAAATAAATCTGCAAAAAATATGGTAAAATATAACTCTATTTTTTTTATATTATTATATCTCTTTATAAACCGAAATATATGGAATGTATGGAAAAATATATGGAAAATAATAGACATTATAATGCAGTTCGTGTTGGCAAATAATATGTTGGCTTGATAATATATTTGTTTAAGCAAGTACGTCAAGATGTATATTAGCACGAATAGAAGCACGAGACGTTAGAAATAGTTTAATGATTCAATCCTATAATTTCTGACAAATGGGAGATCTTGTGAACGCTACAGTGGAATATAATATAATTAATCGCTTGATCTGTTTATTTTACATTTCACTAAATGAGGAGGGAGGTCATACATGAGCTATGCAATCTGTGTAATTAGCAGGTCTCCTCTAAACCAACTAGCATTGGCTCAATGCTCAGTATTGATTTAGGACTGACAATATTTTCGATTATTGAAATTCGACTATCGGCTAGTTATTACCAGGCTGTGGCTAAGTTAATCCGATCTTTATAAATAAAGTTGTTTGATATATCCTAAGTAATGGTTCGCTTCATAATATATCCTAAGTACTGGCTCGCTTCATATATCCTAAGTAATTCCACACAGTAATAAAGATAATTGCTCAGTCTGGGGCTTAGTATGTTGGCTGGTATGGCGCCTGGAAGGATTGTGATATCAGGGAACAAAGGATTAAAGAGAGAGAGATCCCCCTACGGCGAGTGTTGACACGTGAACAGAATAGGTCGCCGAGGTCGCAGGCGTCGATTACGTTATTTAAGGCCTATGTTGTTTACAGCCTTGTTGAACATCTCCCTCAAGCCTTCATTATATCCGGTGAGCGCTTTGCAATTAACCCACTGGGCGCTAGAGCAGACGATTAGGTTGACTTCTTGAATCGCAATTAAATCGATTTATAAATAAAAAAGCAAATAATATTTGGAAACAGGCAGAATAAGTTACGGATAGTGTGCACACATAACACCTTTTTGGAAGCATTTTTTTTAGTTCAAAATAATAATGTCATCCCCCAGATCTGTTCTGAAAATCACCATGAATTACGGAAATCTGTTACTTAGTTAACTGACTGAAATTATCTTTTTTTTACTTAGCAAAATCTTCAAATTGGTAGAATTATATTTGGTATAGAAATGTATTTATTTAAAAAAATTATGTAAAGCACATGCAATTTTTATATTTTTTTCTAAATAATCATAACAGCCACTCTAGCATACAGAAGGTTAATAGTTCTGTTATACTGATAAGCTGATTCAGCGCGGGGCTAATTACCACTTATTATTAAACAAGGCGTTGATTTGACTCCCGGATCCGTGGTCAGTGTTAATACATAGCTATTAGATACATAGACATTTGACGTCACTTTCCGCGTAAATGTTTTTCATGGTGCTGAAATATCATATTCAGTATTAAAAAAATAAGAGCAATTCAATAACAAATAATTTGAATTAAATCTATTTGTTCGACAGCGATCAACAGATCAAGGAGTGTAAATCCTCAAGCTTGTAATTACAGACCTGCAGATGACTACTGTCAAAGCACCCGCTGGCAGGTGGCGACACCTTCGCCTCTAGCGATGACGTCATCGTCACCGGCCATCGTCACACAATGCTGACCTCATACAATATGACCCCCACCACACCCAGTGACCAATCACAGAGCGGGTGGGGGTTATCATCCCACTTAATATTTTGTATATAACTGCTTGACCCCTGCCGGCAAAAGAGAGAGGCACTATAAGGTTTATACCAGAACTAGTGCATAATCTCGCGTCAGCCCTCGCGCTGCGCGCTCCTCTAGGCAAATCACTTCACCTTGACTTCTCAAACAATCAGCTCATTTGGATACTTTATTTTTTGGATACTTCTTTGTACTGGATACCTTACTATTTTGGATTATACCAGACACATCTGCAGAGCAAAATGGCTGATTTTCAAGCTATGTCTAAGAATTCCTACATGTTCTTGATTGACAACTTGCTCAAAGGTACACCAGTGGATATCAGAAATGAGTCAGGACTTGAAGCCCCATTTCACCCAGCTTTTCGTGCTGATCAGCAGACCACAGTATCTAGTGTCAGACATCAGAACCCAGTTCACCAGATTGTCCAAGCTAATCACTCACAGAACCGGACAAGGACCTCATCTGTCAATCTAACCAGGTTACCACCCCCTTCTACTTCACCAGGATTCAGACCAACTTCAATCTCACCTTCTCCTTCAGAAACATCAACTATCTCAGGTAAGCACAGTTATATCTTGAATTGCTCTCGCATTTTATTAAATTACCCTTGTAGATAATCTATTGTATATGTGAAGTACTGTACAATCCACTTGGTATATTCATAAATGAGACATAAATGAGATCTTTTCAATGATGTAATTGGTTTTCAATAATGTATGTTTTTATTGTTACAGATACGGAAAGTGTGTCATCTGCCGGTGGAAAATCCAGAAAGGGAAGAAACAACTTTGGTCCCAAACAGATTGAGCAGCTTGAAATCCGGTACCAGCAGCAGCGCTACCTGTCACCAGAAGAGAGAACACAGCTCGCCAGAAAGCTGAGGCTTTCAGACAGACAAGTGAAGACATGGTTCCAGAACAGGCGTATGAAGGAAAAGAGGAGTGTCCAAGACAACGACCTGCGCCAGATGATGACGTCACCACAGGCTGCCATGCACCAGATTTCCATGGCCGCTTCTGTTAGAACCAGCCCTCCTGCTACCATGCCATCACAGTTTGTACCTCATTACAGCATGTCTTCAGTGATCAACAGCACAATGATGGCACAACAGATGCAGTACTCTAACTTCTCCTCGCCTTCCATGACCATGTTGTGAGGCAGTGCAGCAACTGCATACTGCCGACATTGACAATTAACATTATAGTGCTACAGACATAGACACGGAGATATAATAATAGTGACATAATAGTGGACATAATTGTGTTCTCCAAACTTTATATATCTGACACATAAAACATGATGGTTCTGAAACACCACAACATCTCATTAAAATTTATTTCATCGAGCATTGCATTCTTTTTGTTAGTTTTATTGTTATTGTTACATGTGATTATCGCTACAAAAAAATACAAACTTTGTTTTAAAAATGGTTTGTTTTGTCACTTTTATGTTTTATGCTTCATGAAACACGCATTAAGATTGTAGATGTTGATACTTAGCACTACACACAAATGCTAATCCTTAATGCGTAAGTTATTGCTGGAATGTTGACGCCTTTTTATTCCCCTGCACTTTATCGAATTCTTCACGGAACCTATATAAAAATATTATTAAATGATCATCATGGAATATGATTTATGGTATGTTTATGGTATTAGGATAATTAAGGCTTGTCCTGTAAAGCCCCTTGGATTCTGCCTCCAAGGTTGTTTAGTTCTAACAAATGTAAAACTGGGCATCTGATCTAGAATCTCTGCGATGGGTATGTCGGTATAATAGGAAATAGTAAGGGAGTCAAATGGACGTATTTTTTTAAATATAATTTTAAAATCAGGTATGTCCCTTAATTTCCGTAACGTCATAAACCGGTTTTTTTAACCACTAGAGGCGAAGGGTATTTGTATTGTGACGGAAGGCGTGAACAAATTATTTTGTCTGTGTTTAAATTCAGCCGCAATGTTTTTAATATAGGCTAATTTAATTTACTTTTCCGGGATAAGATATTGGCTTTCTTGTCCAAAGGATTATTCTTTATTTCCTACAAAAGAGATTGGCTCTGCTCGTAATTATTTTACAAGTCTGGACAAGCACCATTCTACAAACCTGGCAGCTTTATGTTTGGTAGGTTCAGGTTGATGGCTTGATCAACTGTTAAAGATTTCAGTTGAAAATGACATATTTGAGGATTGTCCAGTATACATGAAAAAGTGTTACAATTTTCCGTGAAATTATAATGCAAGGGTTCCGTGCCTCCTATATTTCCTATGACAAATCTAGGAAATTGATTTATTTTTGGTGTTTTTGTGATATACACCATGATTTATAATGCGTACTCCTATAATTTCTCATAAATCTATATAAACCTACAATATTCAACAAAAATTCCTACATATTCCCTATATTATTTTATCTGAAAATGGCTGTGACAACTGTATAATGTAGCAATTATCCCGAAGTAGAAAGTGACTATTTAATAGGACAATTTTCTACAAGAAAATATACATGTTTGTCTATTCACGTGTAGCGAGATCATTAGAGGTTTTTTTAATAAAACACATAAACGTCGATTTCCGATATCTTACCCACTCCTACACCAAGGTGGCTACACACCCCTACAACAAGGTGGTCACACATCCCTACAACAAGGTGGTTACTAACTCCTAGACTAAGGTTATTACACACCCTTATGTCAAGGTGGTTGCACACCCCTACACCAAGGTGGTTGCACCCCACTACACCAAGTTGGTTACACACCCCTAGACCAAAGTGGTTACACCCTACTAATTAACCAAGGTGGTTACACATTTCTACACTAAGATGGGGACACACCCCTACACGATGGTGGTTACACCCTACTACACTAAAGTGGTCACCCCTAGACCAAGGTGTAATTACATACCCCTACACTAATGTGGTTACACCCCTACACTAAGATGGCTCCACACCCCTACACCAAGGTGGTTACACACCATGGAAGTATTTTGGGTGTTGTTTTTATAGTTTTTCAGGGAAATATTGCTTTTGCATCTTATTGATTCCATGCTCAGGTTTCTGGAGACGTTTATCGGCTCATTATTATTTTTAAGACTTTCTACGAAAAGGTAGGCAGTTTTCTGGAACTCATATGGAATAAGAACGTAGCCTATGCAAGTCTTTAATTGAACATTTAAATATAGCACGATTAGAAAATATATTACCACCACAATCATTGTTGGAAAGACTTTCCGGAGCTATTCAATCACTTATAATGAGGTCAGTAAGAGCATTTCCATGGTAAGAGGTGTGAAGTGGTGGATTCACCTGGTGATTACCAAGTCCAGAACGGAAGCCGATTATGTCACGTGACTAACCCCTTGCTACAATTTGATTTTCAACAGCAGATTTTGTACATTATATAATTTCTGAAGATTTTATTGTCGGCCGATTTTGGTTTTTCAAAAGCAGATTTTTTACATCTTCATATGTATATAATCTCTGGACCTTTTTTGATCGGCCGGTTTCTTTTGAAGATTTTCGTGGGATAAATAACATCAAAAATTAATAATCTCTCGGAAAAAATCTTTATAATTTGCCATTCAATAGTCTGATATTTTTCTCTGGTGTGTTTGACTCCTAAAAGGACGAAGCAGGTCAAGCATTGGACGACGTCATACATCAAGTCATTATTATTCCCATCAGATAAGTCGTCAGATGTCCACCTCTTATTTCTTGTAAAAAGGCCTACGGCACGTCGCCATAATTGCATAGCGTTAACATTGTTCTTCTTATCTCATCATTTCACACTTGTGTTCTTTGCATCTTGTTTGGTGATTTCCAAAGCTTTTTGTCAGAGGTGTGAAGATTGCTGGATGCTCATTTAAATGTCATTTTTATAATTTCGTGTGAAATTGAATGCCTCAATGTCCCTGAGGATTGTCACCGCCCTCCAGAAACAAAAGCTGAATTTAGAGCCCTGACGGTCTGAAATCGAGCACGCTACCTCTCGATCACACAACTGCCTAACAATACTCAATCTTTACGAATGGACAGGGAAGAAACATTCAGGAATACCAGTTTATGGGATAAACGAGGCATCTCCTGCGTGGACCACAACATCAGGGCCCCGCCTTACATTTTTCCTGAGAAACTAAAGCTCTAGTAAAAACAATTATTATGTCATAATTTTATTTTTTAGCCCCCTCCCCAAATTTGCTAGTAGGATTACTCTAGCAGTATGGCCGTGTGAGTACATCCAACTCAGAAATTCACAGTTATTTACAACATTGTTTTAAAAGCACAAAAACAAAGTGACCCATCTTTGTATGAGTATGATGTGGGAAAAGTGATTGCATTTAATATATTCACAAGTTTAAGTTAAACAGAGTTGTTTATTCCAACACTGCACAATAATAATAATAATAATAATAATAATAATAATAATAAAGACTTTATTCACTGAGAGTATAGATAAAAATATACATGTATACATACAAATTGTTCATAAAATAGGCATTTTCATATATATCTATCAAACCCACTGAGCGAAGCTCATCTGCCGTGGGGCCCTCATATACCAACAAAAACATGTATATGTATATACTCACGCATAATAAGGTATGCATAAATATATACAATGTTATATAACAAAAAATACAAATCTATCTCAATTTTATTTACACATATGATTGTTACCATACCTACAAATAATATAGGCCTACATAATTTTTACAACAATAAAATATTATTTGAATATATTCAAATCTTAACAGTTGCAGATAATCATGATAATTATATGGAACAAACATTGAATAGATAGATTCCACTTAATAAAGAAACATAAAACGTTTATAATTATATAAACAAAAACATATCTAATCAATTACAATGTACAATCATATTGAACCCATTGGATCATTTACATGGTGTTCTAATATATAAGCGAATGTCTATGTATAGGACTACGTATATATACACAGGCATAATCACACACATATATCTATATATAATTATAATGTACATTGCTGCATAACCTGATAACTATATAACGTTTACATAATATGTGAATATTACATACACATGCGATACACAATACCGCTTGATTAAAATATATACATTGATTATAGTAAAAATAAACATATATACACTTACAAATGATCAACATTAGAAAAAATCGATATTACAAGCAATCATGTATGTGTACTTGACATTATGACATTATCTTCAAAATGATAAAATAATAGAATCCTTGATAATATTCAATAATAACATCTTCTGTACACTTCTAAAATAGAATGTAATTCAGCACAGTTGTAGTAGACATTGATTCAAAATCACATAGTTTGAAATAGATATAGAAAACATAAAGAGATAGCTAGAGAACACATAACAATTACTGATTACCATGATTAAGAAATGATTTGTATTCTGTTCTAAACTGATTACCTGTCTTGTCAATGATGATAACAGCACACATAAACCCATATGACACATACTTCCTGCAAACTATTTTACCTGTTTTTACCTTCATGTTCTGATATTAAATAATGTTTAATTTCTCCTTCAAGGATGTTTTCTATAAAAATATGATTCACCTGGGCCCAATGTAGTGCTCGACTCCCATCCTATGACAGACGGTATTTCCACTTATTTGATCTTAAACCATTAAAACGTTATATTATCTTATTTAAATTTTCACCCACTTGACTTTAGATCTCGCGACAGCGACTAACAATTTCAAGTGGGTGAAAATTCTGTATAGTTTCAGACGATCTTGATTTTTAAACACATATTTCATAATCAATAACAGTGATTTTGTCAGCTTAGAAAATGGATTAAAAACAAGTATATAATCGTCTTACGCGGTGAAAGGATTGAAGTGCAAGGACCAGTACCTCAAAAAACAGATTTTACAAACCGAGATGAGACACGTACAAAATATACAATAAACTTCAAAAATACACGTTATTGCTGTCCAATCACTAATTCTTCAAGTTACTTTTACACCAATTTGTGAGAGGACTTAAGGCAATCATATAATTTAGATAAAAACTGTACTGTGACTGAAATAGTGATCCATATTAAAATAACATTCATTGAGTTTAAAGCTATAAACGTGATAAAAAATACTTACACATTATGAGTAGATAGTGTGAACTATGACGATCTGAGCTATGACGGTCACTTGGTGTTGTTATTTCTACATTTCTGTAAACATTTCACACAACGATAATTGCACTCAGAAAACTCTCAGATTTGAGAAGCACTCTGTTTCAATTGCACTCAGTCAATTCATGGATATTAGAAGCACTGCAAACTTCTATGTTATTTTAGAGCGTTGAAGTTTGAACAGGGAGAATAATTAGTTTCTCGTACGTAATAGGAAAGTATGCTTTATCGCTATGATTAATAGTAGTAGGGCGGATTATGGATTGAACCGTGACCGGCTGGACAAAAGTATGAAATTTGGCACAGTTACTCCTGCTACATTACTGAACAATTTCAGAAGGGTAGCCCAAAAATCAGAGTAAATTTTTTTTGTAAAAATTGCATTTTACGTAACCATGTTTAAAAAATGTCAGTCACGGATATTGCAGTGTTCAAAGTACTAGAAATCTGCCGGACACTCTTTTGACATTAATACTTTAAAAGCTACATGTAACATCTCAAATCGCTATATATCTCGTGAGATAAAATGTTATTCATACAAAATTACGGCGATGTCTTAATTACAATACAAACAATTAAATGGATAATAAATACTTCGTGAGACAAGTAAGCATAACAAGCATAATTTAAAAACGTTTTAAAATAATACAATAGCAAAAATCAATCCCCCTATTTTAGAAAGTGTGTTTGAGATTGATATCAATCTATCGGTGATCTTTGTAATTTTTTTATTTTCTAATTTCAGAGATAAATTGTTATCAATTCCATTTGAAATTAATCATTTTGATATACCCTCGTATTTCGCAGTTTATGTATTAAATACACATTGAACCAACGAGTTGACTTTAATCTCCTCTCTATATAATAGATATTCTCACTAATGTGTGATAGTCATTTTGTTTGAAAGCCAAATTCCATGTCAATTAATAATCATCTTTAACATTTAAAATCATTGAACAACATTTTTGTTTTGAATGAGTTAATTTCATTATTGCCTCCAAAATGAAGATACTTTACTTTACTTCACTTTACTTTTTTTTACAATATTTTATAAGGTAACAAGGTAATTCCACAAGAAAAAGTAATACAATGTTCCTCAAATAATATTGTCTATCTACCTTCCGAAATGTAGAAGGCTCATGCAAAGTTCAATCTTATATAACGTTTTTATTTCACACCTACTATTGATCACACTGCCGAAATTGTAATCAGCTGCACTGGTGAAGTTTTATCTATGTCTACGTTTATACATAAATATATCGTTATATGTTTGCCGTCTTAGATTATTCCATCTCGATTTATTGTAGACAAATCAGTAGTGTTTAATTTCATCATGTAAGTATACACAATGCTGTCAGCGATTATTTCTATATCGTATAATTCACCACAGTCTATGTTCAATTTATTACCAGGCTGTAGCTAAGTTAATCTGATCTTTCTAAAAAAAGGCGTTAATATATTTTTCAAGTATGGTTCGCTTCATTTATCCTAAGTAATTCCACAAGGAGTCAAATGGATGTATTGTTTAAAATATCATTTTAAAATCAGGTATGTCTATGTCCCTTAATTTCCGCAACGTCATAAACCGGGTTTCCGAGCACTGCATTTGTTGTAGCATCATTGTGCTGTTGATCACTGAAGGCATGCCGCAATGAGATCCACCTCACCTCTCATCATTGTCACCTTATTCTTAATCCACTTGACTGACTTTGTAATCTTTGTAATCACAGCAAATTGTAGAAAAACCTAATTACAATAATATTGTTTATATGGAAATTCAAATGTAAAGGGATTATAAAAATAGGGTACCCATTTTGAGCTATAGTATTAAACGGTACATTTTGAAGCATTTTTTGTTTTTTTAACGACAAGAGGCGAAGGGTATTTGTATTTTGACGGAAGTTCAGTTTATTTTAAGCCGTGAAAAAATTGTTTTATCTGTGTTTAAATAAATGAAAAATTGTTTTAATTTTCCGAGAAATAATAATGCAAGGGTTCCGTACCTCCTATATTTCCTATGACAAATCTAGGAATTTTATTTATTTCGGGGTTTTTGTGATATACAACATGATTTAAAATGCGTATTTACTCCTATAATTTCCCATAAATCTATATAAAACTCCAATATTTAACCCAAATTCCTATATTCCCTATATTATTTTATCACAAAATGGCAGGGACACCTGTATAATGTTGCAATTGTCCTGAAGTAGAAAGTGACTATTAAATGGACAGTTTTCTACAAGAAAATATACATGAATGTCTATTGACGTGTAGTGAGAGAATTAGAGGTTCTTTTAATAAAACACATGAGCTCAGCTGCCCGATCTCACAATAAGAAAATATTTTTACGGAGCTACTCAATCACTGATAATGATAGGTAGGCCAGTAAAAGCATTTCCATGGTAAGAGGTGTGAAGTGGGGGATTCACCAGAACGGAAGCCGATTATGTCACGTGACTAACCCCTTGCTACAATTTGATTTTCAACAGCAGATTTTGTACATATATAATTTCTGAAGATTTTATTGTCGGCCGATTTTGGTTTTCCAACAGCAGATTTTTTACATCTGCATGTGCAAATAATCTCTGAACCATTTTTGATCGGACGGTCTCTTTTGAAGATTTGTGGGGGATAAATAATATGACACATACTTCTTGCAAACTATTACTTGACTTTGGATCTCGCAACAGCGACTAACTATTTCAAGTGGGTGGAAATTATCCATATCTGCCTATTTCAGACGATACATTTGCCAATCTTGATGTTCACAAACATATTTCATTGTCAATAACAATGATTGTGTCAGCTTATAAAACGGATTAAAACGAGTATCTACTCGTCTTACGCGGTGAAAGGGCTGAAATGCAAGGACAAGTACCTCAACAATAGATTTAACAAACCAGAAAGATATTTTATTGACAGAAATAAAAAGCCATTACAGATTTATTTGTCATAGTAAGGAGAGAGATATATGTACATGTATATACAAGAATGTTAATTTTAAAAAATCATATGACAATATACATGGTATGACAAACAACTAAAATCATGTTAAGTGGCATTGCCATAATTAAAACATGGGGTTCTTTCATTTTGTTTCCCGCACCAAAATTAACAAGATTTAACAAACCGAGATGTGATCCGTAGGAAATATACAATAAACTTAAAAAATACACGTTACTGCTGTCCAATCACCAATTCTTCAAATTACATTGACGCCAATTTGTAACAAAATCTTAAGGCAATCATATAATTTAGATACAACATGTAGTGTGACTAAAAATAGTGATCAATATTAAAATAACATTCATTGAGTGTTAAGAGCTATAAACGTGATAAAAAATACTTACACATTATGAGTAGATGGTGTGAACATCGATAGCAATTAATAAATTCACAAGTCACTTGACTGTGTTGTTCTTTCTACATTTCTGTAAACATTTCACACAACGATAATTGCACTCATAAAACTCCCAGATATGAGACGCACTCTGTTTTAATTGCACTCAGTAAATTCACAGATATTAGGAACACTGAAAACTGCTATTTTATTTTAGAGCGTTGAAGTTTGGAAATAAAGTATAATTACAGTTTCTTATCCGTAATACTAAAGTATGCTTTATCGCTATGATTAGTCTACCACACAAACATTTCAATAGCTAAAAAATAAACCATGTTTGTACAATATATTTGTATATATTTTAATATAGTATGCAATCTGTTAATGTTTATTAAATTTATTTAGTTTCATGCTTTAATCCTCATCGTTGCTTATGATCAGTTTCAAGCTATTTTTTTAATTATTTTAATTCATCCGCATTTCTTTTACCGAGATAACATATAATCCTGATATAAACTTCCCAAATGTCCAGAAAATGTCAGGCTCAGATATTTCAGTGTTTGAAGTCATCTGATATTTACAAAAAAGAAGAATTATCAAACTAAGAAGTGTCCCGTACAAAGTAAAAACAAACTTAAAAATACACGTCATCGCTGTCTAATCACCAATTTTTCAAATTATATTGATCGCCAGTTTGTGAGAGCGACCTTAAGGAAATCATATAATTTAGACAGGAACTGTAGTGTGTTAAAATACCAACTTAAAGCTCTCTTGTGCATTTTTCAAAGTACGGATAGAAAATATGTTACATCCACATGAAAGCCTTTGCCAGTAGCTTTCTGTTCATATCAAATATATTGATATAGCCAAAATTTCTCTATTCAGTGGGCAAAAATGTGTAATACGCTAATTTTTCTGGCCCCTGAATAGTCCAGCTATGTGAAAATAAAAGTGGCCTAAATTCCCATTCCGGGTGACACCTTATCCCCAGCCACGTCTGGTCTAGTAAGATATTTTAACAACATAATGGGTTAATAAAATAATTGGTTCCTTTACTTTGAGATTGGTAAGATATTTTAACAGCATAATGGATTAATAAAATAATTTGTTTACAAAATATTAAACAAAATCTTTAACAAATGAAATATTATAAGTTTGTATCAATAATCAAGCAATCATAAACATATCGGTGCATTAAACATAAACAATTCTCACGAAAATTTAACTGTGTTTTTGGATAATTTTTTTCTATTTGTGATACTTAATGACCCAATAAATAAATAACTAACGGTAGGTAAAATATAAAAAAATATTTGACTTATCGCTGGATTATTCCCAAATTATTTCCTAGTCAAGGCATTAATTGTATTAAATGACATAATTATACAGTATCAGATCATTTAATCCAGCATCATACATTCCAGAAAATGTATAAAAGTCACCAAACAAACGAGTGGTGTCTTCATGAAACAGTTAAAAAAAACTGCTGCAATATGTCCAATATGGTGTCGTTGTTAACAAATATGCTCCGTGTTTGAAATGTGTGAAGGATGATTACACTAATATAATGTTATTTAAATTAGGCTCTAAAACATAAATGTCTATAAAATGACAAATGCGCTCCGTGTGTGAAGTATGTGACGCACAATTACAAAAATGTACTGTTATTTTAAGTTAAGTGCTAAAATTGTAAATACATTGAAAAATTATCACGGACACAATATGTATACCCGTATACTAGCTGTATTATGTGTTTTTATATTTGAATAATGTTTGAAAAAATAATTTATGCATTGATTATTATATTCCTATTATTTTAATATAATAAAACATCTTTAAAAAATGTATCTTTTATTATATGAGTTTATTTGCATTCGTCTACCAATTATAACCCTCATGTCAATTGTACAAGTTATCGTAGTTTGTTCCTCTCCAAAAGAAAAAAACCCTGTTCAAACCGGAATAAATCTTTGTCCCCAAGGCATTCCGTTATGGACAGGTTTTACTGTATTTGACAAGTAGTGATGAATATTAAAATAACATACATTAGGTGTTAAAATCTATAAACGTGATAAAAAATAATTACACATTATGAGTAGATAGTGTGAACATCGATAGCAATTGATAACTTCACAAGTTATGACTGTCACTTGACTCTGTTGTTATTTCTACATTTCTGTAATCATTTCACACAGCGATAATTGCACTCATAAAACTCACAGATATGAGACGCACTCTGTTTCAATTGCACTCAGTAAATTTACAGATATTAGAAACACTGAAAACTGCTATATTATTTAAGCGCGTTGAAGTTTGGAAATGAAGAATAATTACAGTTTCTTATGCGTAATACTACTACTACTAATAATAATAATAGATTTATTTTTCGTACTCAGGGTACATGTACATGCAATTGAACAATAACATAAAGTGTTATTATGTGAATAAACATAGAAAAAATCACTCGGTGCAGAGAATATCAATACCAGATACTATATCCTCTCGAGGTATCTTACCTAAATGTACATTATTGCTTAGTGTCAGTAATTGATTTACACAGGCTGATACAGCGACAACATCGTCATCAGGCGTGTCAAATTGTCATGAATGTTTGGATTTAGGTACATTATAACGTCATATATTATACAGAAAAGATATATGGCAGACACTATTTGAAACGGCGGAGCTGCTGCCTTGCATTGTAAGATTATGACATATTTTAATTAAATTTATTTTTAGTCTTAGCATTCTTATTTACAAAATTTACAAAACGTTTATGAAGTTGAACATGTATTGGTTTAACATCCGACAATACAGGTAATATAATTTTATGAGTTTTTTTAGGTAATCCATCAATGCGCCTGAGACATTTGTGGAGCCGTACACTGCCATACAAAATGAAGTGAAAAGTTTTATTACAACATTACCTTTGATAAAACTAAAGCTTGATAAGCTTGATGAAGTATGCTTTACCTACTACGCAACCATTTCAATAGCTAAAAATAAACCAAGTTTATATAATATATTTGTATAAACATTAATTTAGTATGCAATCTGTATCGATGTCTTCTAAATATTTATTTAGTTTCATGCTTTAATCCTTCTGTAATTTATTATGCAAACTGTATTGTTTTGTTATAATTATATATCGGTGCTTATGATCAGTTTCACGCAATTTTTTGGATATTTTAATTGCTCCGTAATTCATTTACCCAGATAACATATAATTCTGATATAAACTTCCCAAATGTCTAGAAAATGTCGGTCTCAGGTATTTCAGTGTTCAAAGTTCAAAGTACCATAAAATAGATATACCAAACTGGGAGATATCCCGTACAAAATAAAAACAAACCTTAAAAATAGACGTCATTGCTGCCCAATCACCAATTCTTCAAAGTATATAGATTGCCAGTTTGTGAGAGCGACCTAGCAATCATATAATTCACACAGGAACTGTAGTGTGACTAGTAGTGATGAATAATAAAATAACATGCATTGAGTGTTAAGAGGTATAAACTTGATAAACATACTTACACATGATGAGTAGATAGTGTGAACATCGATAGCAATTGATAAACTCACAAGTTATTTCTACATTTCTGTAATCATTTCACACATCGATAATTGCATTCATAAAACTTACGGATGTGAGAAGCACTCTGATTCAATTGCACTCAGTCAATTCACAGATATTAGAAACTGCTATGTTATTTCAGAGCGTTTCACGTACGTATATGATACTAAATTACGCCTTTATTTATTATAGCAAAATAAATCTGCAAAATATATGTTTAAATAAAGTTATATTTTGTCTATCTAGAATTAGTATATGTTGGTGATATCATGGTAAATCCTGTTTTTTTTATACATAAAAATCGGTGGAAAATAATAGACATTATAACACATTAGTGTGAGCAAATCATAATGCGTGGTCCTTGATACGTTAAACAATTACGTCATGATGCATATTACAATCCGGGTTCCCATTGAAAGAATTTTATATTGAAAAATAATAATGCACATTTTAAAAGCCGTTTCGTCATAAGCACATTCATAAAGGAAAAAATCGAAATACAGTTTAATGATCATATAATTACTGGGAGGTCATGTGAACTCCAAAATGGAATAACATCATAAAATTAATGACTTGATCTTTTTAATTTACATTTCCCCAAACGGGGAAGGAGGTCATAAATAAACTATGGAAGCAAACTGTAAGAGCAATTTGTGTAATTAGAAGGTAACCTCTAAACCATCTAGCATTGGCTCAATGCTGTTTTTGTGATGTGGCAAGGGCTCTGGTATTAGTGTAGCACTGACACAATGTTCGACGATTGAAATTGTGCAATCAGCAGACCCTAAGTGATGCACAGGGGGAGACATGTCGTTACAAAGTGGTACATAACAAGTTAACCCTCTCCTCTCTATAGATGCTCTTATTCATGTGTAAAAGTCATTTTTGTAAAATGTTAAAGGGACTGGCCCAGGCTAAAATCATGATAAAATCGGTGATTTTATTTCGGGTTCTTAATATGACCATATGATGTAAACATGTCCATAGACTAGAACTGCAAATTTTTTTAACTTTTGAGCTGCGCATTCACCAGTTAGACTAGATATAAAGACGAAATTCCCGTATTTCCTATTTTTGACATGGTTGTCAATAATTAGAAATCGGGAATTTCGTCTCTATATCTAGTCTAACTGGTGAATGCGCAGCACAAAAATTATAAAATTTTGCAGTTCTAGTCTATGGACATGTTTACATCATATGGTCATATTAAGAAGCCAAAATAAAATCACCGATTTTTTCATGATTTTAGCCTGGGCCAGTGCCTTTAACCTTTTCACTCACAATTACATACATTGGTAATAAAAAAGCAAATAATCATTTCAACCAGGCACGATAAGGTTCAGATTGTGTGCACGCATCATATTTTTGTAACTATGCTTACTTAGTTCAAAATAATAATGTAAAACCTCTAATTAATCTTATTCCCTAGAACTGTTCTGTGCATCACCATGAATTGAGGAAATATGTTACTTAGTCACGTTAAAATTATCTTTTTTACATCTTTAATTTTTTTATTAATATATTTGGCAGAAAAATATATTTATGTAAATAATTTATTTTTTTAACGGTTATAACGGATACTTTGGAATACAGAAGAGGTTAATGGTTCTGTTATACTCACAAGCTGATACAGCACAGGTCTAATTACCATTGCTTATTGAACAAGGCGTTCTTTTGACTACAATAGCTGCCGATAGTTAATGTACATAGCCATTTGACGTCACTGTTTTGCGTTAATGTATTTCAAGATGCTGAAATATCATGTTCAGTATTCAACAACACAGAAAAAAATCACGCAATAGCAATCGAATAAAAACAGTTTCGAGTGAATATATTTCACGACGGTGATCAAGGGGTGCAAATCTTCAAGATACAGACCAGCAGCTGACCACTGTCAAAACACCTGTTGGCAGGTGGCGACACCTTCACCCCGATCGTTGACGTCATCGTCACCGGTGCTCACACAGCGATGACCTCATACAATACGACCACCAACACCTCCAGCGACCAATCAGAGAGCGGGGTGGGGGTTATCACCCCACTTAATATTTTGTATATAACTGCTTGACCCATGTCGGCAAATTACTTCACTTTGACTTCTCAAGCAATCAGCTCATTTGGATACTTTATTTATCGGATACTTCATTATATTGGATAGTTTACTATTTTGAATTATACCAGACACATATGCAGAACAAAATGGCTGATTTTCAAGCTATGTCTAAAAACTCCTACATGTTCTTGATTGACAACTTGCTCAAAGCTGCACCAGTGGATATCAGATATGGGTCAGGACCTAAGGCCCCATTTCACCCAGCTTTTCGTGTTGATCAGCAGACCACAGTGTCTAGTGTCAGACATCAGAACCCAGTTCATCAGATTGTCCAAGCTAATCACTCACAGAACCGGACAAGGACCTCACCTGTCAATCTAACCAGGTTACCACCCCCTTCTACTCCACCAGGATTCAGACCAACTTCAGTGTCACCTACTGCTTCAGAAACATCAAGTATTTCAGGTAAGCACAGCTAATCATCGCTACAGTTATACTAGATACTTTATTATTTGGGATTATACCAGATACATCTACAGAGCAAAATGGCTGATTTTGATCTTGATCATTGTCTTGCTCTTGAATTTATCTGTCTTTTATTCAACTACATTGTAGATGTTGATACTTAGCGCCATACTAATCCATTGTATATGTGAGGAACTGTAAAAGTCATGCAATGAGGCAGATTCAAGACTGAGGGCTCAAATATATGAGCACTAATCATTATTTTATGTTTTAATGATGTCATAGACTGTTTTCTATAATGTATTTATCTATTGTTACAGATACGGAAAGTGGGTCATCTGCCGGTGGAAAATTCAGAAAGGGAAGAAACAACTTTGGTCCCAAACAGATTGAGCAGCTTGAAATCCGATACGTGAAGCAGCGCCACCTATCACCAGGAGAGAGAACTCGGCTTTCCAGAAAGCTGGGGCTTTCAGACAAACAGGTGAAGACATGGTTCCAGAACAGGCGTATGCAAGAAAAGAGGAGTGTCCAAGACAACGACCTGCGCCAGATGATGACGTCACCACAGGCTGCCATGCACCAGATCGCCATGGCCGCTTCTGCTAGAACCAGCCCACCTGCTGCCATGCCAAAAATGCCATCACAGTTTGTACCTTATTACGGCATGCCTTCAGCAATCAACAGAACAATGATGGCACAACAGATGCAGTACTCTAACTTCTCCTCGCCCTCCATGACCACGTTGTGAGGCAGTACAGCATATTTAACTGCTCACGTTGACAACCACCATTATAGTGCTGTAGACATTATCATAAAAGTGTTCTAAACATGGATTAAGTGATTAACAAAAACTGACCATGGGCCTACCTACAACAGAAAACATGATGGTCCTGAAAAAAGATAGATCCACATATCTCATATGATGATATAGACAATTAAATATCTTTCATCGAGCATTTCATACCTTTTGGTAACTTTGTTGTTAATGTTACATGTCATTATCGTTACAAAAAAAATAAACGTTGCCTTGTCTCTTTTATGTTTCATGCAACACATTTTTGCAGTTATAGATAGACACCCTGTTTTATTTCTCGGCACTTCTCGTTAACTTTGTTGATATTGTTACATGTCATTAATTTCCAATCTTTGCGATGTGGAAATAATGGGAGTCAAATTGACTTTTTGTCATTTTAAAATCAGTTGTGTCCATGTCCTTTAATTTCCGTAACGTCATAAACCGCTAAACCGGCTATCCAAAGTAATTATAAGGTTTCATCAGATTGCCAGAGAGTTGTCGATCAGAGATATAAATTTTTAGGCTTGTATTTTACACTATTATCCTCGATGTTCGGGCCCATCGATTCGCTGTTCGTTTGATTCGTTTTTTTAACCCATGTTCTCCTTCTCAACTGTAAGGGATTTTAAAAAGAGGGTTACAATTTTGAGCTACAGTATAAAACGATTCATTTTTCTGATACATTTTTCGTGTTTTTTTTTATAATTACTGGCATCAAAACTCCACATTCCAGGCATCAAGATTGTCATGAAGTAGCAAGTGATCATTATGACTATATACTATTAATAGGACGGCACGATGAACAGATGTGGAAAAAATAGGCCCTAATTAGGCCTTATAGTCAGGGATAATATTCAACGAAATAAGTTCCTGTGTGAAATTTGGTATGATAGCAAGCCACCCATCAAAATATCTCAAGGACATCATAAATAACGACAAAAAACATATTGACAATCTGAAAATGATATAAGAAAATTATAACATTTTCCTTAGGTGACTGTGGGATTGAGCATTGAAAAATATCCAGAGGATATATTTGCACATGTTTGCAACAATAATGCCACATTTTGTGATTGAATATATTCAGCACGAAGCATAGGTGAAGTTATGATTTTTTTCAGAAAACATGAACCCACCCTTAGAGCGCTGAAAGTCAATATTTCCAAACAAAGTTCGTAGAATGTAACTTTCCCGTTTGCTCTACATGTGTATGATTATGAGCATGCTAATGTCTGTGAACTTCATTAGGTATATAGGTCATCTGGTTCCTCCATATCAAGTTAGAACAAACGTACCTTGTTGCATGAAGGACTCATGAGGTCAAAAGAACGGATGGGGTACTCTCACAAGGAACATTTTTGCCCCTATGTAATAACAAAATCCTCATTTGTATAGCTATAAACAGCTTTAATAGGCTACCACACTTACGACATTGTGCCATTGAAGACATTCAGAACAAAGTTTTGATTTTTTTAAATACACCCTTAGTGCACTGAAATTCGATATTTCAAAAAAATAACACAGCTCGAGCACTGGTCAAACGTGTTTTGAAGACATTTTTCACCACCAGGTTGCATACAAATTTGTTTTTGTCAGTGTTTTGGATTGTGTGGGACCACAGGCTGATATACTTAGATTGTTAGCAATATTTCAGTTATTTTATTTGAAGGGGTGTTAATGGTGACAGGTGCAGATCTGTCGCACTGATAGGTTTGAACAAGGAATCTAGATTTCTTGGTTTGAATGGGCATTATGAGGCTCGTTGAGGTCAATATAATATGATGCTTTGCTAGCAATGGACAAAAGACACATAGTTGGGTAATATGCTTGCAAAAGGAAGGCTGGATGTAAAGTTATTTTATGACCTATTCATAACAAACACATTAAAATGAGTTTATGTTGTTATTGTCATTGTCAGTATTACTTCATTCATGTGTCTTGGAATACTAAATGATGTATACATAATTATAGATTATAAATAATTATCCACAACTCAGAAGCCAAACAATTGATAATTTGTTGTGTAATATTTCAGATAATTGTTTGTCACTTTAAAAAATATATATTAATACTAAAAAAAGTACAGGATAAAATTTGATCATACAAGCTAAGTAAGTTTTATGAGGGATGTATATTGTTTTTATAGTTATAAGGCATACACCAGTAAAACATATTTATATCAGAAGAGGTGTAATGCACCTATACACTTTACACGGACGAAACAGTACTAGATTAGCCTACCCCCCCCCCATTTCCTCCGATGGTTACACCACTGATCTCTTGAAGGCTAACTCATATACTATACTGAATTTGAAGATTTGCTAGAAAACATTGTTACAACACCTTTAGATATTTATATGTTAGGTGACTTTAATCTACATCTTGATGTATCTGATTCTAACACCCAACGTTTTAACGACATTTCGAAGTGTTTTAATTTGAAACAACATGTAATTTTTTTACCGCACGTCCACGGCCATTGGCTTGACCTCCTCATCACCAAATCATCGTGCGATCATGTTGAATCTGTTTTTCCAGCTGACGGTATCTCAGATCACTTTGCCGTAGTATCAGAAATCAACCTTTCAGCACCCGTAAGTCCTAGAAAAACAATCACTTTCAGGAAAACAACAAAGATTTGCATGACTCTTTTTAGGGCTGATATCTTGGTCTCTTCACTTATAAAAAACCCTAAGAATGAACTCCATGATTTGTGTGACCAGTACACATCAGTTTTAACCTCACTTCTTGATAAACATGTTCCTCTTCAAAGTTGTTGAGAAGGCTCCAACGCCATGGATAACGTCAAAACTACTAGATTGTAAAAGATCATGTCGTCAGCTGGGAAGGCGTTGGAGGAGATCACGCTCTGGTTATGACAGATCAAAATACCGCAACTATCGAAATTTATACAATCGTCTTATGACAGAGGCCAAATCTCAATATTTTTCAAATCTCATAGACGAAAATTCTGAAAACCCTCGCCGCCTTTGTGACACCATTACCAATATTTTACATAGAACGCCAGCTGCAGCACTGCCGGAATCAAATAATGTAAAGTTCCTTTGTGAGCATTTCGCAATATATTTTTGTGACAAAATCTGAACGATCCAGGCCAATTTTTCAAATCAGGTACCATCTGTTCAGAAGCCTAAAATAAGAAATAAACTTTTCAATTTAGAACCCGCATCAGAGGACGAGGTCAGGAAGATCATTATGAAGTCTGCATCAAAATCATGTGACCTTGATCCGATTCCAACAAACATCCTCAAAGCCTTGATGGATATTTTAATCAAACCCATAAAAACTATAATTAATTTATCTTTAGAATCTGGAACATTCCCGCTGTTATTCAAAGAGGCTCATGTCACACCTTCACTAAAGAAATCAAACCTTCCTGTTAATAACCTCAAAAATTAAAGTTTCATTTCTAAAATTATTGAAAAAGTTGTTCCCAACCGTTTACAAGCTCACATAAACTCCAACAAATTGAACAATCCTATGCAGTCTGCTTACAGAAAATTCCATCCCACTGAGACAGCCCTGTTAAGAGTTCACAATGACATCTCAGTTTCTCTTGACAAGGGCCATGTCACAGCTTTGACTTTACTTGATTTGTCTGCGGCGTTCGATACCATCGACCACAACACAACACAAATAGACTAGCTGAGTGGTATGGTGTCTCTGGAATGGCTTTGGCTTGGTTTAAATCCTACCTTTGTGGCAGGCATCAAAAAATTAAAATTGACAAATCTTTTTCTGACTCTAGTTTGCTTGAGCATGGAGTGCCGCAGGGTTCTGTACTTGGCCCTCTGCTTTTCAGTTTGTACACCGCTCCACTAAGCACCATTATTTCAAGTTATGGATTGAGTCATCACTTATACGCCGATGATAAACAAATTTACATCTCCTTAACAGCTCACACAGCTACTGAGTCGGTAAAAATGCTTCAGAGCTGTATTACCGGGGTATCCGCTTGGATGGCTCAATCCAAACTAAAACTCAATCCTAGCAAGACTGAGCTTCTTCTCATTGGCACGAAATCGCAGAGGGAGAAGTTTATTAACCTTTTCGCCCTTGCAGTTTTGGACAATGAGATAAATCCAGTAGATTCCGCAAGGAATTTGGGTGTCTTTTTTGACAGTGGTTTGAATTTTCGTCAGCACATTTCACAGGTGTCCAGTTCCTGTTTTTATCACATTAGATATCTTAAACGCATCAGAAAAGTCTGCCTCTAGCTTTAGCAAAACAAATTGCAGTGGCACTGGTGACAAGCAAACTGGACTACTGTAACTCCTTATTGCACGAAATTCCAGCTAAAGATCTACAGAAATTACAGCGTGTTCGGAATTGTTTAGCAAGGGTTGTGACAAAGACTCCTCGTTTCAGTCGCTCTATTCCTCTATTAAAATCATTACATTGGCTTCCAATCAAGTTTAGAATACAATTCAAAATATGCACTTCTGTATTTTGTTGTCTCAATAATGGTCAGCCATCTTATTTATCGAGCCGTCTTTTTTCTGCAGACTCTGTAAGACATCTGCGATCAAACAACACAAATAAAGTACCACGTATCAGAGCTAAGTTCGGTGCTCGTGCCTTTTCTGTTTCTGGTCCTACTCTCTGGAATTTACTGCCTGCACACCTTCGTGTAGCTAAAAATATTTCCTCTTTCAGAAAACTGCTTAAAATGCATTTTTTCGATCTGGCTTTTCCACTCTAGCTCCTCTGCGTCTCGGCTCCCTGATGACGACCATGCTTATTTCCCGCGACTCTTCTTTGGAATTTGATAAGGATGGATTGCGCCTCTGAGCTCGGCCCTCCGAGGAGTTAGGCGCTATAGAAGTTTTTCATTTCATTTCATACATATTTAACGTTGTTAGGAGAGTACCCCATCCTGACTTTTGAGTTTATACAGCATCAAGCTGACAGGTCATGGTTTCCCATAAGACACATAGGTATATCAGAGTGTATGCTGCGGCAGATCCAACAAACACAAGATACAATGCGCATATTCTAAAACGATTACACAGGCTTCCTGTCAAGTTTCGCATTCATTTTAAAATATGCACAAAAACTTTCCGAACCCTGAAAGACAACCAACCTGCATATCTGGCTGATTCACTTGTTCGTCAAAAATGCTCAAAATATATACGCTCCATAAATTCAAACAGATTTGTTGTTCATCGCATAAAAAACTAAGACTGGGTCAAGAGCTTTCTCTATATCTGGCCCAGCCTTATGGAACGCCCTGCCTGTGCCAATACGTAATGCCGAAACAATTTTAACATTCCGGAAATTACTAAAATCGCACCTATTTGATCTGGCTTTCCCACCCTAGCTCCTCAGCAGCCCGGCTCCCTGTTGACGAACCTGCTTTGGCCTCGATTATGATCACGCTAAGGATTTGTGCGCCTCTGAGCTCGGTCCGCTGAGGATATAGGCGCTATAGAAGTGTTATTGATTGATTGATTGATTGATTGATATCCGTACAACTACACATAGAACAGAAATGTAACGTCTTTGTGAACAGTGAAAATATTGTAAAAGCCTAGCAGCTGATGACCTCTGAGGTTAGATTTATTTCGTCAAATATATCTAAACTTCAGATATGTTTCGTCGTGAATGTATTCAATGACAAAATGTAGCAACATTGGTATTATAATTACTGTTGCAAAAAAGTGTGAAAATATTCTCTGGATATGTTTTTAATGCTTATTATCAAAGTCAGGCAAGTTTTTTTACACTCGTTATTCATGGTTGAACTTTCGTAAATTCATTGCAATGTTAACGTTCTCATTTCCTATACCGCTCGTATTCTATTATACATTCTGTCATTATCAAAATCGCCTAACTACTGCTCTCTTCTTAATCGTTATATATATTTTTCTTTTTTACTCCTCAACTGTTGAGATGTGTGAAATCTACATCAAAGATGGCCCATACGCCAGCGGCACACGTATACCATAGTAAGAGTATCCTGACTTTTTTTTATTGTTAAATTGTATTTCATGTATATTTTTTGTCAGATAAATAATTCTGAGTCTGGTTCTGTCACGCCGGAGCGCATTCTCAGATCTCGGTATTCAGGGCTTGTAATTTAATCTTAAAATTAATTTCTGGAATAATAATAAAAAAAGTAACGTTAAAATGACTGAATTACGGAAAAAAATAATTCCAACTAAAAAATTTCTAAATATAAAAAATGCTGTAAAAAAGCTAAAACGAGCTGACATTTAGTATGATGTGTGAACAAAGATTGCACACAAGCTTGAGTTACACCTTGACTTATACAGTGTTGTTTATTCTTTATTTCGTTAAACGCTTCACACTAACAACACTAACACTTATAAGCTCAAATATATGACACAGTCTTCCTGCAAACCAGTATATTTTTGTTACCTTCATGTTAATTCGAAAAAAAAATATTTCTCAACCAAGGACGTTTTCTATGAACAATCTGGGCAAATGTAGTGCTCAACTCCCAATGACCAACCACCGACGTTATTTTTACGTCATGTGACCTCAACCCTTTAATCACCGTTAATCACGATTGCAGTCGTTTTTAGTTTGTTTTATCAGACGATTGGTGCGGGAAACTGATGACATACATTTGTCAGTTATATTTATTTCATGTGTAGATATCACACAATTTATAAACTACTGTGTATATTTAAAAAATAGCGTGTACACAAAAACATTACTATTTCAAACACTGGATCTGACGTTTTCTTACAAGCCAACACATATAACTGGTAAAAAGTCGGTTTTATTATATAATTTTAATTCATTAATAGGGTTTACAAGCCTCGGAGAGGTCGTCTCGACCTGTTGTTGCCAACCAAAGTTGATAACATGTTGGAAAAAGTTATTCAATGAATAATAATGATTTGAATAATAATTTTTTGCATGTTTAGTTTTCAACTGAAAAGTTAAAAAAACAATCACTGTTATTGGGAATAAATTGGGCGCTTAAACATCAATATTTGCAATTTTTTGGTCGTGGCTCGTGCAAAATTAATAATAAACTTCTATACACGTTATTGATGTCCAGTCACTCATTCTTCAAATTGCCCTAGGGCCCTGGTGTAGTGGATAAAGCAGCCTGCCTGGAAAATCGGAGATCTCGAGTTCTCCCCCGCTCTGGGTTTCAGAGAAAAAACTAATTTCTCACTCAATAGTAAAGATTCAGTATTGTGGTGAGCCTCCGTGACCGAGAGGTAGCGTGCCTTTTGAATCCTGTGTCTGGAAGGTACCGTAGTGTCATATCATTCATTTCACTATCCTCAGCATTCATTCATTCATTCATTCATTCATTCATTCATTCATTCATTCATTCATTCATTCATTCATTCATTCATTCATTCATTCATTCATTCATTCATTCATTCATTCATTCATTCATTCATTCATTCATTCATTCATTCATTCATTCATTCATTCATTCATTCATTCATTCATTCATTCATTCATTCATTCATTCATTCATTCATTCATTCATTCATTCATTCATTCATTCATTCATTCATTCATTCATTCATTCATTCATTCATTCATTCATTCATTCATTCATTCATTCATTCATTCATTCATTCATTTATTCATTCATTCATTCATTCATTCATTCATTCATTCATTCATTCATTCTTAAAATTGGGCGGGGGCCCTAGGGTAGTGGTTAGCACCGCTGCCTTTCACGCCAGAGTCCGGGGTTCGGTTCCCGGTCTCGGCGGTTTGAAAGAAACAAAATTGTTTCTTCCCCATCCACGTGTGAAAGTTAGTATTGTGGGGAGCCTCCGTGACCAAGAGGTAGCGTACTCGGCCTCAGACCGCCAGGGCTCGAATTTCGAATCCTGTGTCTGGAGGACAGTGTCATCTCAATCATCTCACCATCCTCAGGAGGTTCTCCTGGCCCAGTTTAGCCTATATGTGCACAAAGGTGGCCTAAAGCCCGATTCATTTCATTTCATTTCATTCTTAAAATTACATTGATACCAGTTCGTGAGAGAGGACATCTGCAATATATATACAAACTATAGTTTGACTAGTAATGCTAAATATTGAAATAGCATCAATTGAGTGTTAAGAGCTATAAACGTGATAAAAAATACTTACACATTATGAGTAGATAGTGTGAACATCAATAGCAATTAATAATTTTACAAGTTATGACTGTCACTTGACTGTGTTGTTATTTCTATTAAGAGAAATGATATGAGAAACACTGTTTTTCAATTGCACTCAGTAAATTCTGTAGGTCAGTGAGAGGTGTGAAGTGGTATGTGTTAACCTAGTGATTACCAAATCCAGAACGGAAGCCGATTATGTCACGTAATTTACCCATTATTACAATTGGCTTTCCAAAATCAAATTTTTTTACAGTATATATATTTTCTGGAGCTTTTTTGACGGGCCGATCTATAATAAGGATTTGTGTGGGATAAATAATATGACAGATTTGAGATCTTTCTGATTTATTTTTATTTTGCGATTTGACTCATAAAAAAACGAATCAGGTCAAGCATTGGACGACGTCACCCTGCAAGTCACTCTTATTCCCATCAGACACGTGACTGTTATTCAGATGTCCACCTCCTTTTCCCTGTGTATAAGACGATAAGGGGCTACGGTACGTCGTCATAATAGAATAGCGTCCACATTTTTCATCTGAGCTCAGTGATATTTCACAATTATGCTTATAACATCTTTGCTATTTTCAAAGCTTTTTTTGTCTGAGGTGTAAATATTGCTAGGTGTTCATATAATTGTCATTTTATAATTTCGCGTTCTAAATTTAAAGTCTCAATGTGCTTGAGAATGCTGAAATAAATGAGATTCCACAGAAATATAATTTGAAATTAGAGCCCAGGCGGTCTGAGATCGAGCACACTATCTCTTGATCACAGAGCCTCCCCACATTACCCAATCTTTACGAGTGAACGGAGAAAAACATTCCAGAGTACCAGTGACAGCCGGCAATGTTTAACCGTTATACCAGGGCCTAACATTTTATCTGAGAAAACAAAGCTCTGGCAAAAATAATTATGATGACATATTTTTTAGCTCCCTTCCCAAATTTATCCGTATGATTACTTCACAAGAAAGACTGTGCGAGGCACGAAACGTTTTGCTTACCATCATGTCTAGGCCTTACATATGGGATCCGCCACATGAAAACTATGACGTTGATCTATGCACATCTCACTGAAATATCTGAAACGATACATATCACTCCACAACAAAGCAGCTCGGTTCCCCGTTGTTGATTGCAGTGGCGATCATAGCGATCATCAGTGTCAAAGTATTCATGGTTTTTTATTTAAAAAAAGTGTACATTGATTTTAGAATACATATCCGGAAAAAGTTTTTAAAACATAAATTAAATCGTTTTCTCTTTATGTATATCTAAACAATTGTATGTTTTTTATATTTACGTCCTAATAGACATGATAAATGCATCTGCATCTGCATCTTAAACAGCCACATTAAAATGACTTTGTTGTTTTGTGCTAAAGAAAAATACAGAAAACAGTATCTCCAACTGAGAAATTCATAGATATTTACAGCATTGTTTTGAATGTACAAAAACAAACTGACACATATTAGTATAATTAGTATAATGTGTTAACAACGATTGCATTCAATATAGTCTCAAGATTAAGTTACACAGAGTTGTTTATTCTAACACTGCACAGTAACGATAATATCACTCATAAACTCATATGACACACACTTCCTGCAAACTAGTATATTTTTCCTGTTTTTACCTTCATGTTCTAATATGAAATAAAGTTTAATTTCACATTAAAGGATGTTTTCCATGAAAAATCTGATTCACCTGGGCCCAATGTATTGCCCGACTGCCATCTGATGACAGACGGTATATCCACGTTATCATGGTTATGTGATCTTATATAAGGCATACTTTACCAAACAGAGATGTGACCCGTACAAAATATACAACAGACTGCAAAATACACGTTATTGCTGTCCAATCACTAATTCTTTAAATTACATTGATCACCAGTTTGTGAGAGGACTTAATATAAAGCAGTCCTACAATTTAAACAAAAACTGTAGTTTGATTGGTCGAGATAAATATTAAAATAAAATGAATCGGGATTTAGGCCACTTTTGTGCAAATACAGGCTAAATTAGTCAGGAAAATCTCCTGAGGATGGTGAGATGACACTGCCCTCCAAACACACGATTCGAAATTTAAACCCTGGAGGTCTGAGGCTGAGCACCCTACCTCTCGGTCACTTTCTATCGTGAAAGGCAGCGGTGCTAACCACTACCCTAGTGAAAAATACCTACACATTATGAGTACATTGATAGCAATTGATAAATTCACAAGTCTGAGCTATGACGGTCACATGGTGTTGTTATTTCTACATTTCTCTAAACATTTCACACAGCGATAATTGCACTCATAAACTCACAGATGTGAGACACACTCTGTTCTAATTGCACTCAGTAAAGTCACTGATATTAGAAACACTGCAAACTGCTATGTTATGTTAGAGCGTTGAAGTTTGGACAAGAAGAATAATTAGTTTCTCGTACGTAAAAAGAAAAAATGCTTTATCGCTTTGATTAGTCAACTACCGAAACATTTCAATAGCTAAAATAAACCATCTTTATTATATATCTGTGCATAATACGCTATATTTTGGATATTTTGATCAATCCGTAATTATTTTACCGAGAAAAAATATAATTGTGATATAAACTTCCCAAATGTCTAGAAAATGTCGGTCTCGGATATTTCAGTGTTGTTCTAGAAATCCGCTGGACAATCCTTTGGCCTAAGTTAATCCTGTGACAACTAACATGTCTGATCTTTAAATATCTCGACAGATAAATTGTTATTCTCACAAGATTACGGCAATTTCTTAATTACAATACAAACAGCCAAATGGATAATACCATACTAGAAAAGTAGGCATGCCAAGCATAATTTAAAAACGTTCTACAATAATACACTAGCACAAATCAAACCCCTATTTTATAAAGTGTGGTTGATATAGATATCAATACACTGGTCATCGTTTGCATTTTCTTATTTTATAATTTCACAACGAAATTGTTTTTAATTACACTTTGCAACCAATCATGATAATATCACCTCGTATGTCGCAGTTTATGTACCACATGCACATTGAACTAGCGAGATGACTTTAATCAGAAAGGCATAGGTTATTATGCATTTCTGGTTAAATGTAGGTTTATGGTTAATTACCATAATTTCCTCATGTAGCCAAATGATCGTTTCATGTGATTTAGTCTCTTACACATGTGAATGTATTAAGATACTACACCAGTATCAAGTTTACGATACGGAATTACACCTTCATTTATTATTGCAAAATAAATCTGCCAAAAATATGTTTAAATATAGCTGCATTTTATTTATCTAGAACTATTATCTGTGGGTTACCATTGAAAGCGGTGAATACCATTTTTATATTTAAACAATAATAATTCACATTTCGCACTATAATAGGCATTGGTTAAATTCGACAGGGCACATGTCAAAAAAGAAGCACGTGACGTTATAAAAATATATGATCCAATCCCATAATTACTGATCAATGGGAGATCTTGTGAACTCCACGGTGGAGTAAGATATCATAAAATTAATCACTTGATCTTTTTATTCTATATTTCACCAAAAGAGGTACATGTAGGAGGTCATAAATAAACTATGGAGGTGAATAGTAAAATGTAATATTGTGTAATTACCACGTCTCCTTTAAATCAAGCAGAATTGGTTGGATGTTGTTTTGATGATGGGCCATGGTCTCCAGTATTGGCTTAGCACTGACAAAAGTTTCGACGATTAATTTTTTTCCATCAGCAGACCCTAATTGGTGCACAGGGGGGAACATGTCATTACAAACATGAAACGGGGACAAAATGGTACATAACAAGTTAACCCTCTCCTCTCTATACATTATCTCACTCATGTGTGAAAGTAAATTATCTTTTTGTCAAATTCCATGTCAACTATTATTCCTCTGACATTGAAAAAAAAGTGGTCATTTTTGTGCTACATAATTTTTTATTCACAATTTAAAAAGGTCGACAAGTTTAATCCACAAGCAAAGGGGAAAAAACAAGAATTGTATAATTTGTTCTGGCAAATAATCTACTTTTTGACCTATTTAATTAATATTATCCACCTACTTCACAAAAGATAAAACGCGCATGCAATTTTTGATCTATTTCAACCACAATCATGTTTTTTTTACAGATAAACGTTTAATATAAACGTTTTTATCTACGAATGTATATTATTAATATAACTGCTTAAATACACATTATTTTAATCAGCAACACTGGCGAAATTTAATCAATATGTACGTCTAGACATAAATATTTCTCTACTTGTTTACTGTTATAGATTATTATTCTATCTTTATTTAATTAAAAAAAAACTAGTTGTGCATATTTTCATCCTGCAAAATGCTACTAAGCTCGATTATTAATACATAGAGGCTGCAGGCTATGGTAAATAATTAATAGTTAAGATGTTCTTTCAAACATGGTTGGCTATATATATTTTAAAGCGACACAATCAGGCTAGAATCATCAGAAAATCGGTAATTTATAGCCAGATTTAGAGATGAAATTTCCCGTGTTTCTTATTTTGGACATGCATGTCTGGGATAAGAAATCGGGAATTTTGTTTTTATATCTCGCTTAACTAGTAAATGCGCAGCACAAAAATTATTAAAAATTTTGCAGTTCTAGTCTAAAGACATGTCATATGGTCATATTAAGAAGCCAAAATAAAGTTACCGATTTGTTTATGATTTTAGCCCGATTGTGTCTATTGTGTCTATTTAGTAATTCCACAAAGTAATAAATACTAAAGATAATTTATCAGTCTGGGGCTTAGTGGGTTGGCTGGAATGGCGCCTGGGAGGATTGTGATAGCAGAGAACAAAGGATTAAAGAGAGATATACCCTTACGGCGAGTGCTGACACTTCTACAAAATGGCTCGCTGTGAATGCAGGCGTCGATTACGCCTGTGTTGTTTACAGCCTTGTTGAACACCTCCCTCAAGCCTCATTCAATCTAGTGAACTCTGTTCAATTAACCCACTGGGTGCTAGAACAGACGATCATGTTAAACCTTGGACTCGGAATAAAATTAATTGTTCAATAAAAAACCCAAAATAATTACTTAAACCAAGCAGAATAAGTTTCGGATTATGTACACGCATAATAGTTTTTGTAATATTTTTTAAGTTTCAAAATGATAATGCAAGACCTATAATTAATGTTGCTCTCTAGAACTTCAATACTTCACCATGAATTGATCGACATTTGTTACTTAGTCACGTTAATAACTTCATTACTGACTAAAATTATCTTCTTGCTTACCAAAATCTTCATATTTGTAGAGATATATTTGGTAGAAAAATGTATTCGTGTGCAACACATTCAATTTTTTTTTTCTCAGGTAATTATAACGGATACTTTAGTATGCAGAAAGTTAACCCTTAAGCGCTGACTTCTTTTCGTAAAATTCATTGAGACCAAAGAGTCTTTTTATTCTAAAATCATCATAAATGTCTTAGTTAACTCTTTCTGATTCATTTGAATTCCTGTTAAAATTAAGTTATGGGTCTACGGCCATTATAAATATTTTCTCTTACGTCTGTAAATGTCAGATTCTGACGACTAAAGCCGCTCTCCGTGCTGTAAGGGTTTATGGCTGTGGTAAACTTATAAATAGATACAGGGAGGATACTTACCATTGACTATTGAACAAGGCGCTGATTTTGATTGCAATAGACACCCTTTGTTAGCTAGCTAATGTATACTAGCTAATGTACATAGACATTTGACGAAATTGTTTGGCGTTATAGTTTTTCATGATGCTGAAATATCATGTTCAGTAATCAAAAATAATGGAAGAAAAACATGTAATAGGAATTGAATAAAAAAATAATTTTGACGAAATATATTTGCACGATTGAGGTCAAGAGGTGTAAATCTTCAAACTTGTGATTACAGACCTGATCACTGTCAAAGCACCCGCTGGCAGGTGGCGACACTGTCATCTCGAGTGATGACGTCATCGTCACCGGTGCTCACACTATGTTGACTTCATACAATATGCCCCCACCACACCCAGCGACCAATCACAGAGCGGGGTGGGGGTTATCACCACACTTGATATTCTGTATATAAGTGATTGACCCCTGTCGGCAAATCACTTCACCTTGACTTCTCAAGCAATCAGCCGATATTTGGATACTTTATTTCTGGATACTTCATTATATTGGATACTTTACTATTTTGGATTATACACATCTGCAGAACAAAATGGCTGATTTTCAAGCTATGTCTAAGAACTCCTACATGTTCTTGATTGACAACTTGCTCAAAGCTGCACCAGTGGCTATCAGAAATGGGTCAGGACTTGAGACCTCGTTTCACCCAGCTTTTCGTGCAGATCAGCAAACCACTGTTTACCAGATTGCCCAAACGAATCACTCACAGAACCGGACAAGGACCTCACCTGTCAATCTGACCATGTTACCACCCCCTTCTACTTCACCAGGATTCAGACCAACTTCAGTGTCACCTTCTCCTTCAGAAACATCAACCATATCAGGTAAGCACAGCTAAACATTTTGTTCTGATATTAAAGTACTCTCCTCTTTTAATTGATTACATTGTACTGCAATGTAAACATCTAGAATGCTTGTAGATGTTGATACTTGATCATGGTAATAGCCCAACACTCAAATGATAATCGCTTGTATATGTGAGTAAATGTAAAAATCACTTGGCTTATTCATAAAACGAGACAGATTAAAAGACAAATATATGAAATTTTCACTAATACATAATCAAGCCATTTTAATGATTTCTATAATGTTTTCTATAATGTATTTTTGTATTGTTCCAGATACGGAAAGTGTATCATCTGCTGGTGGAAAATCCAGAAAGGGAAGAAATAACTTTGGTCCCAAACAGATTGAGCAGCTTGAAATCCGCTACCAGCAGCAGCGCTACCTGTCACCAGAAGAGAGAACTCAGCTCGCCAGAAAGCTGAGGCTTTCAGACAGACAAGTGAAGACATGGTTCCAGAACAGGCGTATGAAGGAAAAAAGGAGTGTCCAAGACAACGACCTGCGCCAGATGATGACGTCACCACAGGCTGCTATGCACCAGATCGCCATGGCCCCTTTTGTTAGAACCAGCCCACCTGCTGCCATGCCAGACATGCCATCACAGTTTGTACCTCATTACGGCATGCCTTCAGTGATCAACAGCACAATTATGGCACAACAGATGCAGTACCCTAACTTCTCCTCGCCCTCCATGACCATGTTGTGAGGCAGTACAGCAGTATACTGCTCACATTGACAGTTTCAATTATAGTGCTATAAACGTTGAGACATTAACAATGTGTTTGAAACATGAATTGAGTGATTAACTAAAATTGACCATTAACATATCTACTACAGAAAACATGTGGATACTGAAAAAAAGAGATACTACAATAACTCATCAGATCATGATATAGACATTTAAATTTATTTCATCAAGCATTTCATACTTTTTGGTAACTTTGTTATTATTGTTTCATGTCATAATGATGATCGTTACAAAAAAATATAAACGTTGCCTTAACAATGGTTTGTCGTGTCTTTTTTATGTTTCATGCAACACGGATTTTAGCAGTTATAGATAGACATCCCGTTTTATTTCCCGGTACTGTTTCTTACTTTGTTCATATTGTTACATGTCGTTATTTTCCACGGAATTTCATTTATTTTTCAAAATTATAATGTTATTCTGGTAGAAATTATTTGACAGCTGGACATGTTTGTTACTTTGTTGATATTGTTACATGTCGTTATTTCCCGAGAAAATTTTATTTATTTTTCAAAATTGTAACGCTATTCTGGTAGAAATTATTTGACAGCTGGACATGATGAATACATCATATAAAAGAGCATATTACTACGCTACAGCTTCAAAGTCAACACCGTATGGTTTCCTTATCAACAAAAAATCAAATATATATTGTGACTGTCAAGGTCGATAGCCCTCACTTGAAGGTAGTCTTCTTAAGATGCTAATTATTTGGACTGCGATTATAATAAATGATCATTCCTGAAATTTGACTTGGTATTTCATGGTATTGGGCTAATTAAGGCTAATTATTGTCTTTTCTCATAAACCTCCAGGCTTTCCGCCTCCAATGTTATTTACTTCTAACAAACAAGATGGTAAAATCGGCAATCAAATTTAGAATCCATGCAATGTGGAAATAATGTGTAATTTTAAGGGAGTTAAATGGACTTATTGTTTTAAATGTCTTTTTAAAATCCGGTATGTCCATGTCCTATAATTTCCGTGACGCTATAAAACTGCTATCCAAGTTATTATAAGGTATCATAATCTTTCCAGGGAGTTGTGGATCACCACCCCCTCGCCCCACCTCTGACCCGCTCACCATTGTCAGCTCGGCATCATTAATCGACTGGACTGATTTCATAATCACCACAAACTGTGGAAATATCTAATGACAATTGTTTATATGGAAAATCAAATGTAAAGGGATTATAAAAATATAGTACCCATTTTGAGCTACAGCATAAAACGGCACATTTTTCTGATGCATTTTTTTTATTTTAATAATAACTTACTACGTCTTCAAATTAAAAATACCATAAAAGACGTGTTTGTATTGTGAAGGAAATTCAGTTTATTTTAAGGCGTGACAAAAAAATTGTCTTTGTTACAATTTAACCGCAATGTTTAGAAGTCTGGACATTAAGGGCCTTGTTACAAACCTGGCAGCTTTATGTAGGTTCAAGTTTACGGTTTAAAAAGGCCGTTCGATTGTTGATGATTTTAGTGGCTTACTTTACCTCATGTTGCATGGTATATGTATATGCCTAACTAAATACCGTTTGGGTACGGTTGCAATTTGGCAAGAAATGTGTTTCCAGGTATAATGCGGGGGACCATACTTCCTATATTTCCTATAGATAATCCTTGAATTTGATTTTCAACCACTTGAGCTATACACTGAGTTATCAGTGAGTGTCACAGTCACCTGATTTCTAATTATTCACAACCATGTCAAAAATAAGAAATACGGGAATTTCGTCTCTATATCTAGCCTAACTGGTAAGTGTGCAGCACAAACATTAAAAAAACTTTTGCAGTTCTAGTCTAAGGACATGTTTACATCATATTGTCATATTAAAAAGCCAAAATAAAATCACCAATTTTTTTATGATTTTAGACCTGGGCATGTCCCTTACTACATACAAGCTGCTATCATGTAAATATATATAACACAGAGTATACCTTGTCGAAAATTGAAATAATAAATTTGTGTGCGAAGTAGCAGTGTCTAGGGTGGGCAGTGTAGCAGAAACTGTGCGCAGAGGTTGACGCACACAATAAATAAATAGCGTTCATCCCGCGTTCTCGTAAATTAGTCAACGAGTTATATTTAAGCGCAACGCACAAACCAAAATTATTCATTTTTCGTGCGCTAGACGTTCGTGACTGTATGTGTGATCGGGTCTTTATCGCTCCCACGTTCGCGCTGGTGTTTTTGCGCTTTATAGCCCCCTCTCCATTTTAACGACTTATATTATTATTGATAACACGGTATGTGCAGGTGAATGAACCAGTATTTCTAGTAATTTAGCTACATGAAGCTGTGTCTCGCTGATGCTGTGGGCCGCAATAGCTAGACAAAGCTTCAAGTGGGGGAACAATTAAATAAGCTAATAAATAATAAGGAAAAATAAGCTAACATTTCTACATTATATACAATTGTCTATTTCTTAATATAAATAAAATGATGTTCAGACAAATATCATCAAATTTATGGTGTATAAATAGAAGTTGGATATAAAAGAGAGAACATTAAGATACCCTCAAACATAACTAAACTAACCGTTACTTGAGCGATGACGGGAGAAACATAATAAAATAATGCCTTCTTTGTTGAGCCATTAAAAAAAAACACATATTCACAACCAGCGTATTGAGATTACACAAGACAAAGATGTCTGAGAACTAGGGTTTGTACGTATCGCAAACATAGACCTCAAATTGTGCGGGTTATAAAAAGGAATTGGTAAAAATGATCGAGAAAACTGGAAATAAAAGAAAATTGGGAGGTGTAAAGGCAGGTCAGACAGCCAGATGCGTGTCACTTGTGATCTAGACATTGATGTTTTGAGTGAGGAATTTAATCGATCAGCTTTCCATAATGTAGTACATGTAGGTGATAGGGGCCTGGCTTCAAACTATCGACCGGTCACCTTGACATGTGTCTGTTGTTAGCTCATGGAGCATATATTGGTAAGACACATGTTAAGGCATTTTGATGACGAAAACATAATTTCAGACAAGCAGCATGGTTTTAGAATGGGTCACTCTTGCGAAACCCAGTTGATTACTACCGTAAATTATCTGTTGGCATCAGCCGATGTGGGGAACCGAGTGGATATAGCCATCATGGATTTCTCCAAGGCATTCGCCATGGTTTCTCATCGCAGACTGATGTCCAAACTAGATCATTGTGGTATAAGAGGAAACATCCATAAATGGATTTCATCTTTCCTTAACAATAGAAACCTAAACGTCGTGATTGATGGCTATAGTTTGGATATAATTTCTGTAGACTCAGGGGTGCCTCAGGGATTGGTCTTGGGTCCAATACTGTTCTTGGTCTTCATCAATGACCTGCCTGATCTCGTTAAATCACAATGTCCCCTTTTTCCTGATAACTGCCTTTTGTACAATGAAATTTAAACTTTAAATGACTCTTTACAGCTACAAAAAGATCTTAAATTACTTGAAAATTGGGTTGATGAATGGGTTATGAAATTTAATGCCAAAAAGTGCTATATAATTTCCACCGAAAAGGGGGGGGGGGAATCCTTTTTTTCTACACCCTAAATGACCATATTTTGGAATGTGTTGGTACAAACCCATATCTGGGCGTCACACTTTCTGAAGATCTGACATTTGACGCTCATGTAGGAAACATTACCAAAAAGGGCAGTCAAATGCTAGGTTTCATACAAAGAAAACTCAAGGGTTCTCCATCACGCCTTAGAGAACTGGCATACCTGATGTCGGTCAGATCTGGCCTGGAATATGCGTCTGTTTTCTGGGACCTGTTCCTGCAGAGGGAAATCGATCGCCTCGAAAATATCCAGCGCAGGGCGACACGTTTTGTCACCAATAATTACAGGAAGGAATGTGGACTCACCTCGACCCAATTGATTGACAGCATAGGTTGGGATAGCTTGCAAGAACGCCGCAAAACAGCTAGACTTTGCATGCTCTACAAAGCAATTAATAGAGAGGTAGCCCTCTCGATTGATATGCTGTGTAGACCTGACAGTAGAACAAGGGGCAGCACACAAAACATCAGAACCATTAAAACCAGAAAGATACCGTTTTCAAATTCTTTCTTCATTAGAACTATACCGGATTGGAACAAACTACCATCTGATGTAAAATTGGCTAGATTGAAGAAGTCGGACTAAAAATTGTTTTTTAACTACCCATGCAAACCTCTCCCCGTGGCGCGATGGCACACAAAGTGCTCCTGCCACGTAACTTTCAGATTCAGATTTAGTACTAATTCTTAATAAGAGGTTGGTTCAATACTTACCGAGAATTGCTTCCAAAGCACCGTCTCTGTTAAAGAAAACATGCAGGCACATTCGACAGAAACAAATTGTTATTGATAGAGGCTAGTTTATATGATATTACCATGCTTACTGCCCTAACGTTATATTTTACGTTATATATTTTTAGTACCACAGGTAACGGTTTAGTTTCGGCCACCATTGCAGTCATTAAATGGACGTCGTGTTACCATTGTTTGCTGAGTATATAGGCCTAGTTTCAATTCCCCAGAAAGCTAGCATGCAAGGGAAATATTTTGTATTTGTTCTATTAAGAGTTTATGTATATCTCATAATTGGAAAGAAATATCTTGTGAGCGCATAATCTTATGATTCAAACAAGACATTTACCTATACCTGATATAAGAAATGAAGCTTACAACTAATTTAATCTTATTTTGTATACGTGCAGGGCAATTTCATTTATAATTATTAATTTATTGTATGTATGTCTCAGGTAGGCCTCGAGACTGCATCAGAAAAAATAATTGTCAGTTACATTACAGATGTAAAAAGGGCTTGTTCAAATAATGACGTCGACTCCTTGAAAAACGATTCAACAATGCGGGTGTGGAGCACACTTCGTGTTGTTGTTATAATTAGAGGTTCGAAGCGATGATTATGTTTTTTATTCCCTTCATTGAATTGAAATTGATATGTCACTAAGCAGTTGTTTATGAAAATTGATTATGTATAATCTAAATTTGAGCTCTGGCGATCTGATCTCGTGCTCATGGCATTTTAAATATTTATGTACTTATTGTCGTATGTAAATTTAATTGTGAAGGGCTGGTTGGGAATCGTATGGTAAGGATGTATCATGTATTTGTTGGGTGAGATCTACTTTATTAAAGCCTCTACAAGTATCTCTTCCCAGCATTTCTCCCAAGGTATTCATGTTTAGCCTATTTGTTTGACACTTTATGTTTATTACTTTGCCTTTTTACATTGCTTGTACATTAAAATATTACACAAACATGTTATTTCACGAAGGCATACTAAACTAGTTTATTGCATGTATTCATCAAATAAATCGAACTGAGTCGAAAGTTTACATCCCGCATTAATATTCTGATCATCAATAATGCCATGATTGGTCATCAGCAATAAATTGATATTATATTATTTATCCTGTCAAATCCACATTTCGAGGTGATAATGACCAAGTACACGTTATTTGAGTAAATTTTGTAGTCCTTTCGTTGGGGGACCGGCTTTAGACGTCAGAATCTGACGTCTATAGATGTCATATTCTAGCGTCTAAAATCTAAATTTAGAATGGCCGTAGAACCATGACATACGTATTCAAACGAAGCGGAAAGAACTAACTATATCATTCATGATGATTTTGGTCTCCATGGTTTATATAAAAAAATATTCAGCGCTCTGTGGGTTATGTAAAATTTTCTTAATTTCAAAGCGTGTGTATGGATTCACATATGGATTTGTAATATTTCACAGTGGGTCATTCGGGAAACCGACAGATGATTTTCCTCTACATTGAAACTCCTCATTTTCATGATGTCACAAAGTCGTTGTGTCTACTAGGAATTTCCATCCACCCGAGATCCCCATCCACACCCGTCGCGGAATCCTGGTGTGTACGGGGATCCAATGCTAAGAAGTCCAGAACTTGAAACCCAGATTAATCCTTATCCTGCTAAGTTAATTTATTTAAATTTTCAACAACTTGAAGTTGTGTTTCGCTACCGCGACCCACAACTTCAAGTAGGTGAAAATTATGAATATTTGCTTATTTTGAGATAAAATATTTGAAAATATTGATTTTTAAGCACACATTTCCTTCCCAATATGAGCCATTTCATCGACCAATACAATAGGTTTAAGACGACAATAGTTGTGATAAGCAGGAAAAGGGTTAATAGATGTCTTTGTGAGTGAGGCTCATAACCAGTATATGAATGCTGTGTGATCAATAATGTAATGAGACAAAGGTCTACTTATTAAGAATATGCGGAAGCGTCTACTTCCTTCTTGCATGCATGATATGGGGAGGGGAGGGGGTCGAGCAGAGAAGGCGAGGGGGATAAATGAGACAATTAATCCCACACCTCTTTCATTTACTTCTGTTTTCAGAGAAGGCTCCACTCGCCTCGCACGCAGGTAAATTTTTCATTTTTTCGCACCATGCATCTCTGTTTCCAATCATTTAAACCAGCTGCGTTATCTCTAGTATATACGCATGTATGGTAAGTTACCATACATGCGTAGGCCCCTACTCAAGACAACTGTTGACACCATTACCAATAAAACCTCCTCTTTGGAGGCGAGCTAATCCTGTTAGTTTTGCGTGCAAATATTGTTCAATGATTGGGATATGTTTTTTAGTGCAGGAAAATTAGACTAAAACTATGCCCAAGGGCGGAATAAATTCGTAACAAGCTGATTTTTTCAGGATCAACTCACAAGATATTACTGAAAAACATATTACTGAGAAATATATATCTACATGTATATACACGATGGTTACTTTGTTAAAATTATATGATAATATACATGGTATGCTATACAGAATTAAAATCATACTAATATAAGTGAAATTTACACAATAAACACTGGATATTAAACATATAATATAAGATATGAACATATGGGTATATCATTCTGTTCCCCGCACCAAAACAAGAGATAATATAGCTAGTATGTATAACAATGATAACATAGAAATTATATGGTAGCAAAAATAGTAGCTCTGGAGCGGGAAAAACAATCTGCAATCACATGTCGAGCAAAGTTCAATGTTTCATATTTCAGCCCAGGCTTAAGTACACACATTTTCAAAGAAAGGCTGCACTATTCTCTCATTTAAAAATATGTATTTACAAATCTAAATACCCCTCAGTTATATACACATCTGGGCTCAGAAAACATAGGTCAAATATAGTTATGACCAATAATAATTATTACGTTTTATTAAGTCGTTTCCACCGGCCATGTTGACTAACTTGTTTTGTTGTAGATTTTGATTATTTTGCAATAAAAAAAATATTTTAACGCATTTGTAGAGATCACTCTTTAATCCTCTGCAACATGCAATACATCATTTGAATAGACTTTTTTTCACGTTTATATAGTATGTTGCATATTATGTAGATTGATGAACTAGAACAGCAACGACATACGTTTAAGTAACCCTACCCCCTGATTATAGACAGGTTCGGGGGTACCCTAATATTATATTTAGCTGTCAAAAAACACCCATGGGGCTAAATGTCGCGCTGTTAACATCAAAATATATTTTCTAGACACCATAAGGATTTTGAAAATGTAGGTTACAAAAGTTAATCCGTCCTATGCTCGTCCTATTTTCTCCTGCAATACTAACTTTATCAACCACATTAATGTATTTCTAAGAGAATCATTACCTGAAGCGTAGATTATATTCAATCACAAAGTGGCAACTGTTTTCAATTATATTTTAAATTAAATCATTTATCATTTACCATGTTTCAGAAGTAAAATTATAAATAATCATGCAAAGAATCAATATCTAATTTTCACTCCAACGTTGATTATATTTAAAGCGGAAACTATTTTCATTTATCTTTCACTCAAAGAAATACAATAATTGTGTTTCTTCAAGTGAAAGGTAACTGACAGTTGCCGTTTTGAATATAATCTACGCTTGAGTGGAAGTTGATTTCGGCATTGATTGTTTCAAAGATTATTCATTATTATTATGAGTAATCTCAAAAACAATAAATGCCGAAATCAACATCCACTCAAGCGTAGATTATATTCAAAGCGGCAACTGTATATTTCTATTTAACATTAAAAAGACGGATATTGTGTTCCAATTATTTTGTATTTGTATCGGTTTAGCGCCGATATTATGACAATATTATGGAGATGATCAAATTTGAAAAATAAATACATGCATGATAAAATTAGAGGCCCGGATTTATTCTAGTGTAAATATGTTGTGTAAAACCTAGGTGCCAAGCAGACTTTGGCCCAACATTGTATAAATGCTATACAAAGTATTGTGTTTGATGGGATAGGGACAAAGAAGGCGCATGTCATTACGTCATCGTGATTAATTTATTCATTTTAGGATTCCACAACGAGGCTGTCTCCGAGAGCAAATCTCTACCCAGCAAGCACGACACATCGGGCCAATATTGGTCCAACACTGGGTCGATGTGTCGTGTTTGCTGGGTGCCAGCTCTAAGAAACCTGTATGACCCAAGTATACTGCCGTGCAAAGCTAAAAAGCAGTATCTGCTTACTTGTATAACAAGCAGATACTGCCTTTTGGCTTTGCAGAGGAGCATAGTACTGTACTCAACCAACCACATGTGCAATGTAGTCACGTTACCATGGTTTCCTTTGAGCGAAAAAATCCCTAATATGTTGCCACTCTGACGTAATAAGAACCTTCACCATTTACACAATTATATTACACAAATATTATTATTAATCTATATATTATTTACACAATTATAGTCGAGAGCAGTTTGATGTAATATTAAGATTTGTTCAATATATTTTACTGATATTTTATTTAATATGCTTTTAAATTTATTTTTTTAATAATCATCAGCTTATGCTTATCGCGGTACGCCATAAAGTAATATCTGTATGCGCATGCGCTAATGAGAAAGTAAGTCATAAGAGAGTCTTATTCCAACAAAGTGATAAAAAAAACAGTTTTTAAAACCATGCGATTTTTAACACCATAGTCTCATAAAAGTACAATGAGCAGCATCTGGCATACACTCATTCTCAGTGTTCTGTCTGAGACCACATGGGGGCATGTGTACAGCTGGTAATATCTATAAACATGATAAATGGCGTCCTGTGAAAGCATGACACAATAGCAATAATAATAAAAAAAATACGGATATTAATAATTTTTATTATGGTGATATGTCATTCCTTATGGCCATGACACCCACAAAAAAACGCATTAGAATTATATTGAGAAATAGGAGAGATATAATGAAATATATACTTAAAATATGCATAGCACGAATCTCTTTTTTATCAGCCCATATCCCTAATTTCACCATATATGTTATAGTCTGGAGGCTAACTGTCTTTTTTTTTAATTTCGCTCACATCGCAAGCATATAGGCGACCGCCATGCTAATATCATTAAAGACACTGGGTAAAACAGATATGGGTGAATATAAATCGTGCACGAGACTGTTAATACCTGGAAAAACATGTATTCATTCCTAAGTATGGGAATGTAACATTAGTTATTTGCTTACACAATCAGCAGCTATTTTTGATATGTCAGGGTGAAAAAAAAAGAAATTTTAGGTGACATTAAATTATTATTAGCTTAAAGCAAAGAAAAACGCTATTGAAGATTTTTAATTTAGAAGTTTAATGTTTAATTTAGCAAATATATATATATCTTTATTGATAAATCTATGTTTTCCTTGTACTTGACTTTGATATATTTATCAGATATCAATATGCGGCTACTATCGAGCTAAAAAAATAGATACAATTTACACTTGGTGACCTTTGGTGGCCTCTAGCGACCTTACGCATGGTATCTGCCTCCAGACTATTAGAGAAAATATTATTACCTACCCCCCCCCCTCTGTAAAACAAAAATCTTCTCGTAATTTATCAGATGTAAAAAAGAACGTGGCGCATTTGCATCTAGAGAAATATATGTATCTCCCTTCTTAACCTTGATACCAGTGTATCGACGTTAATTTATTGCAGGATCGCGGCGCACTGCCCGCTTTATCATCCATCTAATGTGATTATTGGATTAAAGCATCTCACTATATTTATTTTCGTTTTTCAATTTTTAATGAAGTAGTGTATCCCACAGGTAATTATTGCAATTTGTTTCAGATCTTCAAAAACACTTCCTAATATATATAACAATATTTACAAGAATCCACCAATAACTTAAACATACAGTGTATTGACCTAAAGAATGGTTGAATGCAAGCACAGCATTGGGCCACAAGTTGATGCTGTCGGCCCAGCGTTGAGTGGACCATCGGTGCTGCTGGAGGATCATTCCCCCGATCATCGCCCCCCTAGACCAATTAACGGCGGCAGTTATTGAAGCAGCTAGGTGGCTGCTTTGATCATGCCGTTTGAGATGGTGGTTATCTGGGGCAGTTTGTTGAAATGACAATATACGTCTTGGTCATTTGAAGCTGTCATTGCTCAGTGATCAGCTGACCGTGTAGGCTCCTATGCCTCCTTCAATTTCAGTGATATTATATTTGACACGTATCTGAAAACGCATGTGTATAAGTAGCTAGTGGGACAACAGGCATAAAGAGGCCCCGGTTTGTTCCTTCTGGGCACTGGTGGCAAATACATGCACAGTGCGTAGTAATATACATCATGTAAACAGACACCTCCCCTTCTAGCCGCGACAACGTGGTTGGTCACGTCATTGACTGGATAAATACACAACGAAATTCCACTTGAGGCCTCAACCTGCACAGTGATAATTTAATGATATAGGGATCCATGTCTCAAATGTAAAACAAAAGACGGCTAAGCAGTAGGCCTAAGGTCTAGTCCTCTCAGGGAACTACAAAGATCTTTGCATTTAAATGCAGCGGCACAGTGCCCTCAGGGAACTACCAACAAATGATTATTTTAATATTACCTTGAAATACAGTGCCCTCAGGGAGCTACCAATAATTCCTTAAATTGAAATGCACAGTAGGCCTGCCCTTAGGGAACTAATAATAATTCAATGTATTGAAATACAGTGCCCTCAAGGAACTACAAACAACTCATTACATTGAAATACACAGTGCCCTCATTCCGCAGGGAACTACAAATAATTCCTTTCATTGAAATGCACAACAATGTATGTCATTGAAAAGCACTGTGACCTCAGGGAACTGCAAATAATTCCTTACATACAAATGCACAGTGCCATCAAGGAACTACAAAGAATTCACTGCGTTGAAATGCACAGTGCCCTCATGAACTACAAATAATTCATTACATTGATTAAAATGCACAGTGCCCTCAGGGAATTGCAAACAATTCATTACATTGAAATGCACAGTGCCCCCAGGGAACTGCTATCAATTCACTTCATTAAAAAGCACAGTGCCCACAGGGAACTACAAACAGTTCCTTACATTGAAGTGCACAGTGCAATATGTATGTCATTGCAAAGCACAGTACCCCAGGGAACTGCTAGCAATTCATAACATAGAAATGCACAGTGCCCTCGGGGAATGACAAACAATAAATTACATAGAAATACACAGTTCCCTCAGGGAACTACAAACAATTTATTATATATAAATACACAGTGCCCCCTCGGGGGACTACCAACAATTACGAATAACATTGAAATACAGTGCCCTCGGGGAACTATAAATAATTCCTTACATTGAAATGCACAATGCCCTCAGGGAACTGCCAATAATTCCATACATTGAAATGCACAGTGCCCTCAGGGAACAAAAAACAATTCCTTACTTTGAAATACACAGTGCCCTCAGGGAATGACACACAATTAATTACATTGAAATGCACAGTGACCTCAGGGAACTACAAACAATTCCTTAAATTGAAATGCACAGTGCCCTCAGGGAACTACAAACAATTCATTACATTGAAATAAAGTACCCTCAAGGAAAGACAAACAATTCATTACATTGAAATACACAGTACTCTCAGGGAACTACCAACAATGTATGTCATTGAAAAGCACAGTGCCCTCAGGAAACTGCAAATATTTCCTTACATTCAAATGCACAGCGCCCTAAGGGAACTGCTGATAACTCGTTATGTTGAAATGCATAGTGCTCTCGGGGAACTACAAACAATTCTTTACATAGAAATACACAGTGCCCCCTCGGGGGACTACCAACAATTACGAATTACATTGAAATACAGTGCCCTCGGGGAACTATAAATAATTCCTTACATTGAAATGCACAATGCCCTCAGGGAACTGCCAATAATTCCATACACTGAAATGCACAGTGCCCTCAGGGAACAACAAACAATTCTTTACTTTGAATTACACAGTGCCCTCAGGAAACTACCTCCATTTAATTTTTCTCAGCTGCCCTTTAGCGATTTTCCATCGTCCTTAATTCCTTCTTATCGCCATTAAAGAACACTATCCATCACACTTTAGCACCACCCCATCACCTGTTAATGAGCTTCTGCTATCATTTACTACTTCCACGCCACCCTCTTACGCTGTTCAATAGGCCTTTCATGCCACCCTGCCACCTCCTAAAGCTTCCCGTCGCTCTTTAACGCCTCTTTGCCTCTTAGCGCCTCCTCGTTGTCCTTCAACGCCTCCTCATTGCCCTTCAACGCCTCCTCACTGCCCATTACCGCCTTCCCATTGTCATTTACCGCATCTGCAGCGCCTGTCAGCATCTCTCCATTACCCTTTAATACATCCCCATCAACCTCTATTACTTTTCCGTTGACTTTGACTTCTCCGTCACCATTTAATGGTTCTCTGTCACCTTTTAGCAACTCTCCGTCGTCTTTATCGCCTTCTCCTCACCCTCACACGACTATTCGTCACACTTTAACTCCCCATTGCCCTTTACTGCTCTCCCATCGTCGTTCAACGTTTCACAGTAGCCCATTAGCGACTTCTCATCACTCACAACTCCTTTTCTTTTAATTCTTTCTTAGTCATTTTTAGCGCATCAGGGGCGCCTTTTAGTGACTCCTCGACGCCCTTCAATGCCTCCCCGTTGCCTTTTACCATCCTCCTGTTGCCTTTTAGTGCCTCTCTCCATTAATCTGTTACACTTTTTCGCCACTCTTTGACGACTCTCAGTCACCCTTTGATGCCTTCTCGTTGACTGATAATTTCAATTTTGTGTAAATATATTTTATTCAGATAAAACAAACAGCTGTAAAGCCACAAGATGTAACCTTGTTTCAGATTGATGATGTTTAATCATCAAAATCCTACTAGAACTAGATTATCCAGTCAATGCCAAGACAATTTATTATATGTGCTCCAATTTGTAGGATACTATGTTAAAATCATATTTGACCTTGAAATTGTCCTTTTGGCCTAGAGGATCATCTCAAATCACCAAAATAATACCAGAAATAGATTTCCCAGACAAAATCGTGCGAAAAAGAGGTATTACACTTGTTCCTAGCTTTATTTAAATAGGACACAAACTCTGGCAAAATAAACTTAATAGTACCGGCCTCTGGCAGGTCCTAATTAACTTCCTTCAAAGTACACATGATCCAGGATTCGATTGACGTAATATTCAAGTTGCATACGTAGACTCAATTATCATGATTATGTTTACATAAACTTTGTGGATCACAAAAAGTTCTGGAAATGGTTTCAAAAATTCTGGGGTACTGGGGTGGTTGCTAGTAGTAGTACTTCCCCCCCCATCCGAGGAGGGTCATTAGGTATCTGTTCCGTCTGTTGAATGCTGTGTACAGCATTGTACAGAAACACTAGTCCACAGCAATCATCCATGGGCAGCTTCAGCCTCCTCGTATCTGGCCATAATCTTCGGGCGTATTGCCAGTGGCGTACCCTGGTTCCTCTGCTCAACAGCGGAGCCAATGCAGCACCCACATCAGTGCATGCACTGGTGTAGGCCGTGGTAGCCTTGAATAAAAGACAATAGCGTGTGTTGGCATTAGGTCTCCTAGGGGAAATGAATGGAGGGACCCTTCCTATTGTCACTCTGGAGACTATCCAACCCGAGGATGGCAGAGCTGCGTGAAATGCTACGGAGTTTCAGCCTTAAATTGCACATCGAAACCCAAGTCTCCGGCCGTCTGGGCATGTCTGGGGGTAGATCCCCTAGACATGCCCAGAACCCCTTATAGGGTGAGCGAATGAAAACACTCTCAATAACCCAGCATGCCCTATCACCCCCACCCTCACATCATCATCTGTACATCATTCATCTCATCAATTGACTACAACGTTTTCATCGTATTACAATGTCACCTAAAAGACCATTTGTGCCGAAAAGTGACATAAATCAATGATTTACCACTACTACTTATTTGTTGATAACTCATATTTTTGCTTAACTGACCTTGAAATTGACACACTAACCCTGAAAATGCCCTTTAATCATCAAAATAGTAGCAAAAATGAATTATTCGTCAAAAACAACATTGAGAAGATGTACTACACTTTTCCTATTTCTGTTTGTTAAAAATTGTATTTTTGATCTCAGAATTGACTTTTTATGACCTTTAGGATAAGCTTGAATCACTAAAATAATACTATAATTTAATTTATCCGTCAAAATTTAATAAAAATGAAGTATCACATGTGTTCCTAGCCTTATTTGTTAAAAATGGTAAGTTTGGTTATTTGACCCTGAAATTGACTTTTTGACCTTGAAGCTGACCTTTAGTCATAAAAATAATACAAGAAATGGATTGCCCCAGTCAAAATCACATGAAAATGAGGTATTACTCTTGTTTCTGGCTTTATTTGTTGAAAAATCATATTTGACCTTGAAATATCTGGTGGCCATTTTGTTTTTACCCTTACAAAATTCCGCCTGAGGGTGAGAAAGTGCCACCCGGCTGATTCCTGCTCAGGACACATCTTAACACTAGAATAAACCATAAAACATTATCCATACCTCAAAACATGCTTCAGTTACAAAATGCCATCGAGGGCACCGTGCATTTGAATCTCAAGAATTGTTTGTAGTTCCCTTAGGGCACTGTGCTTTTAAATGTAGTGGATTGTTTGTAGTTCCCTGAGGGCACTGTGCATTTCAATATGAGGAATTGTAAGCAGTTCCCTGAGGGCACTGTGTATTTCAATGTAAGGAATTGTTTGCAGTTCCCTGAGGGCCCTGTGCATTTGAATGTAAGGAATTGTCAGCAGTTACCTGAGGGCATTGTGCATTTCAATGTTTAATAATTAGTAGCAGTTCCCTGAGGGCACTGTGATTTTTATTGTAAGGAATTGTTATCAGTTCCCTGAGAGCACTGTGCATTTCGATGATAATGAATTGTTTGCAGTTCCCCTGGGGCACTGTGTAGTTAAATGCATGGGATTGTTAGCAGTTCCCTGAGGGCACTGTGCATTTCAATGTAACTAATTGTTAGCAGTTCCCTGAGGGCAATTTGCATTTCAATGTAATGAATTGTTTGCAGTTCCCTGAGGGCACTGTGCTTTTTAATGTGATTAATTGTTAGCAGTTTCCTGGGGGCACTGTGCATTTCAATGTAATGAATTTTGAGCAGCTCCCCGAGGGCAGTGTGCATTTGAATGTAGTTATTTGTTTGTAGTTCCCTAAGGGCACTGTGTATTTCAATGTAAGGAGTTGCTTGCAGTTCCCTGAGGGCACTGTGCATTTGAATGTAAGGAATTGTCAGCAGTTACCTGAGGGCACTGTGCTTTTTAATGTGATTAATTGTTAGCAGTTTCCTGGGGGCACTGTGCATTTCAATGTAATGAATTTTGAGCAGCTCCCTGAGGGCAGTGTGCATTTGAATGTAGTTATTTGTTTGTAGTTCCCTAAGGGCACTGTGTATTTCAATGTAAGGAGTTGTTTGCAGTTCCCTAAGGGCACTGTCCATTTCAAAGCAGTTATTTTTTGTAGTTCCCTAAGGGCACTGTGCATTTGAATGTAATGAATTGCTAACAGTATTCAATGGAAATAATTCTTTGTAGTTCCCTGAGGGCACTGTGCATTTGAATGTAAAGAATTGTTTGTAGTTCCCTTAGGGCACTGTGCTTTTCAATGTAGTGAATTGTGTGTAGTTCCATGAGGTCACACTGTGAATTTCAATGTTATTAATTGTTAGCAGTTCCCTTGGGGCACTGTGTAGTTCAATGTATGGAATTGCTAGCAGTTCCCTGAGGGCACTGTGCATTTTAATGTAATTATTTGTTAGCAGTTCCCTGAGGGCAATTGGCAGACGCACACGCAGACGCACACGCAGACTCAGACGCATAATATCTGGGCTTTGTGTACTTGATGCAGAATGTTCATTTAATGCTGGGCCAGCGTCGTAAATGGTGTGCCAAGATTAAAAACCATTGTGGTGGGGATAGCATCGGACCCTGCAAAAGTGGGATGTGGTTCATTATATCATTTATCATGTTTATGGCAAGGCGGTTAATATAACAAATGACTCGTTGTTTGAATACAATGTTGATCTTTGACAGAGAGGACGGGAGTATTTCTCACATCCGTCATTTTCGAAGCAAAATGCTGCTGGTTCCTGGTGGAAGGATTTCAGAATTTCGGAGCTTGAAGTTCACGGAACAAACTGTTATGAGCGAAAACAAGATTTTCAGCAATGCCCATGGCCACCAAGTGCGAAACAAACTGCACCCGGTGGTTTTACAATCTAGACATATCAATTAGGCCCCATACCTCTGGAGCAAAAAAACATAATAGGCCCTACTTCTTGAATAGCAAGGTTCAGCTAAATATGGTGACCTGGCAAACCGACAGAGGAACATTGTCATTTTTATCGGAACGTGGGAACTTCGGAACATGGGAGCTTTCGTCTGCGTCTGATTGTGCGTCCGATTGTGCGTCTTAGTGTGCGTCTGCGTGTGCGTCTGAGTCGAGTACACAAAGCCCACATAACACACACTTCCTTTCGTCGACAGGAATCGGATGTGGCTTATTTTCACCTACCCCTTCTGTGGTTATTTGAGCGTAGCAGTTATAATCTACCTAGGGCAATTCTATGTGAATCTGGTTTTACAACTTTCATTATAATGAATACCACGCGTAGGCCTACCAATAAAAGACAGCTGTTTATTGGGTTTATTTAATCGAATAAACCTTTAATTTTTATTGTGGTTTACACTTACAGGTTTTGAAACAGACGCAGTAAACTGGAGCAATCTTCGCACTATACACTGGAAAAAGTATCAAATTGAACAAGTTGGTGACACCTGCAAGCATACCTTGCGATTATCCCAACATTAGAGCCTGTAATTAGCTATGACGTCATCAGTGATATTATCATTACTGCTATCTTGTCTACTTGTCAAGAGTACTATCACTGCTGACTATCCATTTAGGGATCCATCCTTGTCCTTTGAAGAGAGAGTTGATGACTTGGTGGGACGTCTAACATTAGAAGAGATTACTGAACAAACACTGTCCGTATTCAGGAATTACACAGAGGGTATTCCCCGTCTGGACATCAATCCCTATGTCTGGATGGCGGAATGCTCAAGAGGTCTGGTCAACACCACAGGGACAGCATTCCCACATTCTCTGGCCATGGCTTCATCATTCAGGTGATTATCAACCTAAATATGGTAAATCTATCTGCATAAATTCAATATATTTTCATTGCTTTCTGTATTATCGTCATCTTCCTGAACATTAGCCATAATTGTGGTGAGTACAAAAATGGTTGATCCCCCCTACAACGCTGGAATATTATTGTATAAACACTGATAAACCATGGAAACCAAGGGGATTGCTCAATTTTTAATCATCATAATTTTTTCAGTTAGCTGTTTCCGCTTCATTTGAATACATTCTTTTGAATGTTAAGGATCAGTGCTGAGATCGACTTTAGACTTCAGAATCTAATCTGACGTCTATAGACGTCCGATTCTGACATCTGAAGACGGTATCTGTGCTGAAACGGTCAATCTACATGTATGTGACTTTGTTATAACAGTGTAATATGTAGATAAACATGAATATTGTGTAGATGATGAGGTGAGGGTGGGGTCATTTGATGGGTCATACAGAGTGTTTCCTTCACTTACCCGATAAGGGGATCTAAGCACGGGATTTACCACCATACCAGGCATGACCAGACTTATGTTTTGCTTTGCAATTTAATGCTGAGACGTCGTGGTTTTCACTCAGCTCCACTATGCTCGAGTCCGATAGTCCCCGAGTAACAATAGTTGAGGCGGTAGCTCCATCCATCCCAAGGTTCGACCTTATGTCAAAGTTGCTGTGTCCGGAGTATTTTAAGGCCCTAATGGTAGTTGCATCAGCACCGCTGCTGAATGCTTGAACCGAGGTACACCGCTGCAACAGACGGAAAACTTCCTAAAAATGCTAATGGACTGCCCCTGTGGGAACAATGTACTACTATTATAAACAACCATACAAATACAATTTCAGTATCATCTAAACTACAGTAAGTGCCAGTGTCATGTAATTTCCCAGGTAGTACGATATGTTTATTCTTTGTTGTTATGATGTTTGGTTGGCGTCATTAGAGGGCCTCAAATGGCGAATCCTATTTCTGAAGGGCATGTGATTTATTTCACCGTCATCAGGTGGTTATTGTGACACTGTTTAGCTTGTATGTGCAGAAAAGTGGCCTAAAGACCCATTAATGTAATAATTTTAATGTGCCTTATACACAGACAATACTGTAATATTAAAGATGTCATTGCGTGTCTTCCCAATTCCAGTTTTTTTCTTTTATATATAGATTTCTATACACAAATATATATAATAATTGTACAAATATGCAATTCTAAATACAATTATCTGCATTAACATTGGAATACCCTGATTGCGTTTGACATCCAGGAAAAAATGATATATACTTAAATTCAAGTTAATGTGCAAAAGAGATATTCTGTATACGTACTATATAAATTATATGTCTCCCAAGCCTATACGAGACATGAAACAGTTACTATTACTATAAATAATAGCAAAAAACTCTTTAAAATAAATACAAATAGGACATTTATAAAACATGCAAAGTTGCTGAAGTATATATAAAACATTATAATTACACATGTCCCCACCTGAAACGAGAAGTGAACCCAGTGCCGGCCAAATACTGGCCAAGTCTGGCACTCACCCAATACCGGGCAATGCCATATCAATAGGTGATGGTAGACGATGTCATATCAATAAAATAAGTCATACACTAAGAGGCTCATTTGCACGGGAACATATATTTATATATCATGATAAGTACAGTTTTCTTTTATTTTATGTGAATTTATCATATGCCCGTTTTTAATTATCCTTTTCTATTACGCACGGCAATGTCGTTGTCGCTTAGCTCTTAGACCTCTGAGCTATTCAATTTAAATTTTCAGTCATTTGAAGTTGCGTTTCGCTACCGCAATCTACAGCTTCAAGTTACTGGAAATTACCTGGATTTTATCAAATTATGTCATATACATCAGTTTCATAGATTTAAGGCATTTCCACGTAGGCCTAGGCCCCTACATAAACTATATATGAATATATGACAAGTGAGTTAGAAATTAATTTTAATGATTTAATGATGTCAGTCTGACTGTGTGTTTATTTTCAGTAAGGATATGTTGTTTAAGACAGCAGAAGCGATGTCTCTGGAGGCTCGTGCCTTCTGGCAGGATAACGTTAAAAACGACATCTATGAGGAAGTAAATGGTCTTAGCTGCTTTAACCCAATTGTTAATATAATGAGACACCCTTTGTGGGGAAGAAACCAGGTAAGAATTATGTATTATATAACCAAACAATATTATTGAGAAATGTTACCAAACAATGTAATTCGGAGTATTAGGGCGGTGGAAAAATATGAAATTGTTATGTTTGGGTGATGGTTTGTTAAAAACTGCCAACAATGCTACCAGTAGTTGGCTCAAATAACATCTGGATATTTTACAGCCTTTAACATTAGGCTTTGGTTCGTCTTTTATCCAATAAGCAAAATGGCTGATATACTTGCTTATACAATGTTAACGTCATGATTGATCATAGTCTGTGTTAAGTGCTCAATTGATCGATTAATCCAATTTGGGAGATGTCTTTTTTCACACTCAGAACTATTTTTCTTCATTAGGAGCTGGAATTGCGTTAGCATTTCAGCTGCAAATGAAGATAAATGGAAACAAAAAATCAGCAGCACCAGTGATTTATTGGGTATTTTGCTCAGGAAACATACGGCGAGGACCCTTTCCTGACTGGGACTCTGGCACAGAGCTACATACGCGGTCTACAGGGAGACGATCCTCGTTACGTCAGAGTTAATGCTGGGTGTAAACACTTTGACGCCCACGGTGGCCCTGAAAGCCTACCAGTGGACAGACTCAAGTATGACGCAGACGTAAGTGATGTAATGTTATATAACGATATATATAATTATTAGCTGTAAATATGATTATACATTATCGGATTTGTCCACTTATTATTATTCCCGTCGAGGGAAACATATAATATGTATATTATTTGTTATATTATTATTATGCTTTTTGTACATAGATGAATATGAATATAGCTGCTGCCTAGCTTGCAGAGGCTTCTATAAGCCTCTTCTAGCGCAGCAAGACCAATGTTGTATATGATATTATAATGATGTAATGTGTATGTTTTTGTATCTGCATTAAATATATGTATTTGTCACAAAATAAATAAAATAAAAAAAGAAGTAATTTCACTATTGCATGGACTAATTGAAGCGTGTTGTATTTCGCACATATTTTAAAGTGAAACCACCAACGCATTTCATATACCTGATATAGAAAGTTGTGCGATTAAATTAGACATATATTATTATTTCATTCTGCTATAAATTTTCAAGTATGATATTTGTCTCTCTTGGTTTCAGATTACAATCAGAGATTGGAGAATGACGTTTTTACCTCAGTTTAAGATGTGTGTGGAAGCTGGGTCTTACAGCTTGATGTGCAGCTATAACAAGTAAAATATTATTCTGTTTTAGTAAATAGCAGCAACTAAGCATAATATATATATATATATATATATATTTGATAATTAATTTCAAATTAAAGACTTTAACATGAGACATTTTCAAATTGGTGTAAGATACTTAGACATTTGTGATACTCGATTTTGAACAAATTACAAAATCTTATTCATACCGTGAGGCATAAACGCCATGCGGCTGTTTGCAATCCTGTAGAAATAAATGACCCGCATATCGTCGTTTGTTCAGAGTACGCGGTGTCCCTGCATGTGTCAATAAGGAGCTGCTGACAGATATTGCCAGGATCGAGTGGGGATTTGATGGATACGTTGTCAGTGACGCACATGCCACTAAATATTTAATAACAAAACATGAATATTTTGACAATCCAGTGGACACTGTAGCAGCCTGTATTAAAGCAGGATGCAATCTGGATCTCGGGCTCCCTGCATTTGTCTATGAATCTCAAATTGAAGCCATTCACCAAGGTAAATCAAGCTACTCACCCTTTGCCTTCTAAGTGACACAAATAACATACATACAAATATACCACTGTAATAAAGTGTTCTAATTTGACATAAACATTTAAATTCACCTTGACATTTATGATGCAACAAATACAAAGTGGCATCTGTGCCACAAAAAATAGGCCTACTTTTGGTATTTTTTCCCAGCAAACATGAGACGTTTGTCCAACGATGGTTTGCTGTTGGAGAAACGTCGTAGACGGTGACACAACAGTTAAAAAAACGATGGGTCAACGTCTTATGTTTGCTGGATTTAGCTGAGTTATGGCAGCTATGGTTACACTATAGAGATGATAATGAGCAAATCGTTACCTTGGAATGAAGGGCGGTATCTGTAACTTACAGAATGTTTAGCTAACGATTTATTATTAATTAAAATTTCAACAAAGATAGTTATTTCGATAAATAATTCAAAACACCTGATATAGGCACATCTCTTTTTGCAAATTTCCTTTAGGAACCCAGCAAAACACGATATGCGAGCCAATGTTGATCTACGACGCCGGCCCAACTTTAAAGCAACATTTGTTCAACGCCTCATGTTCACTTGAAAATTCCCCAAAATGATATTGTATATATATACAAATCAACCTGCCATGACAGGATGAATAGACATTTTTTCATGAACAATTATTTGTTCAACATCAAAGGTAAACTGACTGAACAGGAAGTACGTGACAACGTCAAACCACTGATGCATACGCGCATGCGCCTGGGAGAATTTGACCCACCGGAAATGGTACCTTTTACTAATATCAGTATGGCCGTGATTCAGAGCGAAGCTCACAGAGAACTGGCCATCAAGGCGTCAGCAATGTCTTTTGTTTTACTGAAAAATCTTAACGGTGCTCTGCCAATAGTCGACAAGATACCAACTCTAGCAGTAAGTCTTTGTTTGATTCATTTACCATGCGGACACATTTTGTTTAAAAGCATATGATAATTTCTAAATGACATTTAACATATTATTATTTTGATTTTGTAACATATCACAACTATAAAAATATTATGCGACAATTTCTAATTTAATGCTGTAATATTGTAAAACAATTTTTAAACAAGAAAAGACATATAATCAAGACAGTATTTTGTTTGACGCAATAATTTAAGTTTTATGGTGGCTCTCCGACGGCATGAATTTTCACTGTTGAAAAAGGCACGAACAGCATGGTTGCGACTGGATTTCCGTATTGTTGCGTCCATACCCTGAATGTGTCAAGTTTTAAGACACTTTCATGATATATTTGCAGGTGGTAGGCCCCATGGCTAACAATATGAAGGAGTTGACTGGGAACTTCGCCCCCATCCTTGTGCCTCAGTTTGTAAAAACCCCTTACACGGGTTTGATGCAGATGGCAAACGTTACACGGCTGGCCACTGGCTGTGACGAGGGTCTGTGTCAACATTATAATGAGAGTGACGTCATGGACGCCATGGACGGAGCTGACGTCATAGTTGTCTGTCTGGGCACAGGCAATCAGGTAGAGAAAGAATTTATTGACAGCCCCAGTCTAGATCTACCAGGACAACAACTCCAACTGCTTCAGGATGTGGTTTACCATAAAAAAGGTCCGTCTATATCTAGGTCCTTACATCTATTCGATGAATGTTCTGCTGTTTAGAATGTTCATAAAATTTGCCTGTATCAAACAAGTAACCATTGCTCATTGGTCAACTTCATATTTGAAATGCTGTTCAATTTATGTAGACCTATGGTGGTGGTAGCTTCACAAGATTTACAAATTACGATGGCACCAAACGTGAAATTCGTCTTTGAAATGTAGCTACCTTAATTTTAAAATTAACGCCTATTAAAACGCCCATTAAAATGGATTCATGCACGCAATTACGATTTTATAATTTTGCAGCAAGATCGAAATATATTATTTTTTTTATTATTTTAATTTATTAGATTTCTGTAATGTATTGTAATGTAATGTAATGTAATGTAATGTAATGTAATGGAATGGAATGGAATGGAATGGAATGGAATGGAATGGAATGGAATGGAATGGAATGTGATGTAATGTATTATGTAATTTAATGTAACATTACTATTTTTGATGACAGGTGGTCAAAAGGTAATTTTACTTTTGTTTAATGGTAATCCACTGGACCTCACATGGGCCAAGTTAACACCGGAAGTTGACGCCATTATGACGTGTTATGCGTTAGTGCCATCTACAGGAGAGGCGCTGTACCGCAGCTTGACAGCAGCTGATGCTCAGTCTGTACCAGCAGCACGTCTACCAGCCACATGGCCAGCTAACCTAGAACAGGTCAGTATTTAAGGTATTTATATTATATTCATAAAGAAAACACAAGACATTGATCATGTTATGTTGCCTTTTGCTGGTGACTGAGTGAATATTGCTTAACGCTGTTTACTGCCCAATCCTAACCATATCGTGGCAGACTAAGCCAGAAATCGGGACTATGTCCTACTCTTGGGGCACCATGAGGGCGACCAAAAATAAGTTTAGATCTATTTTTTTAAAGAAAAACTTAATATAAACCATATATGTCACACATGCAATTTAAAGAAACAGTTGAATAGTTATATGTATGATATATTTATGGCGGCCATTTTTGATTTTTGCATTGTGTGCATTTCCTGCAAAGAATGTCAATGTTGTCCACCTATGTTGAGTCCCTGAATATATATAGAAATGCTTTCCATCGGCCAACCTTTTACAGCAGCCAATGTCTGTTCTCCTGAAAAATGGTGGTTTGGCTCTCTGGGTATTATATATCAATTAGGTAGCACATAGCCAGTAACTGGTGAGTCGTTATGTATTTTATTTTATTGTTAAGGCTGACCTTGTTATTTTATTTCCCTTGTTACATCACATGGATAATAACCCGTACTGTCTATATATCTCACCATATCTCACCCTGTGCAATAGTGATCATGGTGACTGAAGCCTTCCAGTTACGACAGCAGCCCACTACTGGAATTGTAAGCGGTTGCTGCCGTTTGACCTTTCAAGCCAGGTTTTATAGCTAACTACACCCCGACAGGCCCCTGTAATATATACTATTATTATCACTTGAGAGGGCGCTACTATTGCTACTTTATGGGGCATAAGATTTGGCTATCAGCCCAACACTGGGGCTGATAGACATTCTGTGTGTACGCACTGGTGGCTGGCTAGTCGGTTTCTAGCCTCGTGTACACGAGCTGCCAAGAATGTACAGGTGCACACCTGTTCTATGCTGATGGACCTAATGGGGGAGGGGGGCGGTCGCCAGTTTACTGGGCTACTATGCGTGCTGACAGGTGGCTGAAGAAGAGTGATATTTAGCAAGGTGGTTAGTATCTGCGTAGACATGTAAGCCTATGTTATAGCCTAACTGTATACAAATATTAATTATGTTTTCAAGATTCGGTGGATAAATAATGATAATAGTAATAACATGATATTTCTCGTACGATAGGTTTTTTTATCAGCCCTCCACAGATGCCAGAGGCCCTCAGCTCCACCTTGGGCTGCTGCTGGCATCCGCGTCGGGCCAATAAAAATGCCTCACACCCTAAAAAATATTGTTATTGCTATTTTTTTACAGGGGTGACATAACATGTGATGAAGCTCTGTTTTCTAACAGATACCTCCTATAAATGGAAGTTGATGAGTTCAACAGTTTTGTTTTCTTATAGATACCTTTACATCTAACTACACCATGGCAGGCCGTACATACCACAATTACAGGGGTGACATAACATGTGTTATTGGTTTTTTTTACAGATACCTACTATAGCTAACTACACTATGGCAGGCCGTACATACCGCTATTACATGGGTACACCTATGTACCCGTTTGGATATGGTTTGTCATACAGTGTATTTGAGTACAGTAACCTGATCCTGTCGTCAGACTGTATACATCCCGGTGAGTCAGTCATTGTCACTGTGGACGTCATAAACCATGGACCCTACGCAGCCGACGAGGTGAGTGTAAATATATCCAGATAAATGTTCCTTTCTCCATTTAACCCTTTGACTGCTAAATTACAAATCTAAATTGGCACCAACTTGAAGTTGTGTCTCGCTATCGCGACCCACACATTCAACACTTTCAAGTGGCTGAAAATGACACACTTTTTCTGATTGGGAGCTGAGATGTCACATGTGATCTAGTTTCTAAAAGCCAAGTCTGGGTGATCGCAATGTTTTGTCAGCAAAGTTTCCCAATTTCATTTTTTACCCACTTTAATTGTTTAATTTGAGACAAAATATTTGCAAATCCTGATGTTTAAACACACATTTCGCTCCCAATAACAATGTCACAATCGGCTAATAAAATATATTGAAAACGACTAGAGGCATGCTCAGCAATCAAAATATTTTCTACAAAATGTACAATGCGTGAATTGACTACGGTAGAATTTCTTCGATACTCCTGATGTGACGTGGGTTATCAAGACATAAGCAGACATGCCTAAGCAATTATTATTCTCTACAAAACTAAATTAGCAATTTAAATACGGTACTTCAGAGGGCTGTAGTAATTTCAGATGGTATTCTCGGACGTTAACTAAGATGAATTGCATTCAACTCTCAAGATACAAAAAAGTGATATACTGTAGATCTGTTAATATTCGCAAGGTTTTATTTCTCGCGGATTTCGGGAGGAAGACAAACTCGCAAATTCAATAATTACGCGAAAAATATTATTATAGCGCTATTAAAAAAATGCCAATTCGCGAAATTTACTAAATATTTAGCAGCTTAGATAGGGACTGATCGATCAATTAAACAACGCACTTACAAAACAGTGTTCGAGTATAATTTTAAGATGGGCACTGCCAATACATTGAGTACGTATAGAGCAAATACACCAAACTACACGACTATGATAAATTATCTACAAGATGTGTCCAATTTAAACACAGAAAAGCGCTATCAAAACTGAGAGCAAGCAACCATAAATTAAATACTGAGATTGGAAGACATCATAATTTACCTTTAAATGAACGTATATGTAAATTACGTAATGTGGATATTGAAAATAAAACACATTTCCATTTAAATTGATTTCTATAAGATAATCTGCGTAAAACATTGTTTGATAGTTTTTCAACGAATTTGCCATATTTTAATAAAGTCCACATCATGCACAATTTAATATCTTGTTCAATTCACGCACTTGTCGCTAGATTTGTTTGTGCTGCATTTATTTTAAGCAAATCAACATGCCTGTTTTTTAATGATATTTTGTATTTATAAGTATGCATAGGCCTATGTCTATACGATATATACATAATGTATACTATCATCACCGTACAATAATGTATAATATATATAGATATGTACTCTAAGTAAACAAGAATCATGTAAGAATATAATGTGGTTAATAAATTTGATTTAATTTGATTGATTATAATACTATTTTTATTAAAGTTATAAAATATTTTCCAGCAAATAATGTGTGTTTCTTTTGAAAGCATTCAATAATAACTTTTTTAATAAATACGTTGCGCTATTTTTACCGGTCGGTTGTGTGAACTTTATTTAATACAATACAATTATAATCAGCGGTATGGGAAGTGAAATTAAAAATATATTAGCATTACTGTATATAATATGTCATCATTCTCTCATTATTATGCATAATTGGATGGTATCATGCACAAGTGGGCTAACCCACATTTTGACAATTTTGAGTAAAAATCGCGCTGCAACATGAAGTACTGGATTAAACGAATACATGCAAATTAACACAAATAGGTAACAAAATCAGTGACCAAATGGTCTAACCCTGAATGTGAAACTCGTATATTGATCAAGTTGTTGCTATCAATAACATGTAATTCTTTATTATTATTAACATTATTTTCATCGTTTTTTTTATTGTGGGTATTAGCCCACTTGTGCATGATGCCATCCAATTTATATTCCTATCACGCATAAAATTATATGACGTCGTCTTTCACACTATTCTGGCGCTGAGCTGAGTGGTGACGTGTGAATGCTAGCAGGTGAGCGGTAGAGCGTTGCAATGTCGTCGGCTGGCGCTCTGCATCTTCATCTATCTAGTTGTCTGCTACCGGCAGACTCCCTGATATCACGTATATGTGCTATGAGTTCAGAACCCCCCTCTCCCCTGCCCAACTCCTGCAGGCCAGACAATATGACCTGAGTGTGACCTCCATACCACAGTCAGTAAACCGGCACGTATATATGTGCTATGAGTTCAGAACCCCCCTCTTCCCTGCCCAACTCCTGCAGGCCAGACAATCTGACCTGAGTGTGACCTCCATACGACAGTCAGTAAACCGGTGACGTCATAATGAATTTTCATGATGCTCGCACCCCCTTCATTTCGTACAGGCCTGACACACACCTGTTGTCAAGGTCAGACTGGTAGTCTGACGGTCTGACCTGACTGGGCAGGGTGGCGCTCTGGTGCTCTGCCGCTAAGCTGAGCGGTGACATGTGAAAGCTGCTTTAGGGTTACTGCCGAAAAATGACGTAAAACAACAATTTACTACTACGTGTTTAACAATGATAACCAGATTTAATCAATATTTATTTAATGCACCATGATTCTATTTTTCATTGTACTATGATTATTATATTCTAGGCTTACAAGTGAAATTTAAATTTCTGAATAAATAAGTAATTTAAAATATCTTAATCGTAAACCTTGATCGTAAACCCATAACATAGGTATTCAAATGAATCGGAACGACTTAACTAAGACGATTATGGCGAATTCGAATTCAAAAAACTCTTTTGTTTCCAGGGTGTATGCAAAAATAATTCTGCGCTTTAAGGGTTAATGGTCATTTGAGTAACATTGTAATACTATAAAATCAGTGCATTTCTTTGATGAGATGAACAGATCGTCGCCTCGGAGCTAAAGGATCCTATCTGACACTCGTTAGAGTGGCAGATAGGATCATTTAGCTCCGAGGCGACGAGATGATGACGTAAGGGTGGGGTGATAGGGCACGGTCGGTTGGTGGGCGGGTTTTCCTTCACTCGAAATTGTTATGAAAAGGTATTTTGTCTGTTCGCTGAAACTAATTGATGAAGAACAGATTGGCCCATGTTATAAACTTCACTCAATGTAGAGACGAAGTATGCCTACCCATTTTTACTATCTAATACATATGCTTCTGAATAGGCTTTAACAAAAAGAGTATGTATGACATTCGACCACTACTCGAGCTACTAGCTTGTTATTGGTATAGGCTCATATGTATACGTACAAAACAATATCGTGTCACATTAAAATACACAAAAAGTATTATATTAGTGTCGTTCAATATACATGTCTACCATGGATATGTACATGAAGGCAACTTTGAAGCAATAGCAATGTCAGTTTTCATTTAATTTACAGTGCATTCCAAATCGAAATAATATGATATGTATGTGTGTATTTTGTTTCTTTGAAAATAGTATCAGTCATCACTAAATTGTGATTCGTACACCACTCTGAGGTGTTTTGTAAAAATACCTGAAATCTTTTGAGATCAAAGAATGACAATGTCCTCACTTCAACAGGTCGTCCAGGTGTATATACAGTGGGTGGATCATGATGAGGTGGCGCCACAAGTTCAGCTGGTGGCCTTTGAGCGAGTAAGTTTAAAGTTGGGAGAGAAGCAGAGTGTTACAATGGAGCTGACAGATGAGAGAATGGCATTGTGGGCGAATGATGAAGACGGGTTTCAAGTTTTACCAGGTAGACAAATAATTAGATTAACTTTATTCATTGTGATTGGCGAGCTCTTGGTGCAATGATCAAAAGATTTTTTTAATGATATACACAACAGCACATATGGAAACCATATTTCCCCGGCTCTTCCAAAAGCAAAAATAATTCTCAGTCGTGTACATGTATATCATTCAGATTCGAGTTTTGTTCTAATTATTATTTTCGAAACACATGCAGACATTTATTGTGAGAGTAAGGCTACTTGTAATTATATTCAAACCAATGTACATTTTTGGCACACAACTAAGTGAACAGTCCTGTGATATGTAATTATGTTAGCAACACGTAAATTAATACGAGCTCGATATATTTTAAAGCTAACATTTATTTAATATTACAGAGTCGATTGGAATTTGAGACATTGTTGCACATTTGAAATAGATAAAATATTTTATGTGTGCCCATTTGTATTGAAAACTAAATATATTTACGTAGATATATATATATAAATCTCACGTTCACTGCTTTAATATTATCTTTAAGAATATCAATTCACCATTTTTTTATATTAAATATTATGGGGTTTTTTCCAATTACCTATTTTTTCATTTGTAAGTTATATTTATATCATGGAGAGGGTGAAAAACGTCACTAGACTTTGTTTAGGTGTGTAAACCATCCACAACCATTTTTGTTCCTCAGGAGACATGGTTGTATGGGCCGGTGGTCAGCAGCCTAATCAAAGAGAACACGTGCCGTCCAACGTGTTAAAGACGGAGTTTGTCATCAGACGCAATGAACATGATTGCAACTCGCCAGATGGAAGTCATGCAGATTGGAGACCAGAGGGAATTCAGGAAGATTCGAGATCAAGGGGAAAATCTATGGAAGATAAAAAAAATACAAGACAGGACGGAAATCTGGAAAATCAGAAAACAAGGGGAAAATCTGTTGAATATGAGACAAATTCAAGACAAAACGAAAATCAGGAAGATCCTAATTCAGAGGAGAAATCGACAATTTTCCAACGAGTCAAGGGTTTCTGGGAGTTTTTACAAATCAAAAGAAATGTACATGAATGATCATCCACCTGTTACCCCTCATGTAAAATATACCATATCATATCGTTATGTTATATTGTCATTATTTAAAAGATGATTATTAAAAAAAAAGTGTAGGTTATGTATCTTAAATGTATCGAGTAGCAACGAAATCACTTAGAATTTTAATTTTTAATTTTCAATATTGTTCTATGTCTAGATATAAAATAACTAAGTCTGTAATGTAGATTATATTAAGACAATTAAATGTGTTATTTTATTTCCATCTGTACATATCTATAGGCCTACCTATCAGATATATCACTCATTTCATGCAGCTTCTCTGTACAGCCACATAATTTAAGATGGGAAGACAAATTAAATCTTAAGAATTTATGGAATATTGTTGTTAAACATAAATTTCACAATAATTCGAAACGAGTTCATAAAATAATCATATTCCAAAATATATGGTAAGGGATAATACATGTATATATACAGAGGGAGCAAAAAAAGTATGTTTGGATTCATATTTTCTCATTTGTTTGTTTTTAATATTTACTCCCCTTTCCGACAGAACGATCAAAATGACTGTTTCCCTTGTATGCCAATAAAAATTGTTATTAACAGTTGGTAGTTTTTTTAATTGTTGTGTATGTCAAATTTATGTAAAATAACAATTTTGCACCATGCCAACGGGGCAGCCATTTTTTAAACAGTGGTCAGTTTACAAGTTCAATTGATGATTAGCCCAAGTTTACTCAAATAAATAAATGGACGAACTTACTTTACCTATTTTAGTTTACTACAGATACATTTAGAACAGCATTGCTTGAGCCACAATTCCACTCATATAATGACTTGTTGATGACATTTTTACAAAAAAAGAAATGGGTTTTTTTTGCCTAGCAAGGTACCAATCAGGTGAAAATATTAGGATGCAATGTTCTGCTATGTAGTAGAATAATGGTGTCGTCACAGAGTGGCATTTTTTACTATATCCTGACATTTTAAAATATATCTTCCATCTGAATTATTATTATATAGTAGGCCTATAATTATGGCCAAGCAGTATCAAGAGCGATCCATCTAAACATGTCTTATCTCAATTTAGTGTATGTGAATACACTAAGCTGGCATGGTAGTTAGAAATGGCAATTTGCCATCATAATTTAGCCATCCAAAATAGTGTTCACCAGTAGACCTAGCCTAATATTAGGTCCAGCTGATAGGATTTACCCCGAATTTCAAAAGAGTCACCCATAGACATATCAAAATCAAATTTAATCTTACCAGGAAGTATCCAATAATGATCTTTAGTAATCCAAGCTGTAGATAGCAATAATGTTGTAATTGTTCGCACTCATTAAAGGTACTTAATAACCAATTTTCGACTCCAATCTTCATAAAATTATGTCAAATACTTATAAACTTGCTCAATATGCAAAAGCCAAAAGGCAGTATCTGCTAAGATTCACAAGTGATCAGATACTGCCTTTTGGCTTTGTACGGCAACATAGATAACGACATCTATTGAATCAAATGGCAGTATTCACACACAGCATAATCAAGAGAACAAAGAAGGGTGGGAGTATTCATCTGATAGCTCAAGGCAAGGATTCATTCGTACACGGGTGTATTATTTATATAGCCATCATCTTAGCTCTATTGTGGGCATGTGTAAATAGTAACACATCATATTACCACCCACATTCGGTTATTTAGATCCATGTAGGCCTACTTTTATTATATTGATAATTTTACGGGTAGATAATATGAAGGCAACCGTATAATTAGTTTGTTTCAGGTAAACCATTATTCATATTATTATTATTGTTAACATTTTGTCAAAGATATCACGTCTAAATAACTATCTGGTAGAAACACTATGCACTTAACAAACGCTGGTTCAATGTTGAGTAAGCGTCAAAAACATTGGCTTAACATTGCCCCGACATTGGATTTGTGGACTGTGGGGTGCAGGACTAATTGTGCCATGATACCACATTGCTTGACTTGCAATTTTCAAACACTCTGAAACCCAAGCAACTAGATGCCCTCGAAAATGTGCCTGACATTTCGCCAACTGGATATGGCAAAAGTGATAGGCCTATTTATGGGCTGTATCCAAACGTCATGGACGACGTAAAGACAATTTCATATTTAAATTATTTAGTTTATTCTTAACACATCTGATATAGTTTTTTTCTCTGCTGATTATATATCCTTGGGGTCTACATAAAGATATCCAGGGTGGTGTGGAGGTGTCACCTTTAAGCAATTTTAATTATTCAAGATGGCCGCCATAGTCTCAAAAAAAAACTCTGAAAATGCGTCAGTTATGATGGATTCGACTTTATAAAGGGCAAACACTCGGTTAATATGTCTTGTAACAATGTATGTTTGTCAAATTTTATTCACATAAATCTGTTTTACATCTACATAGTTTGGAAATGCAATAATAGAGACCATTTTGAAATCCGAAATAGCTGCCGTATGGCTAAAAGTTCAGTCATAATCATATGAAACAAAATTATATATGGGCAAACGAATACATTTAGACTTGTGGCTACCATGCAAACTCCCCCCCCCCCCCTCCCCCCATCATCTCAACGCAACTAGGGTTTTTGGAGTCCTTGGAAATACTGAACATTAAATCGAATGTTACCATTGAAAATATAGGGATGCAATACCTATGAAAAAAAATTATTTACTCATTGTCCATGCTCTATGGGTGCATCCTAGAGATAATTCCTGATACTAAAACCAGAAATATACCCACGTCACCTATTCTGTGAAACTCAATGACCTTGACCTCCTTTGTTTACACCCAGCTAGCTAATACAATGAAGTATGGGGAGGGGTCTTATATAACTTTATTTTCACCGAATAACGTCACTGCGTTTCACAAAATTGTATATCTAGCGAAGTCTTTTGGATGTGCATCACGTTTTCTAAACGGACAGATCAATAAGGCAATTTTGGTCCCCCCCCCTTATTTTTTTTGTATAAGCTGCATAAGCTACATAACGCATACACCTGCTAGAACCCGCACTACGCCGGTTTCTATAGGCCAGGTGTATATGTAGAATCATTCCCATGTTTTCATTTTTTTTTTTTAAACAGGCAAGGTCTGTCCCATGAACCACGTTTTTAAACAAAAAAGACTGATTCCAGCATGGGATTTTTTTAGAGTGTCCAGATGAATAATAACGGTTTGTAAAAAATATTTTTGTCAATTTGACCGTACTTGATTGCATAGTCCTTTGTATAGCCTCAAAATCTGCCGAGTGCGCTGCTATAACTACAAACTGTTTTGCCTTGTATGGCTAATTACATCGCCTTATAATCGTGAACATGAGTCATTATAATACTCTTGAAATATGTAAATGTTCCCCGTGGGTACAATGTATTCATTTGTTGGTCACTGATATTGAATGTGCTGAATTTGCACAAAATCGGCGAAATATGTGGCGTTTTTTGGCCATTTTTCACTCGTGTCGGACATTTCACTCTTCAGTCCTTGCTCTTTTGATTATGCTGTGTGTGAATACTGCCATTCGATTCAGTAGATGTCGCTATATATGCCGCCGTACAAAGCCAAAAGGCAGTATCTGATCACTTGTGAAACTAAGCAGATACTGCCTTTTGGCTTTCCAGACCGGAATAGAGCTGTATAGCTCATCTGCATATTGAGCGAGTTTATAAGTATTTGACATAATTTTATGAAGATTGGAGTCGAACATTGGCTATTAAGTACCTTTAATGAGTGCGAACAATTACAACATTATTGCTACCTTCAGCTTGAATTACTAAAAATCATGATTGGATACTTCCTGGTAAGATTAAATTTTATTTTGATATGTTTATGGGTTACTCTTTTGAAATTCGGGGTAAATCCCATGGAGGAAGGTTAGGCCCAACCATATAAGCTGGGCCTAATATTAGGCTATAGTGGACCCTCATATAAAGGAAAAATTTAAACATGACACAAATCGATCATACTCCCAGACACTCACCAGGTGGCTCCAGTAATATAAAAAAAACTGGTATTATGTCATTATGTGACATTTTTGTTTGTTTCCGTTGCCAAGGTGATTCGTTATGGAAAATATTGCACTTTTTAGAGCATCGCTTTTCCGAATGATGTCCATTTGTGAGAAGTACCAAGATATTTTTGGGTGAAAATTCATTGAGAACTGTCAGATAAAATCACACTTTCATATGGAGTCCCACATGGCAGCGTGCTGGGAGCCTGGGAGGAGTAGTTTTTATCTTATACACTACAGCAGTTATGTTAGCGCTATTATCTCCAGTTTTGACATCAACCACCATCTTTATGCCGGAATCTAAGGAATCTATTGAGAAGTTGCAACATTGTTTATTGGGTGTGGTGGCCTGGATGACAGGGTCTAAGATCAAGCCTAATCCTAGCAAGACATTATTACTTTTCGTTAGGACCAAACCCCAGGGAGAAAAAAGCTTAAAAAAATCTCCATGCCTAATTCTAGGTCTTGAAAACATCTGCTTCAGCAGGCGAAATTATTGGTGTAGTATTCGACAGTACTCTGAATTTCCGAAAGCACAATGTCCCAGACATGTAGGGCATGCGTCTATCACATCCGTGACCTGCGTCGAATTTAAAAAAAAAAACTGTCTTTAGATCTTGACAAGCAAATTGCAATGGCACTCGTAAGTGGCATGTTAGATTATTGTAACTCACTTTTTCACACTATGCCAGAAAAGGATATCGCTAGATTACAACGCGTTCAGAACTGCCTTGCAAGAATCGCAACCAAGGCCCCACGATTTAGTCGTTTCGTTCCTATTCTAAAACGATTACATTGTCTTCGTGTCAAGTTTCGCATTCATTTCAATATATGCGCAATAACTTTCCGAACCCTAAAAGACAACCAGACGGCTTATCTGGCTGACTTACTTGTTCGGCCGAAATGCTCAAAATATCTACGCTCCACAGATTCAAATATATTTGCTGTTCCTCGTATGAAAATTAGGACTGGGTCGAGAGTTTTCTCTATATCTGGCCCAGCCTTATTAGACAGGGATATATCCTAACCAATCTAATAAACATGTCTGTCAAACTTTTCTCAACGGTTTCTATTGTATTTTTTCCCGTAGATTTCAAATCTGCCAGATACCATTCGAGATTTTGCATATTTAATTAGCTAATTTGCATATTTCCAAAATGACCGCCGAAAAAAAAGTAATCGGCTATCAATACATTTCCGGCAATCCTACAAATGTGTTTTTTGGCCCTAAGTTCGGGTTTTGAGATCCCATAATGCAATTTTGACGACAATATTAATTTTGGGGTCATTGGAAGGTCATAGGTCACGTGACCATCGAAATACAATATCCAACATTCACGTTTTAGCAAAAAGTGCACAACTTGACCTTTTTTGGATAAAATGATGGTTTGAATGCTTGATAATATATATTTAATTTCAGAGAGTTACATCTTATACACAATAGTATATTTATTAATACAAGATGGCCGCCATAATTCAAAATGGCCGCCAGCCGAATCGAAAATCAAGATATCTTAGTTTCTGGATATCATATCTAAGCGATCTTAGTGGCTTGATTAAGGTTTTTAAACCAAGGAATACAATGCCGAACATCATTATACTGTCAAATGATTTTTTAGCGGTTTTTGAAGTGTTTTTGATCTCAATAGTTTGATATTTTGGCAAAATTGTGTGATCCATCTACGCCACCATAGTTATATTTGAATGACTTCCTCACAGAATGAGTTTATCATCCGCACACTGTTCTGAATTCACATACTAACATGATATAAAGTTAAACCATATAAATTACATGTGTATGACAGCGACAAAATAGGTAAATAAACATCATTTACATTATAATACGGAACTGTTATGTTGTAGAGTATGTAAAACTAATACCCAGGGGGTTAACATCATATTTTCTGGAAAACTGACAGTCTGACACGGCGTGTTGTAAACGGTTGGGCACCCGAAATGATATCTACATATATTTAGGCTCACAACCTAGGTGCACAACCTTGCAAATCGACTACTGGAAATTGACAGGAGGCCAATAATGACGGCCATTACCGAGAAACCTTAAGTTGTCAATATCGCGGTCAATATTTAGGATAATTTGCTTTTAAAGTTGTCTAAACCTATCTTTTTAGGGTCAATGATCAATATGGAGACAACCCTGAAGTCTTAACAAGATAGTACACAAAGCCATGCATTTGATAGTGTGAAATTAATGTTTTGCGCTAGATATTATTAATCTCGTTTGATAAGAAAAATTTGATGTGATAACAATGGTAAGTTTATTGATTATAATCTAACATAAGTATTATTCCTTGTTGTGTTACATCACTTGTTACAATAATCAATAATCACTTGTTACAATAAACATAATTAGCCGAATGTTACATGAAACAAAAATTCAGAGCGCTGAAAATAATACTGTCGAAGGAACTAGTGGCAGGAAGCAACATGCACACAACTACATTGTATATCGATTATAAGATTATTAAAAGTGAGTGTGCCTAAAAAGTATATGATGCAGTTATACTATTTAATTATAAGGATTATGTGTTGTGTTGTGCAAAGCTGCATTTGCTTGGGGATCACCGACAGTCACATCATAATTAGCAGGGATTTTCCTTTTCTCACACTAGCAGTTCTTGTTGCAATCCTTCATGCAGGGATGAAATTTTGTGAATTATATGTGGTGGTGACGGTGGGTTTGTACATGTAGACTGAACAGGAATCAGCTTGCCATTTTCTACAACTCATCCATAGTCCTAAGGCTTGAGGATGGCTTGGCTGCATGCTTTATATGCTGCTGGAAAGCATTTTTATTGGGTGGCAACAACTTCAGCAGTGTTGACTTAATAATATTATTTAGGAACGTTTTGTCTCTGAGCGTATCTATATCACAGCCTTCTCTTGTTGAAATATGAGTTCACAAAAAGCTGCTGTGACTGGTCACACACATATATCGTGATTTCAATGGGAGCACCATCATCAGCAAAGTCCACCAGTGTAGTTATATCATTCAGCCAACTTTAACATGCCAGTAGAGAATGAATAGCCGATGGTATCTCGTCCGCTAATAATGTGAATAAATGACAGTGCCCTAAAGTTTGCATGACGCATTGCAGCGGCAAAACTCGTGAATGGATAGCTGTCTTGAGATGAACGACCAATCACCAAATATACAATGCGATGTATGTGACTGTAATTGGTACACTCTGTTTTATCCACCACCTAAGTGAAATTTAGTTGAACAAATGGAAGGATCACTTTGTTCCTCCTGGTACCATGTCTGACATAGAAAAGCAAGAAAGCGAGTCATGTTGGAAAAACTCTTGAAAACCACTTGGATCGCTCCCTGCTAGCTATTTTGTTATGTTCAGTAGAGCTTCTGGTCTTGATGTGAAAGAAATGGAGTCCAAAGCTGCCATACTTTCAAGATCATAATTATAGCAAGCTCTTGTCACCCGTGACTGACTAGACTCAGAACCAGAAACCAAAATAGTATTATAAGCGAAATTGATTCGTCTGACAAGAGTAATGACATTTCTACTCTTCGGCAAATAACACACAAAAAGTAAGTGGTGGAGACATTAAAAATAATAACTTTATTGGTGATCATGAATGTAGCAATATGCCTCCATCATTGTTCGCAGAAAACGGAACTAGCATGATAGCTGATGATGCCATGGTGTTCACATTGAAATAACGGTAGATGTGTATGACCAGGCAAAGTAGCTTCTTGTGAGCACATAATCCAACTTCGAAGGCTGTGATATAGCTATATAAACTCAGATTAATCAAGTTTTATAATAACAAATCACTGCTGAAATTACTGCCACCCCCTTGCTTTAGAACATCATCTAAAACGGGCAGCATTGGCAACAGCACTTGACAAGTCAGCTTATATAGCCAAGCTTACCTGCAAGCTTGAGGACTATGGACGGGTTGTATAAAATGATAAACTGATCCTAGGTAAATCTACAAACCCACCAAGACCACCATATATGACACACACAATGACAAGTGGCTGCAAGAAGGGTTGCAACAAAAACTGCTGGAGTAAGAGAAGAAAAATCCCCTGCTATGTAGAAGACTGTCAGAAATATCTAAGCAAAGGTAGCTGCGTACAACACCTTGATACCTTGATGACGTGAGCGTGGGGTGATAGGGCATGGTGGGATACTGCCCGATGTTCTGGGCATGTCTAGGGGATTTACCCTCGGACATGCCCAGATGATCAAAGACTTAGGTTTTGATATGCAATTTAATGCTGAAACACGGAGGCCTTTAGCACAGCTCCGCTATCCTCTAGTCGGATAGTCCTCAAGACTCACAATAGTTGAGGGTAACTCCATTCATTTCACATGAGAGACCTAAGGTCAAACACTATTTCCTGTATTGCTGTAGCATGGCCAACATCAGTGCCTGTACTAATGCGGGAGCTGCATTGATACCACTATTGAGTGGAGGAAACAGGCTACCCCGCTGGCAATCCACCACAATATTATAGCCAGCCACGTGTAGGCTGCAGCTTCCCCAACATGCAACAGACGGGACAGATCCCAAATGGCCCTCCCCAGGTGTGTGCGAAAAGTACTACTATTAGCAATCATCCCAGTACCCCTTAGACTGACTATGTTATGAAGTGATTGTAATACCAAATGCTATATCACTGCAAGGGCTAATACTTATTCTATTATCAAGTTTTTGATCAATAAACATTATCATTGTTATGACATCGTACGCTCACGATGTTTTCTTATCAAAAGTGATTATTATTATACAGTGTGAAAAATTATTTCCAAAACATAAAAGCAGAGTTGTGTGTATAAGGCCTACTGGTATACATATTTACAAGACATAACATCACTTCAGGACTGGTTTTATATTGATCCTTGACCCTGAAAATACTGGTCTAGACAACTTTAAAAGCAAATTATCTTAAATATTGACCGAGATATTGACAAATTCAAGTTTTTCGGTAATGGCCGCCATTATTGGCTTCCTGCCAATTTCCAATTTATTTAGTCGATTTGCAAGGTTGTGCACCGAGGTTGTGATCCTAAATATATCTAAATATCATTTCAGGTGCCCAAACTTTTACAACACGCCGTGTCAGTTTTCCAGAAAATATGATGTTTATCCTTTGGGTAGTAGTTCTGGGTAGTAGTTCTACATACGCTACAAAATAACAGTGCTGTTTTATAATGTAAATGATATGTCTATTTATCTCTTTTATCGCTGTCATATACATGTGATGTTTATGGTTTTACTTTAAATTATGTTAGCATGTGAATTCAGAACAGTGTGCGGATGATAACCTCATTCTGGGAGGAAGTTATTCAAATATAACTATGATATAACACAATTTTGCCAAAATATCAAACTATAGAGATCAAAAAGACATCAAAAATCATTTGAAAGTATAATGATGTCTGACATTGTATTCCTTGATCCAAAACACCCCAATCTAGACATTAAGATCGCCATGGCGGCCATCTTGTATTAATAAATATAGTCATGTGTATGAGATGTAACTCTCTGAAATTAAATATATAATATCAGGCATTCTAATCATCATTTTATCCCCCAAAAGTGCTTTTGTGCACTTTTTGCTGAAACGTAAAGGTGGGATATTGTATTTCAATGGTCACGTGACCTATGACCTTCCAATGACCCCAAAAATAACATTGTCGTCAAAATGGCATTATGGGATCTCAAAACCCGAACTTAAGGCCAAAAAAACACATTTCTATGATTGCCGTGATTGTATTCATAGCCGATTACTTTTTTTTGGCGGCCATTTTGGAAATATGCAAATTAGCTAATTAAATAGCAAAATCTTTAATGGTATCTGGCAGATATGAAATCTACGGGAAAAAACACAATAGAAACCGTTGAGAAAAGTTTGACAGACATGTTTATTAGATTGGTTAGGATATATCCCTGTCTATATATAACGCTCTGCCTGTGCCCATACGTAATGCCGAAACAATTTTAACATTCAGAAAATTCCTTAAATCTCACCTATTTGATCTGGCTTTCCCACCCTAGCTCCTCAGTGGTCCGCCTCCCTGTTGACGAGCCTGCTTTGGCCTCGGCTACGACACGTGATCATGTTAAGGATTTGTGCGCCTGTGAGCTGATGATATAGGCGCTATGGAAGTTTTATTTATTGATTCATAGATTGATTGATCACACACGAATACGTTTATCTGGATCTCACCATCTAGGGATTGGTGTCATCTTTATACACGATGCCACACTACGAATTCCATATTTTATTTTAGGCTCAAATAGAACAAAAACCCAACCACATGTGCCGAGAATGTTTTTTAAATTGTAAATTAATTGTCAAATTTTAAAAAATAAATGGCGTAATAGTCTTTTTTTTCTAATTTTGATTTTAGTCAAAAATAATTTAGAAAAAAAACAAAATTAATTTGATAAAATATTAATATTTTCCCTAATTTTTATTGTTTTGTACTGTTTATGTGTGCGCCATGAAAAGAATATCGGATAAGAACCCGGTATTTTTAATTTAATTTTGATTTTTTTTAAATAATTTTTTCTGAATTTTTTTTCAAAAACATTAAAGTAGCATTATTTTTATAAATGCTAAAAGACAAGAATTATGAAGAAACATTTATTGCAAACATCGTGATCTGCGTCGAATTCGCAGTGCCACTAGTAAGTAGCAAGTTTATTTTAACTCACTTAAAATTATTGTAACTCACTTTTTCAATTTATGCCAGAGAATGAAATCACTGGGACTTCATGCCAACTTTGTGCACATATAGGCTAAACGGGCCAGGAGAACCTCCTGAGGAAGGTGAAATGATTATAATGACACTACTGCCCTCTAGACACAGGATTCTAAACTCGAGCCCTGCTAGTCTGAGCCCCAGCACGTTATCTCACGATCACGGAGGCATGTCATAAGAGGTTATCGCTAGATTACAAGCGTTCAGAACTACCTTGCAACCATGCGAGGCCCCACGTTTTAGTCGTTCCGTTCCTATTCTAAAAAACAACCAGTCTGCATATCTGGCTGAATTACTTGTTCAGCGGAAATTCTAAAAAATCTACGGTCTTGAAAAAGATTTATTGTTCCGCCTACACAAATCAAGACTGGATAAAAAGCTTTCTCTATTTCTGGCACAGCTTTATGGAACGCCCTGCCAGTGCCCATACGTTATGGCCAAACAATTTTAATGTTCCGAAAATTACTTAAATCTCACTTATTTGATCTATATTCCCCACCCTTGCTCTTCAGTAGCCCGGCTCCCTGTTGATAAACCTGATTTTGTCTCAATTATGACACTTGATCACGCTAAGGGTTTGTGCGCCTCTGAGCTCAGTCCGCTGACAATATAAGTGCTATCAGAAATACATAGCTATCGGTTATGTATTTCTGGTGCTATGGAAGTTTCATTGATTGATTGAAATTGATTATTGATCATTTGATCTATAACGCCTTTCTATCGACCTTCAACGCCGTTTCGTCGCTATTTGATACATCTTCATATCCATTTATCGCCTGTGCATTGCCCTTTGACGCTTCCTTGTCACCCTTTAACGCATCTCCGTCGCTTTTAAATGCCTCCTCATCGATCTATGACGACCTATCATCATAGCCATGTATGCACAAATGCGGCTTAAAAGCGAGGTGAATCCTCAGAATGCATTATTAATCATGTTAATGGCAAGAGTGTTTCATAATAATTTGATACGCAGAAGTAATGTGTTTATGTGGGCCTTAGACCACCAGATGCGTGTCAGTTGAGATCTATGGAGAAATAATAAATAATAAGGCATTAATGTTTTGAGTGAAGAAGTTTATCGCTCAGTTTCCCGTAATTTAGTAATATTTGTTTTATAAGGACACTGGCCTAATTCTCAATATGACGAGAATTGTTCCAAAGCTACGTGTCTGTGGAAATGTGAAAAAAAAAATTTAGGCACATTTGACACAAAAACATTTTTATTGATCATGTTGATAGAGACTATTTATTTGATAGGCCTATTACCATAGTTTAATGACCTAAGGTTGTATTTTTATATTGGTGCCAGGCAAGCATACATCGCATGCATACTTCTACTGATGTGGTGGTGAATTCTCGGTTCAGTTTTGGCCACCATCGCAGTCATTAAATGGACAACGGGCTAACATTGTTTGTGAGTAGTCTCAAGTGCACAGAAATATATAATATGCAAGTGTATTATTAAGTATTCGTTTTATTAAAAGCTTAGTACATAAATCTTAGAATTGACAAGAAACAATATCTTGTATTTAAATTGGAGGTCACAATCGGATGATTCAAACAAAACATTCACCTATCTAATGTAAGAAATGAAACATAACTATGAATTTCATATTATTTTTTATGCATGCAATGTAATTTCATTTATGATTATACATTTATTGCATAGTCTCAGCTAGGTACTACATTTGAAAACTATTTATTATTTATATTAAAAGGTTAACAGATTTTTATTTGGAAAAATGGACAAAAGACAAAGATAATAGCAGTAAATTAGCAATATACCACATTTTTAAATTTGAATTAGAACCCGAATCTCGTTTTAGACGCCAAATCATAAATTAGCTATTGAAGAAGGTAGACACAATGCTATTAACTTAGAAAATAGGCTATGCAACTGTTGTGATAGTATACAGGTATGTGTTATATAAGATGAAATGTACTTTCTCCTAATATGGCCATTGTTTAATGAGCTAAGAGATAATTATCTCAGAAATGCAATTACTGACTGTACCTTCAATAACTTTTTTGAACTTATGTGCTTCAACAATATTTCAGTTTTATTAAATATAACATTGTTTGTTAAGCATGTCATGAAAAATAGACACGAATGGCGAAATATGTATCAGGCCCCTATCTGTCTTAGACTGATATAATGTGTTATTTTATTATGTACCTTAGGCTAAGGCCTTGCATAGAAAATAAACAACATTACATCACGTATAAAAAAGGGTTTTCCGAATAATGACATCGACACCTCTAAACATACGGGTTGGATGTGGGGCACAACTAGACCACTTCTTGTTCCTTTGAACGATGATTTTTCGTCCCTCACTTCAATGTATTTGAAATTTTAATGTTGCCATTTGTATGTGTTAATTAAGCAGGTGTGGTTGATTTATCTAACAAAACATCATAACATCATAACATTTATCTAAATGGTCACAATAACACCACTATAGAAACATTTGTGATAAAGAAGGACGGGTTAATAATAGTCCGAAATGATTGCACAATGATTGCACACACAGCCTGATATTACGGACCAGGTTGATAACGGCTGTATTATAACAACAAGGACAATAATCACAATAATTACGATGCTCTTATATAATAATACTTGCGTATTTGATAAAATCGACAGCTATTCACACTATTATTTGAATGACAACAGCTATTCACACTATAATTTTAATGACAACGACAGCTAATCACACTAACGTTATAATATGAATGACAACGACAGCTATTAACACTGTGATATAAATAACAATGACAGCTAATAACACTATGATATGAATGACAACGACAGCCATTCACACTATGATATGAATGACAACGACAGTTATTCACACTATGATATGAATGACAACGACAGTTATTCACACTATAATATGAATGACAGCGACAGCTATTCACACTATGATATGCATGACAACGACAGGTATTCACACTATAATATGAATGACAGCGACAGCTATTTACACTATGATATGCATGACAACGACAGGTATTCACACTATAATATGAATGACAGCGACAGCTATTCACACTATGATATGCATGACAACGACAGGTATTCACACTATAATATGAATGACAGCGACAGCTATTCACACTATGATATGCATGACAACGACAGGTATTCACACTATATTATGAATGACAACGACAGCTATTCACACTATGATATGAATGACAACGACAGGTATTCACACTATAATATGAATGACAACGCCAGCTATTCACACTGTAATATGAATGACAACGACAGCTATTCACATTGTAATATGAATTACAAC